>JAWKAU010000154.1:0-325000 GCA_033398695.1 Orobanche coerulescens
CCGAGCACTACCGCACGTTACTCGGCCAGTGGCCGCATGGCTCGAGCATGCCCGGCCATGACTCGGCCGGGACCAACTCCGACGGCCCGAACGACCCCGAAACCCGAACCTGAGTACGAATCGAAGATACGGTTACGAAGTACTCGCAAAGACGAATCCGAGCACTAAGAGAACACACGATTCCGACCACCCAAAGGCTCGGAATTCGACAACGGAAGTAATTACCCAAAACTTTGGGAAATTACGAGAATGGCCCAAAACGTCCGAAAATCACGATACGCGATCGAAACACCAAACCAAAGCTCGCAACATGTATAATAACATTAAATGAAATTACGAGAAACTCGAAACAACAGTTTCGGACGAGATTCGCAAGAATCGAACTCAAGTGCGGAAAAGTCGCTAAAAAGCTTGGAACTCAACAAAACGATACCGAAACGAACTCGGATGACAAAAAGTGCAGAATTAATCATTCTCGAAATGCCGAAACGGTCATGAGCGAGTCGTCAAAACAGACTCCGGCCGAAAAAGAAATTTACCGGAAATCGAAAATTGCGGATATTACATAATGTGCACTTGTAAGTGAATTGAAGTGGATGATCGGGTCATGGACCCTGTGTTTTGTGACCGTAATGGTTGGGTCGTGGACCCCGCGTTTTGTTAACGGATTTGCATTTTGGAAAATGAACTTTGGGGTTGTGACCCTAAATGACTTTCGAGGAATTAAGAACTTTTCAATTTCTAACGTTTTCAAAACTCCCGAGATTTGGAAATGTTTTCAAAGTGCTTACTTTCTTCGTTTCTACTTTCAAGACTTGAACTATTTTTAACTAAATATATCTCGGGAAGTCTTTCGTTGTATTCTCGGAATGTGTTGTGTATGGCTCGTATTTGCACTTTATACTAGCACTAGCGAAACAGTGGAGTTTTTCTAACCCCCGAGTAATCGGGGGGTGGATATCTGTATTGTGTCCAGGTACATGCAGGTTTTCGGGAGCAATACACAGGATCGGTACGAGGGATGATGAAAGACGAATGATATTAATCACACGAAGGCCAGTTTTAAGTTCAGTTAGTTGGAGTCCATTGTATTGTCTTTTCCGCTGTCTTATTGTTCGTTGTTGCAAGTATTTTACCCTTGCGTGGGTATGAGTCTGGATGAGTTTATGTATTTTGATTTGTATGTGTGTGACGAAAGACCAAATCGGTCTGTTGGTTCGTTATTTTGATTCGTCGGTATGTAATGTAATGTGTTGTTTTGATGTCTAGCCTGGTGGATCCTCACGGAGAGGGTCTGCGGCGTGTTATATTCCCGGTTTGATCTGGGGGTGTTACATTTATGGTATCAGAGCTTAGGTTGAGGAAACCTAGGCTGTCAGGTCGAGTTATGTGTTGTTGAGTCTTGTATTGTCAGATTTTGTCTGACTGAGTCGTGTCGCGACGCGTCGTCTGGGATGTCGGCCGTGATTAGTATCAAGGTGCAGCCATCATCTTCGTGCGATTTGTGGATGTAAGTCTCCCTACTACATGTTGTGCCACGAGCTATACGAGCCTGTATGATTCTGTGTTATGTAGTAGTATTTGAAGGTGCATCGTGAGTAAGTGACATATTTGTTAATTCCCGTTTTGTGCTAGAATGAAGAATGATATGGCCAAATGTATCCTTGTATGAACTGTTTTTCTTGCAAGAGCAACAACCTTGGAATTTTTAGTTTCGAAGGCTTCCGGGGAGCCACGTGAATTTTTAAAATGTTCTCCAAGGGAGGAAAATTTTTGATTTTTGTATGATGACCTCAAGGTCGAAAATTTTTAGACTTCAAACTACCGATATTTCATTCTCATCTCATACTATAAGTTTTCAAAACTCGAGTTTTTAACTC
Source organism: Orobanche coerulescens (assembly GCA_033398695.1). Taxonomy (NCBI): domain Eukaryota; kingdom Viridiplantae; phylum Streptophyta; class Magnoliopsida; order Lamiales; family Orobanchaceae; genus Orobanche; species Orobanche coerulescens. The sequence continues at coordinate 1,881 of JAWKAU010000154.1, forward strand.
AAATAAGGTCTTCAAAATATACTCAAGACGTGACTCTCGTTTGTAACTTTTTGGTTTCATGAATGTTGGTCAGAAGATACGTATTGATGATGCTCTCGTTGTTGAGCAGTGGTGCCAGTTTTATGATTAAAATAGTAACGTGAATGTTGAGTCCATCGGTATGTATGTGTTGAGATAGTCCTCCTTATTAAGAAGTAAAATTTTCGTTTTTGTAGGATGATTTTCTTTTGATGGTTGCTTGTGAGATGTTATAATTATGTGAATCGATGACATTTAGACTCGTATGTTGTTGCTTATTTGTAACCTTTGAGTCTAGTATTACCTCATATATGTTTGCAATCGTGTTGGTGATTAGAGCAGTTAGCACAGGCTTAATATGAGCCTAACGCGCGCTAATCAACCTGGGCAGAGGCTATGGAACCGCATTATAGCCGTTAGGTCTAACTTTTGCGGCCAATCACCTGCAGTTGTATTCTCTACGTGGTGTCTAGTGATAACAACTGTTGTACGTGAATGTGTGTTAAGACTTTTCGTATTTCTAGGTGATATTTGATTGTGTTTGATGAATTGATAAATTATGTCTGCTGTGTGTGTTCAAAAACACTTTCCTGGAAACTTCACAAAGTTTTGACGGTTTGATTAATCGGCGGCTCCGTGTATACTTTGAAAATTATTTGGAATTGGCAAGCCGGCCTTGGATTCTCAAATAAAACCTCGATGGTATTTGAAAGAGTTGTTTTAAAGTACATGTAGACATTTTGTAAAATATTACCGTCGTTGATGTTTGTGAAGTGTTGGGAGAATTTTCGAAAATAATTTTTAACGTATTGTTGTATTTTCAAATAATTCGAGTGAGTGATTTTCAAAAATCTTTCACACCATAAAAATATTTTATTTCAAAAACCAATGCGATTTTTATTTTCAAAAAAAAAATATATTGTGAAAGATGAAAAATCTCACTCGATGTAAAGTTCAAACTCGGATTTGGAAATGTTAGAGTATGTAAGAATGATTTGATGATCTTGCATGGTTAACTTGTTAGTTGTTAACGGTGATGATGATACGTAGAGGCATGATGACTTCAAATGATTTCAAATGAGACGGTTAAAATATTTTGTTTACAAGTTTTGATGAAACAACCCGAGGTACCAAAAGTACTTTTAAAGTTTATTTTAAATAGCATACAAATCCAAGGATTTTCAAAAGATTTCCTTTAAAAGGATACCTCGTGGATTTTCTTTTCGAGTTGTTATTGGTTACCTTATGTGATATGTCGTGCTGAGTTGGTACTTTAGTATAATATTTTGTGAAGTTGTGTAATCGTATTGAGTGGGAATCTGCTTAGTATGCCGATGGGCAGAGGACACAGTCGTGACCACGATACTAATGGCCTTGAAGATCGGATGTGGACCAAGAGGATATGGTCGGGAAGGTTGCTATTCCATCACTTCGTTCTCGTTGTCTAGGTTTCGGGACGAAACCTCTTTTAAAGGTGATATGATGTAATACCCACATTTTTCCTTCTTTCTCTTCTGTTTCGTCCAACCGTAACGACTCGACTGTGTTCGTTGATGCTTCCGACCTGGTGTTGTTTCTCACCTTTGTCATTCGAGCGAGTTCTGATATTGTCCAAATTGATCTATATATTGTTGTGACCTTTCCATGTTCGGAAAATTAGTCTCGTTTTCGATCTTCCAACCCTTGGGTGGTGGAATTCCGTATTTGTTCAGCGATTGGCTCGCGTTTTGATTGATGTACCGTTGGGTTGGTCAATCGTATTGATTTTCGTCCGTTGTGTTTTGTGATTGTTCGGATAATTGGCTTGATTGTATTATCCATTTGATGACGCTTGTCACTTGTTGGTTTTGTTATATCCCTAACGGCGACGTTGTGTTGGTCGTCGTGGAGCGTGTTTTCACGTCGTATATTCCTTTGCGTTGCTTGTAACGTTTCTCCGATGGGCGTAAGTTACGCGTTTCCTTGCGTATCTCGTTGAGTTTTCTTGGCGGGATATTGCTTCTCCCTACTTGTTTTAAGTTTCGGGACGAAACTTCTTTTAAGGAGGGTAGAATGTAATATCCGCAATTTTCGATTTTCGGTAAATTTCTTTTTCGGCCGGAGTCCATTTTGACGACTCGCTCATGACCATTTAGTCATTTCGAGAATGATTAATTCTGCACTTTTTGTCATCCGAGTTCGTTTCGGTATCGTTTTGTTGAGTTCCGAGCTTTTTTAGCGACTTTTCCGCACTTGAGTTCGATTCTTGCGAATCTCGTCCGAAACTGTTGTTTCGAGTTTCTCGTAAGTTCATTTAATGTTATTATTCATGTTGCGAGCTTTGGTTTGGTGTTTCGATCGCGTATCGTGATTTTCGGACGTTTTGGGCTAATTTCGTAATTTCCCAAAGTTTTGGGTAATTACTTCCGTTGTCGAATTCCGAGCCTTCGGGTGGTCGGAATTGTGTGTTCTCTTAGCTCTTAGATTCGTCTTTGCGAGTACGTCGTAACCGTATCATCGATTCGTATTCACGTTCGGGTTTCGGGGTCGTTCGGGCCGTCGGAGTTGGCCCCGGCCGAGTCATGGCCGGGCAATCTGGGCCCAGGCCGGCACTGGCCGAGAAGCCTCCAAATGAGGAGGTGGAGGAAGGTTCTAGTGATAGGAGGTAGTATAAATAGGAAAGTTGGGGCTCATTTGCAGCCATCCTTGGGAACTCACTTGTAAGACACACTTGTAAACTCTTTGTTACTTAGTGGAAGTAATTTTCCCTCAACCCATTGCCTCTCTTTCGTTGTGCCAACTTCATACTTAACCAATTTCGGAGGGATTAAGGCTGACTAGCAAGAGGGTTGCTAGGCCGCACGACGCTTAGGAGCATAGCAAACTCTAAGCCCGTGACACCAGGCCGGCACTGGCCGAGTCACGGTCGGTAGTGCTCGGCAGCTTCTGGCCGAGTCACGGCCGGTAGTGCTCGGCAGCTTCTGGCCGAGCAGGCCGTACCGTGGGCCGCGGCACATGCCGGCAGGGCCGCGGCACACTCGTGCATTTTTTCGGCCAAACCGACTGTACCGGGTGCCGCGGCACACGTCGGCCGGGCCGCGGCACACTGCCGACCACTGGGAGCCATTTTTGGCCCTGTGCCGCGGCACACTGTGCAGCCTATTTATGGTCCTGCACACGGGTTTTTGGCCATTTTTCTCCTTCTTCTCCTTCTCTTCCGCGGCTGAGGGTGATCTTACCATGGAGCCATGTTGTTTAACAACAAATCCATGAAGTTCTTGAGTTCATATCATCAATCAATCATCCGTTATCATCCTTTGATCCAGCGAATCAAGGTAATCTTCCTTAGAACCCTAATTTCGTGAATTTGGGGGTTTTTGCATTTTTGTCCGATTCGTTCCATTTTGTTGATTAATTCATGATGGGTATGATTAATCTCGGTAGTATTATTGTGTTTAATATCATTTAATCCATTGTTCTTCGTCGAATCGAAGTATATTTCTTGATTTCCTTCGAATCGACTTTTTGGGGGATTTGTCCTCGATCTCGTTTTTCATCCGTTTTTGATGGATCGATTATGGTTAAATGATGTTGTTAAACATATTCTATGGATTGTATATCCATATTTCGACTTGGAATTCTGTTTTCGGGTTTTGACGGAACGAATCGTGTTCTTGGCCGTTTTGGGGGAAACGCTTGAACTTTCGTCATTTGTTCTTTGAATTCAGCGACTTTGGGTCGTACTTTGGAATTCATTTTCGTTGTTATTGTTTTCGTTCGTAGTTCTTTGTTGCGGATTGTCGTTCGGTGTAGTCGGTTCGTGCCAACCTACTTCGGCCGATTCTCCGCGTTGTGGTTTTTGGAGGCAAGTATCTTGCCCATACATTACGTGTTTTGTGGATATTATGGTTGTTAATAGTCGATATGTGCTAAATAAATATTAATTGTAACACCCGGTTGTAATTCAGTAATTATCATTCAGTATTTATCATTCAGTAATTGATACTCAGTAATTTTCACTCATTATTAATCATTTGTCACTCAGATTCAGTCATGGTATTCATCATTCAGAGTAACTGTATCGTGTATCAATCGTCATTCATCACTAATCTGATTGGAGTTTCGTGCCGTGTTTATCATCATTGTCATTTTCGTTGCGAACTGTGCGTGAGGAGTAGCGCACGCTACGTACTCCTTTTAGCGTACGCTAATTGGGTATAGGTAGCGCGCTGTCACGGGATGGGAGTTTTGCGCAGCTAACCCGTGCGGCACTTAAACAACTAAGCTGAGTCGAGTTGCTAAGTAAGCCTGAAAGTAACGAGAAAAGGGGCAATGGCACAAAAGGATTTTATTAAGTATGAATGCTTGAGTACAAGAGAGCTTTACAATGCTTGAGTGCTTGAAGATTTCTGGATGGAGTGAGCAAATGAGGCTCCTCCTCCTTTTATACCAACCTAGGAGAGTTCTGGAGTGGAACTCTCTAGATAGAACTTTCTAGATAGAACTCTCTAGATACTTGTAGTACATTTACATGGGCATTTTACATGAGCATTCTACAAAGTGTGTAAGAAGTACTTTTCTACATGCTTCTAGAGTCATCTACGAATTTACAAGTATGTAGAGATCTCTGGGTCTTTCTTGATCTTTCTAGAACCTTCCGGAACCTTCCGACACATAGAGACTCATGTTAGGGTCATCCGGTCGCTTCGCCCGACCCGTCACATCCTCCCCACCTATTTCGGCGACGTCCTCGGCGCGTTCTCTTGTTTGAACCTCTTTATGTGATCTTGAAATTGCCGAGTTCGTCTTCTCGTTCCCATGTTGCTTCGCTATCGTGAGGTTTTTCCATTTTACCAAGTATTCTCAGGCCGGAGGCACACCTCTCTTCCGAGTAATTGTTCGGTCACACATAGTCCACCTCCTTGTCGAATGAGGTGATTACGGCGAGAGGTGCACGATTTGACTCCTCGGTGCGGGTCTTCCGAGTCGGCATGGTAGAGTTTCAATTGGCTCGCGTGGAAGACCGGATGTATTTTAAGTTTCGGAGGAGTTGCAACATATAAGAGACATTTCCAACACGTTTGATTATTGTAAATGGTCCTTCGTACCTCCTCACCAATCCTTTGTGTACTTTGCGCAATGCCTTGAATTGGTTGGTAGAAAGTTTGACCATGACACGATCACCTTCTTGGAATTTAATGTCTCTTCTTTTAGGATCAGCCCACTTTTTCATCTTCCGGCGGCCTTGTCAAGGTAGGCGCGCGTAATGTCCGATTCCTCATGCCATTATCGGGCAATGCGGTGAGTCATGGGACTTTTTCCTTCATGTGTCGAGGCTACGATTTGGGGTTAGTGGCTGAAAACCCATAATGATTTCGAAAGGGACTTACATTGCCTCGCTTTTGCAGATTGTAAGAGAACCGGGCCACATCAAGCAATCTTGGCGCCCTTCCGATGGGCGCTTACATAGTGCCTTAGATATAGTTCCAGCAGAGCATTGATTCGTTCGGTCCGTCTGCTTTGGGGATGGAAACTTGTCGAGAACTTGAGGTCGGTTCCCAATAGCTCGAATAGTTCTCTCCAAAATCGTCTAGTGAATCGAGGGTCTCGATCACTCACAATGCTTAAAGGGATCCCCCAAAGTTTGATGATATGTTTGAAGAATAGACGGGCGACTTCATTAGCATTGCAATCGGGTGATGTGGCAATGAAAGTAGCATACTTATCGTATCGGTCTACCACCACCATGATGCTTCCGAATCCTTCGATTTCGGGAGAGTTGTGATGAAGTCCATAGACACACTCTCCTGTGGCCTTGATGCAATGGGCGGGCTCCAACAATCCTGCCGGCAGATTCGCTCATTTTTGTCTTGGCGGCACACAAGACAAGTCTTCACGTAGGCTTCAATTTCGTCCCTCATTTGCGGCCAATAGTATGAGGCCCGCACGAGTGCGGGTGCGTTCGATTCTCGGGTGACCAGCCCACTTAGTATCATGGCACTCCTTTATGATTTCCTTCCAAGCTTTCCCCACTTAGGCACAAATATCCGATCGCCGATGGTGCGATTTATACCATCTTCCTCTCAAAATCGCCTTGTTTTGCCTTGCGTTATTTTGTCCAAAAGATCTTTCGGTTAGGCGTCTTGTTGGACTCCTTCCTTAATCCGTTGGATGAGGTCGGACTTTGGCATACTTGAACTCATAGTGGCCAGTTCGCCTTCCCGCTTAGGGCATCCGCGACTACATTAGCTTTCCCGGCTTGTACTCGAGTCGGTAGTCGAATTCCGCCAAGAAGTCTTGCCATCGAGCTTGCTTGGGACTTAACTTCTTTTGCGTCTGGAAATAACTCGTAGCAACATTGTCCGTCATGATCACAAAGTGTGAGCCAAGGTAATGTCGCCATGTTCGCAGCGATGTATGACCGCAGCCATTTCCTTTTCTTGCACCGTATACCGTCTTTCCGTCTCATTTAGTTTCCGGCTCAAAGGCAATGGGGTGTCCATCTTGCATGAGCACTCCCAATAGCGAAATCAAGCGTCGGTTGTACCTCAAAAGCTTTCGTGTGATCCGGCAAGGCCAAGACGGGTTCTTCGGACACCGCTTGTTTGAGTTCTTCAAAAGCCTCACGACACTTGGCCGGACCAATGCCATACTTGGTTTTTCTTAAGTAGATCGGTCAGTGGGGCTGCTTTGGCCGAGTATCCTCTTATAAAGCGGCGGTAGTAGTTCACCAAGCCGAGAAATGACCGAAGTTCTGGGACCTTGGTCGGGGGTTGCCAATCCCGAATAGCTTTCACCTTTGCATTTTCCATCATGATTTTGCCTCCTTTAACCTTGTGACCGAGAAATTCGACTTCTTCTTGGGCAAATGAACATTTTTCCTTCTTAACATAGAGCTCGTTCGCGCGTAGTACTTGGAAGACTTGTTTAAGGTGTTAAATATGTTCTTCAAGAGTCGAGCTGTACACCCCAATATCATCCAAGTAAACAACAACAAATTGGTCAAGGAAAGGGTGAAGTACCTTGTTCATGAGGGTGCAAAAGGTTGCAGGTGCATTCGTGAGACCGAAGGGCATGACAAGGAACTCAAAAGCACCGTAACGAGTCACACATGTGGTCTTGGCCTCATCTCCTTCAGCAATTCGCACTTGATAGTATCCCGAGCGCAGGTCAAGTTTGGTGAAGTACCGCGCCTTGCCAAGTTGATCGAATAGATCAGCTATCAATGGTATTGGGTATTTGTTCTTGATAGTGATCCGATTGAGTGCCCTGTAGTCGATGCACATTCGAAGGGTGCCATCCTTCTTCTTCTGGAACAGTACGGGTGCACCGTAGGGAGACTTGGAGGGACGTATGTATCCTGTTTCTAGAAGGTCCTTGATTTGCCTTCGTAGTTCCGCGAGTTCGGGCGGTGCCATGCGGTAGGGAACAACAGCTGGGGGTTTGGCACCGGGTTCCAACTCGATACAATGATCTACCTCTCGACTGGGTGGAAGTTTCTTAGGCAACTCTTTAGGCATTACATCCTTGTATTCTTCAAGAATATTCTTCAAGATTTGCGGGTGGTCAGTCCGCGATGAGTCGAGTTTTTCTTCGTCATTGAGCTGCCGAATTGTTATCAAGTAGTTGGGGTACTTCCGCATCCCCTTCTTAAATTGCATGGCCGAGATTAGTTTCTTCTCAACATGGGCTCGTTCAATAGGGACCATGCATGTCTTGTCTCCGTCGTAGATGGCGAGTGTGTTTGTGGCCGGCATAGGGAAGGCTTGGAATCTGTCGAAGAATTCCATGCCTAGAACCATCTTGAAGTCGTCTATGGGGACGACAGAGAAGTCGAGCTTTCCGGACCATGTCCCAAGAGAGAGTGGGACGTCATGAGCAATTCCGGCTATAGGCTTGGCAGGTGAGTTTACTGCCTTCATCGCACCTCCGCGATAGACTGTCTTGAGCCCTAGGCGTTTGGCTTCTTCCTCGGACATGAAGTTATGAGATGCTCCAGTGTCGAGTAATGCGCTAACGGTTTGACCGTTAATAGTGGTGCGAGCAAACATTAGCCCTTTCTTCGGAGTAACGGGCGTCGGGGCTTGTCCCTTAAGAGCGGACATGTACTGAAGAGAACCCATGCTGTGTCGGGGTTCTTCTAATGGAGTGGCCGAGGTATCATCGGCATTGATCTTTAAGTGGGCAGCAAGGGCGTTTAGGGTCTTCTTTTCAGGGCAGTCGCGTATCCAATGGTTGCCATTGCATATGAAGCAAGGGCTTTTGGGCTTTGATTGCTCCTTCCTTCCTGGGAATTTTTGTTGCCCGATCCTGCCACTTGGGGGTCGGTTAGTTCCCCAATTCTTGCGATTACCGCCATGTCCTTCCTTGCGATTTTCTCCCCCACCTTTGCCATGAATGGGCCGTTTATCTTTACCTTGCCCAGAGTAGTCAGTGAGTGATTCACCTTGGCGATAGCTTCACAAGGGTCCGAACACCATGTCTATCCAGCTCGGTTTTGGCCCAATTGTTAAGGCCATCGGTGAAATAGAAAAGTGCATCTCTATCGGACATTTCAACTTCAAGCATGAGAGTTGTAAATTCATTGATATAGTCACGAATCGTGCACTGTCTTGAGTCTTCGGAGGCGAGCTCTCGCATCTCGTTCAGCATTGCTTGGGGCAAATTGTTTTCGGAGTTCTCTTTGGAAGTCTGCCCAAGTGTCAATGGTGCAGATCCCTCTGCCCATATCGCCATACTTTCGACGCCACCAGAGTTGTGCGGCACCACGCAAGTAATTTGGTGCGCCGTTGACCTTCTGTTCCTCATCTTTTACGCCCATAGCGTCAAAGTAACGTTCCAGGCCGAATAAGAAGTTATCGACCATCGTGGCATTCCGAGTGCCATCGTAGGTTTCGGGCTTCGGCACATCCAAGCGGCGCGCATCAAAAGCGAACGGGGCAGCGGAATTAAATGATGCGGCTCGCTTGTGTTTAGCCCATTCCGACCAGACTTCTTCCACTTCCGTCTCCAGAGTGTCGAACCTGTCATGGACTTGATCAAGGTTCTCCTCCAAGCTAGCCATCGAGGCTTCCAGAGTGGCAATCCGAGGTTCGAAGGCGTCGGCAGAGGGTCCCTTGGACTTGCCTCGGACCTTGTTACCTCGTTGCTCCTCACGACCGCGTTGCTGCTCTTGAGTAGCATCAATAGGGACATCCTGAGTGTTGGCCATTGTTCTCGTGTGATATGAGTCGGTTGTGTGCAAACCGTGGCTCCGATACCACTTGTCACGGGATGGGAGTTTTGCGCAGCTAACCCGTGCGGCACTTAAACAACTAAGCTGAGTCGAGTTGCTAAGTAAGCCTGAAAGTAACGAGAAAAGGGGCAATGGCACAAAAGGATTTTATTAAGTATGAATGCTTGAGTACAAGAGAGCTTTACAATGCTTGAGTGCTTGAAGATTTCTGGATGGAGTGAGCAAATGAGGCTCCTCCTCCTTTTATACCAACCTAGGAGAGTTCTGGAGTGGAACTCTCTAGATAGAACTTTCTAGATAGAACTCTCTAGATACTTGTAGTACATTTACATGGGCATTTTACATGAGCATTCTACAAGTACTTTTCTACATGCTTCTAGAGTCATCTACGAATTTACAAGTATGTAGAGATCTCTGGGTCTTTCTTGATCTTTCTAGAACCTTCCGGAACCTTCCGACACATAGAGACTCATGTTAGGGTCATCCGGGTCGCTTTCGCCCGACCCGTCACAGCGCGCTACCACTCAGTTTTAGCGCACGCTAAGGTTACCCTGGCTGCAGTCCAGAAGGTACTGGACTGCAGGTGAGTTATAAGTAGCGCACGCTACAAATGGTAAGTAGCGCGCGCTAGTGAGTTGCAGTAGCGCACGCTAATATGTGGTGTAGCGCGCGCTAAGGACAGATCAGGTTGAGTCCAGTGGCTACTGGACTGCACTGGATTAATTCTTAGCGCACGCTATGTGTTGTTTTTAGCGTACGCAATCGATATATTAGCGCACGCTAAATAATGGTTGTAGCGCACGCTATCGAGGTCGGATCAGAGGACAGGCAGTTTCTGGATTCCAGTACTGGGCATCACATAATTCGTTAGCGCAAGCTAACAATGGGTTTTAACGTACGCTAGTGGTATGTCCGTAGCGCACGCTACAAAAAGGTACGTAGCGCGCGCTACCGTGTTCGACAAAGGTACTGGAATACCCAAATTTCCCGTTAGCGCACGCTACGCATTAGGGCTAGCGCACGCTAACCTGGAGCGACTATATATTGGACAAGTCAGCTTGAGTTCGTCATTTATCACTCTATTATCATTTCTCTCGTCGGTTCTAGGCGATTTGGGTGATTTTGAGAGTATTCTTCAAGGTGTAATCATCAATCATCATCTTCAAGTCTTTGAGTTGGATTAATCATCACTTCATCATCTCCATAACATCAAATCAAAGGTATTAATTTCTTAGATCTAGAATTTCGGATTTTTGGGTTTTCCTTCCGATTTCTTCGTGTAAGCTTGGATTATCATTGGAATATGTTAGTTATGGATTATCTACCTTGGATAAATATATTCCTACGGATTTAATGGTTATTTTCGGAATTATTTCAAGAACCCTTGGGGTTGACTTTGGTTAATTGGGGATTTTCCGATTGATGTTGTTGTAACCATGAATTATGGATTCCTAATGGATTATTGATATCATTGAAGTGTTTTGTTGGTTCGAAATACTCAATTTGGTGTCGGTTTCGACATATTCGGGATTGGATATTTCCGAAGTTGTGTGGTTGGTTATGTATTCATTGGAATGCCCTATGAGTTTGATTATCGTTGTTTCGACCTTTGGGTTAGTCGTGTTTTGTTGCTTGATACGTGTATTGAACGATTGTTGGTAATTATTGTTATTCAAGGTTGTTCGAGCGACCGGTATCTTGGTTAGGACGTTGTTCGTGGACGGACATTCTTCATCATTGTTGAGTAAGTTAAATCTTACTCGGTTAAAAGGATACTCATTCCTTTTGTTGTTGATTACTCATAATCATAATTCATTCATCATAATATTAATAATTTTGAGACTTGTAATTGTCGAATAATCATTTCATTCACGAGGAACGACGGTTCCAAATCATTTCATTGGGTTATCAATCACGTCACTATTACTTTCATATCGGTGAGTCATCTTGGCCTTGTCTAATTATTATTCATTGATATTCATCATGGTCATTCTCGTTCATGTGACCTTCCGGGTTCATATTGCGTGGCCGGGTGTGGCTGTGTGGAATTTTTAGTCGGGCACACGATGGTCATGTATTGGGTTCACCGATACTTCGGACCGTGCACACGGTAACGCTTACCTCCGTGAGACTAATTAGGTACAAGGACGGGTGTGTCCGGTCATTCGTCTTGTACACTTGCACAGAACATTACGGGCGTACTATGATACTCCTCTTCAGCGTAATTCATAATTAAGAATATTTCATAACTTCAGTTAATTCATGATTGTGTAATTTCAACTCTTGAGGATTGTTGTTCTGTAATCGACTTCGTTGGGGGATTTTGTTTTCAGGTCACGGCAAGGCAAAGGCACGGGAAGAGCATGTTGACGGCGACGAGTCCCAGTGATACTAGTAGGGGGCCCCAGTCATCCCGTTTGTTCAGTCATCTTCAGTCCATTGTAGTTATTCCGTCATTTGTATTTTCCGCTGCAAATTCCGTTTGAGATGTTTATTTATTCGGGGTGGTGTATTTTATCTTCATATAAAATATACTAGTATTCGGTATTATCCTGGTGTGTTGTACTTAAACTCCTCATCGGAGTACTTGGTAATATAATGTGGTTCGGTGCTACAATTATATTATTTAATCCTTCATTTTCATTCGCCTGGTGGGTCCCAGTCGGGGATTCACGGCACTGTAATATCCGCCTAGTTTGGGGTGTTACAGAGTTGGTATCGGAGCGTGGTTTTGAATACTACCCTCCAAGTCATGTCTCATTTGAAATCATCGTCATCGGACTAGTATCATTGGACTTTCGCGTCACGTGTGACCTGTGCAAATGCCGAGCCAATCAGACCAAGAACTGTAAGATTTCTAATGCCATGGTATAATTTCTGGCAATAATCATTCATTCATAATTCATCAGTTAACAATCCTCAATCATCATTGTCATTTTGACCAGGACGGTCAGGTTAACTCATTAATCACCAATTCATTTCATTGTTCAGTTGTTGATCAGGAAGATCGAATCATTAATCTTGTTAACTCATTCAAGATAATCATTTCAATAATTTCATCAGATAATCATGTCACCTCAGTTGATCATTCATGTAATCACTGTGTTAGAGCGCGTATGCTCATTTTTATCATCTCATGTCATAATCATAACGTATTATTCATGCGGTGAATATAATCATCATGCGACTTTCCTAATTCAGTATGGAGAGGGCAAGAAGAGGACGTGGAGGACGAGGCCGTGGAGCGGGCCGAATCCCGAGAGCTCGTGTGAATACACGTGCAAACGCGAGGAATAATGCTAATTCATCGAGCAGCGACGCTGCCACTCATTCACCTGGACGCGATCATTCACTATCGGGGAGTCGTACTCGGGACACGGCTCAGTCAGAGGGTGTCCGGGTTGACCCACTCGCTTTTATGCAGGGCATGATGGCCCAAATGACCCAGATGGCTCAGTTGATGGAGACGATGCATAACTCCGTCAATCAAAATCAGCAGGCTCCTCCGCCGCCACCTCAGAGGCAAGAGAGGAATGTGAGCAATATCATCGGCGACATCTCTCGCCAGAGGCCACCTACTTTTGAGGGCTCGTCTGAGCCGGCAGATATCATTCATTGGCTCGAGCATTTCGAGAAGTTGTTTGCTATGGTAGAGTGTCCCGAGGGACACAAAGTTTCGGTTTCGGCTTACTACCTGGGTAAGAGCGCACATTCTTGGTGGTTGTCGTTGAAGCCCACCGAAGGATCATGTACTTGGGATCAGTTCAAAACTCTCATGATGGAGAGGTATTATCCGGCCCCGCTCAGAGAGGCCAAGCTTTCAGAATTACTCACCCCCGACCCCTCAACAGACGAGGATGTGCTCGTCATTGCCGAGAAATTTCAGGAACTTCTTCCTTTCGCCTCATCCATCATTCATTCAGAGGCGGATAAGATCAAGTATTTCAAAGAAGAGGTCAAACCCCGTATGAGACTTCAGTTGCTTAATCATAATTGCACCACGTTGGCTGAATTCATTGAGAAATCTCTTACCTACGAGCTTACTGCTAAGGAGATTGCTAAGCAGCAACCTTCGTCTGCTAGCAAGAAATCGAAGAATCGTAATCAGTCTGATGGCGGTCAGACAACTTTCAAGAAACCCCGTGCGGGCTCTGCTTTCGAGCGACTCCCGTGTCGCCTAAACCCGCGGAATCTCGCCTCGAGCGGCTTCGCCATCACCTGTTTTAACTGTGGGGATCTTGGTCACCTCAGTACCAAGTGTCCGAGACAGACTATCACATGTCATAATTGTGGAGTTGCTGGGCATAAGGCCCGTTTTTGCCGTAGGGACTCCAAACCTACTCAGACGTCATCTCAGGCACCTAAGCAGTCAGCCGTTCAGAATCAGGCCACTCAATCAGCGTCATTTAAAACGACAGGAGCGACTAAAGGTGGAGCTTTTAGCCAGCAGACGGAGTTGCGGCACGGACTAGCAAGCCCCGGATTTATGAGATGAAGAAGACCGACGATCCGGAGGCCTGAATGATCTCAGGTACACTCGTTTTCTATCTCAGCCTGTGTGTACCCTTTTTGATACTGGTGCATCTCATTCATTCATTTCCGAGTCATGTTTGAGTAGACTACGTCTGGGTAGTGCTACTAATTGTGAGCCTTATGTCATTGGCCTACCTAATGGTAGACGAATTATCGGTAATCGGGAGATTCAGAATTGTCCGATTCAGCTTCATGGTCGTGTATGGCCAGCGGACCTAATCGTAGTGGATTTGCCGAGGGACGACATCATCTTGGGTATTGATTGGATGGATCGTCATGATGCCATCATTAGTGTCCGTAAGCGTATGGTCACTATCATTTCAGACGATGGGGTTGAATGTGTGTTTCAGGGAGGTAATCCCGGCTGTTCTGGTAAGGTCATTAATTTGATGAAAGCAGTAAGGTTACTCAATCAGGGGTGTGTTGGTTATTGGTGCTATATGACCAAAACCGAGAAATCATCAGTAATGTTGACGGATATTCCGGTAGTGAGGGAATATGCCGATGTTTTTCCAGACGAGTTACCTGGTTTGCCTCCACAGAGGGATGTGGAATTCACGATTGAGTTGGAGCCTGGTACGTCTCCGATATCGAAGGCACCGTCGATGGCCCCGACCGAAATGCAGGAATTAAAGAACCAACTTGAGGAGTTGTTCGAGAAAGGTTATATCCGACCGAGTGCGTCCCCGTGGGGAGCACCAGTGTTGTTTGTCAAGAAGAAGGATGGTTCATTCCGCTTATGTATTGATTATCGGGAGTTGAACAGGGTGACGATCAAGAATAAGTATCCCTTACCCCGTATTGATGATCTCTTAGATAAACTCCAGGGAGCTTCAGTATTTTCCAAGATCGACTTAAGGTCTGGATATCATCAGTTGCGGATCCGAGAATCGGACATCGCGAGGATGGCGTTTCGAACACGCTATGGTCATTATGAGTTTGTGGTTATGCCGTTCAGATTGACTAATGCACCTGCGGTATTCATGGAGTTAATGAATCGGATTTTCATCGACTTTTTGGATCAGTTTGTTGTTGTCTTCATCGATGACATTTTGATTTATTCTCGTGACCGGGAGGAACACGAGTTTCACCTTCATCAAGTGCTCGACGTGTTGAGACGAGAACAACTTTATGGGAAGTTTTCCAAATGTGAGTTCTGGATGTCCGAAGTGACATTTATCGGACATGTAATTTCATCAGACGGAGTTCGTGTCGACCCTCAGAAGACGGAGGCTATTCGAGATTGGCTACCTCCGAAGAACGTTAAGGAAATCCTAAGTTTCCTCGGATTAGCGGGTTATTATCGGCGATTTGTAGAGGGATTTTCTAGAATCGCTCAACCCTTAACGAACCTTTTGCGGAAGGATAAGAAATACACGTGGTCCGACGCGTGTCAACGGAGTTTTGAGGAACTCAAGAGCCGGTTAATGTCAGCACCTGTACTTTCCTTGCCGCAGGGGACGGAAGGATTTGTGGTTTATAGTGATGCATCCGGACAGGGTCTCGGGTGTGTACTCATGCAGAACGGGAAAGTTATTGCCTATGCTTTACGGCAATTGAGACCTTACGAGGTTAATTATCCGACCTACGACCTGGAGCTAGCAGCCGTGGTGTTCGCTTTGAAGATTTGGCGTCATTACCTTTATGGCGTCACCTGTCAGATATTCACCGATCATAAGAGTTTAAAGTATATATTTACTCAGAAGGAGTTAAATATGCGTCAGAGACGGTGGTTGGAATTAATCAAAGATTACGATATCGAGATCCTCTACCACCCGGGCAAGGCGAACGTTGTCGCCGACGCCTTGAGTCGTAAGTCCGTTCAGGAGCAGATGCTTGCCCGTTTAACAGCTCAGAAGGAGCTTCAGCAGGAATTCCTTAGATCGAGGTCTGGCTTCAACGAGTTCAGGGGCAACTTTGTATGTTAGAGATTTCATCGTCACTCGAGGAGGCAATCCGAGAGAATCAGGGTTCGGACCCATTATTGTTGCGCATCCGAGAGGATGTGGCTCAGGGGAAAGCCCCTGGACTTGTGGTCCACGAGGATGGACTTTTGAGATTTAAGAATCGGGTGTGCGTACCGGCGAACGTCGAGTTGAAAAACTCGATTTTGAAAGAAGCTCATGCTACCCCTTATTCTGTTCATCCGGGGTCTAGCAAGATGTACAAGGACTTGAAACAAAATTACTGGTGGAGTAATATGAAGCGAGAAGTCGCAGAATTTGTTTCGAGATGCTTAACCTGTCAACAAGTTAAGATTGAACATCAGCGACCGACGGGTATGCTGAAACCTCTTCCTATTCCCGACTGGAAGTGGGAAGACATTTCTATGGATTTCATCACGAGTTTGCCGACTAGTCGTCGTGGCATGAATACGATCTGGGTGATCATGGACCGCTTAACTAAATCAGCTCATTTCCTTGAGATCAAGGAGACGTGGGGTCCCGAGAGACTTGCTCAACTGTTCATCAAAGAGATAGTCAGACTGCACGGTACTCCTAAAAGTATCGTTTCCGATCGTGACGGACGGTTTGTGTCTCATTTTTGGAAATCAGTTCATAGTGCTATGGGAACCCAGCTTAATCTCAGTACCGCTTTTCATCCTCAGTCCGACGGGCAATCAGAGAGGACCATTCAGACATTAGAGGACATGTTGAGGGCATGCGTCCTCGATTGGAAAGACGATTGGGAAGCCCAACTACCATTGATCGAGTTCATGTATAATAATAGTTGGCATGCTTCGATCAAGATGGCACCTTACGAGGCCTTGTATGGTCGTCGTTGTCGATCTCCGTTGTGTTGGGACGACTTATCAGAATCAATCGGCACCGAGCCCGATATGCTTATAGCCGCCCGTGAGAAGGTAGCTTTGATCAGGAGTCGTTTGTTGACAGCTCAGAGTCGACAGAAATCATACGCAGATAACCGTGGTCGACCATTAGAGTTCGAGGCTGGTGACCACGTGTTGGTCAAGGTATCCCCGAGTCGTGGTATCTTCCGTTTTGGGAAGAGGGGAAAGTTGAGTCCGAGATTCATTGGACCGTTTGAGATTTTGGATCGAGTAGGCGAGTTAGCTTATCGATTGGCTTTACCTCCGGCGTTGAGCCGAATTCATAATGTGTTTCATGTCTCTCAGCTGCGGAAGTATGTTGCCGACCCGAGTCACATACTTCAGTTCGACGAAATCGAGATCGCCGACGATCATTCATATGAGGAGCATCCTATGCGAGTTTTAGAACGACGAATCAAACAGTTGAGGAATAAGACGATTCCTTTGGTTAAAATTCAGTGGTCTAGACACGGAGTCGAAGAGGCTACTTGGGAAACCGAGGATAGTATGCGGGAGAGTTATCCCGAGTTGTTTGACCCTTAGTTTCGGGGACGAAACTCTTTTAAGGAGGGGTGTATGTAATACCCGGTTGTAATTCAGTAATTATCATTCAGTATTTATCATTCAGTAATTGATACTCAGTAATTTTCACTCATTATTAATCATTTGTCACTCAGATTCAGTCATGGTATTCATCATTCAGAGTAATTGTATCGTGTATCAATCGTCATTCATCACTAATCTGATTGGAGTTTTGTGCCGTGTTTATCATCATTGTCATTTTCGTTGCGAACTGTGCGTGAGGAGTAGCGCATGCTACGTACTCCTTTTAGCGTACGCTAATTGGGTATAGGTAGCGCGCGCTAACACTCAGTTTTAGCGCACACTAAGGTTACCCTGGTTGCAGTCCAGAAGGTACTGGACTGCAGGTGAGTTATAAGTAGCGCACGCTACGAATTGTAAGTAGCGCGCGCTAGTGAGTTGCAGTAGCGCACGCTAATATGTGGTGTAGCGCGTGCTAAGGACAGATCAGGTTGAGTCCAGTGGCTACTGGACTGCACTGGATTAATTCTTAGCGCACGCTATGTGTTGTTTTTAGCGTACGCAATCGATATATTAGCGCACGCTAAATAATGGTTGTAGCACACGCTATCGAGGTCGGATCAGAGGACAGGCAGTTTCTGGATTCCAGTACTGGGCATCACATAATTCGTTAGCGCACGCTAACAATGGGTTTTAACGTACGCTAGTGGTATGGCCGTAGCGCACGCTACAAAAAGGTACGTAGCGCGCGCTACCGTGTTCGGACAGTGGGTACTGGAATACCCAAATTTCCCGTTAGCACACGCTACGCATTAGGGCTAGCGCACGCTAACCTGGAGCGACTATATATTGGACAAGTCAGCTTGAGTTCGTCATTTATCACTCTATTATCATTTCTCTCGTCGGTTCTGGGCGATTTGGGCGATTTTGAGAGTATTCTTCAAGGTGTAATCATCAATCATCATCTTCAAGTCTTTGCGTTGGATTAATCATCACTTCATCATCTCCATAACATCAAATCAAAGGTATTAATTTCTTGGATCTAGAATTTCGGATTTTTGGGTTTTCCTTCCGATTTCTTCGTGTAAGCTTGGATTATCATTGGAATATGTTAGTTATGGATTATCTACCTTGGATAAATATATTCCTACGGATTTAATGGTTATTTTCGGAATTATTTCAAGAACCCTTGGGGTTGACTTTGGTTAATTGGGGATTTTCCGATTGATGTTGTTGTAACCATGAATTATGGATTCCTAATGGATTATTGATATCATTGAAGTGTTTTGTTGGTTCGAAATACTCAATTTGGTGTCGGTTTCGACATATTCGGGATTGGATATTTCCGAAGTTGTGTGGTTGGTTATGTATTCGTTGGAATGCCCTGTAACACCCCCAAAACCGTATGGGAATATTACACGCCGTAAACCCTTTCCGCAAGGATCTACCAGGCTAAACGTCCATAAACAACCAAACGCTTGCCCGTCCAGGGTCAAACAATATAATAATACAGACCGTCAAGGTCACTTACACATAAACACACAGACCGATGAGGTCACACAACTCTATCAACAGGACTGACTAACAAACATTACCCACACAGGGGTCGAAATACAATACAACGGAAGACTGAATCAACTCTAATAATACAACTAAACTCTACCAACTCTCAACTCTTGATTAGTATCGCAGCTCGTCATCCCCTTGTGCCAATCCTGTGATCGCTCCCCGAACCCGCATGTACCGGACGCAGTATCAGACATCCACCCCGAATACTCGGGGGTTAGTAAAACTCCACTGTTTTACTAGTGCAAGTATCAAACCATACGAAATGTAACAAGCAAATAGCAACTACGAATTTAATACGGAAATCAATTATCAAAATGTTCCCGAGAAGTTTTAGAATTTCGAACTCAAGTAAGAGATATTTGAAAAGGAACACATCATCTCGGGGATTTTTAAAGCAGAAAATCTTTTGGACCTCGAGTCCCAATTTACAAAACCTTTTCGTAAACAATAGGGCCTTAGCCCGATTCTCGTTTCAAAGCATACTAAATAATATATCATTATGCGTCCGAGATCCATATTTAAAATGTTACCCGCACAATCACTGCTACACGATCACTGTTCGTACACATCATGTACCGAACTTCGGAGGCCTTACCCGGACTGCACACATTGTTCGTACACATCATGTACCGAACTCCGGAGGCCTCGACGGACCCTACCCGGCTACAACACACACTGTTCGTACACATCATGTACCGAACTCCGGAGGCCTCAACGGACCCTACCCGGCTACAGCATCGTTCGTACACATCATGTACCGAACTCCAGAGGTCTCGTCAGACCTTACCTGGATCACACACTTGTCCGTACACGTCATGTACCGGACTCCAGAGGCCTCGTCAGACCCTACCTGGTTCACACACTTTGTTCGTACACATCATGTACCGAACTCCAGAGGCCTCGTCAGACCCTACCTGGATCACACACACATCGACTCGACACAATTCATAATCATTAAATGTCAAGTCATTCCACATTACGCCGAATGTACAATCAAGCAAGTAAACCAAAACAACACAAACATCATGATCATCACAACGACTCTTAACCAACACAACACACATTCGGTACACAATTCATTGAAGAAACACTTGTACAACCATCTCATATGTACATCGAAATCCTGCACAAATGGCACAACGCCTAACACGTATACCAATATATCACTATTATCACAAAGCCTTCAAATTTCGGAAAACACAACCAACTCAAACGGAACATATTTACGGAGGCAAGCAAAATCGTTATACATATCATACGTAATTACTATTCACAAGATACAAGTCGTATAATAAGATACTTGCCTTAATAACCGCTACCAAACGCTCCGAAGAACACGGTTCGACCGGGAAGCTCGGACTCAAGAAGACAACGAACGAAAGGGTTCCGACTCGAGTTCTTCACAAGAATTCGACCCTAACAACATATAATCAATAAATCATCGATCATACGAGGAAGAATAATCGTAGAACGCCCGAAAACCCCTCTATGACATTTTACCGGACACCTTCAAGGCGTCGATCAAGAACTCGACCAAAATAACGAATCGATACGATCCAACCATGGAATAACAAGGAAAATGATATAATACATCTAAATAATCATCAATCCATCACAACCCTAAGTTAAAACGGATTAAACGGACAAATCGAACAAAATCCCCAAAACTATATTTTAGGAAAACTTGCCTTGATTCGGTCGATCGGAGCAAGTTATGGAAGGATTAATCGATGTTATGAACTTCAAAACTTCATGGATTTAACCCCTAACAACATCCCTCCATGATCATCAAATCTCCGGCGGAAGAGGAAGAAACGAGTGAGAAAATGAATAAAAACCCGATCAGGGCCTTAAATAGGTGACAGACTCGACCGTGTCCTCCCGACACGGTCGTGGCGCGCGATGGCAGCGAGGACTCGACCGTGTCTGTTAGACACGGTCGCGCCTTCCGATAGTGACCGTCGCGGCGCTCGGCAATGACTCGGCCGTGTCCGGAACACGGTCGGGCCTCGGGCGATCGCTTGGCTTATCCGGAAGAGTTCGGCTCGGCCGTGCTGCACGACACGGTCGGGTCTGAGGCGAGACTTCCGGCTTATCCGGACGAGTACGGCACGGGCCGTGTCGGACGACACGGCAGTTCGTTCGCCGTGATGATCGCCAATAACGAGCGGGTGAGCTAAAACGACCATAACTCTCTCGTCCGGACTCGATTGACTCACCGCTCGAACCATTGGAAAGCTAACTCGATGCTCTATAATATTGCAAGATTCAGAATTTTTGGAGTTACCAAAAATTAATGGTGATCCAACAAAGTCGAACTCATACTTAGAAAAGTCGTTTAGAAATCCCGAATTCAACAAAACGACACCGAAACCCGAACTCGAATACGAACCGAAGATACGGTTACGAAGTACTCACAAAGACGAATCTAAGAGCTAGTAGAACACACGATTCCGACCACCCGAAGGCTCAAATTCGACAACGGAAGGTAATTACTCCAAACTTTGGGAAATTACGAAAATGGCCCAAATGCCCGAAAATCACCATACGACAACGAATAATCAAACCGAAGCTCACAACACGTATAACAACGTTAAATGAACTTACGAAAAACCCCAAACGACAGTTTCGAACGAGATTCGCAAGAACCGAACTCAAGCGCGGAAAAGTCGCTAAAAAGCACGGAACTCAACAAAGCAGCACCGAAACGAACTCGGATGACAAAAGTGCAGAATTAAATATTCTCCGAATAACGAAACGGTCATGAGAGAGTCGTCAAAACAGACTCTGACCAAAAAAAGAAATTTACCGAAAATCGAAAATTGCGGATATTACATTCTACCCTCCTTAAAAGAAGTTTCGTCCCGAAACTTAAAACAAGTAGGGAGGAGAAATATTCCGCCAGGCAAAACTCAACAAGATACCCAAGAATGCGTAACTAACGCCCAACGGCGAAATGTTACAAACAACGCAAAGGAATATACGGCGTGAAAACACGCTCCACGGCGACCAACACAACGTCGCCGTTAGGGATATAATAAAAGCAACAAATGACAAGCGTTATCAAACGGATAATATGGCCAAGTCAATTATCCGACAATCACAAAACACAACGAACGAAAATCAATATGATTGACCATCCCAACGGTACATCAATCAAAACGCCAGCCAACCAACCGAACAAATACTAATCCCACCGCCCAAGGGATGGAAGATCGAAACGAGACTAATTTCCCGAACTTAAGGGAATTAGGAAGGAGCCTGAATGCTCAACAATCACGAAACGAGAACAAAACCGAACAAACAAACGATCGAACCACAACGATCGAGACAACAAAAATCGAACAATCATGTCCAAACACGAAGGATAATAAAATTCAAACCACAACTCCTGTGATGATCCGTGAGAACTACAAGACATGCATTCCCATAAGATCCACAGGAAAGGGAATAGCGATTGCAAAGTCACAACGACAAACGAGTTATTCCAAAACAATACCACACTCGTTCGATCAACAAAAGCAAGGGGCAGGACAAGCTCGTAAATGTCAACGAACATAATGAGTCGACAGAGTCGAAAACACAAGAGTTCCAAGTCCGATCCACTTCGAATAAAAGAACTATTAGAACCCGATGATGTCACTCCCGAACAAGGTTCACAAGAATCGAATCAACCCAAAAAGTCACATCGATAACCAGATCGACCCACAACAAGATCACAGTTCGTTCGAACGATGAAACCGAAATACGTAACAAGTTCATAAAGTATCAACGAACACGACGAGTCGATAGCCCCGAGAAAGAGGAAATGCGTAAGTCAAAACGATACAGCATTACATTCGACCTCTTATAAAAGAAATGTCGTTCCCGCAACTCACAACAACCGGAGTAAGGTGACAACACAAAAAGCAAACGACGTAAATATCTCCCATGGGCCTCTCCGATCCGATCCTCATATCTTTATCAAGTTCGCGCCCCGAAAGACTCGGAACCCAACTCGCAAAACTGGATCCTGTGTCTCTCGGGTCCTCACTTGAAAAGCGTTACTGACGAGAAGGACAATTGGCACGTACATGCTCCCGACACAATACGTTCGAAATGCCTCGGCTCGGCATATCGAAAATACAGATGCTAGATACAATGGAACATAACACCGCAAAACAACATACCGGAGATGACAAATAATGATAATAAATAATCATAATAAATATAATATACAACGATTACCATCGTAAAGTAATACACACACAAACACTACAATAACGACAGATCGCTCGGCGACATCAACGGCCCGAACGATAATCAGCACATAATTACAAACATTATGAAACAATCACACATGTACACAAACGTACAAACCCAAGCTTCAACATCTCACACTCGTGCGACAACACGCAAATCGCCACGAGGCGATAAACAGTAAACACCAGTTCACACCTCTCACAGAGGGCTAGTACAACAAATGCGTGGCAACGCCTCGACGTTCATGGCACCAATTCGATCATACTCGGGAGCAAACATCATAACGACAACGTGAACATCATACATACATACCCGGCCCTCAACGGAATGGATAGTTTTTAAAAAAACGAAAACCTCCTTTTGAAAATAATTTTGGAAACACCGATTGATCTTGAGTATCACCCTTCAAAAAAGTACAATCGTGAAACATCGTTATCGAGACTTTGGAAAACTATTTTGCATTCGATAAAAATGAGGACACTTTCTTTTCGTGAAAACTTTCGGAAATATTCGACCCTCGGGTCTAAGTAAAAGTGTTTATAAAACATTGAAAAATATCTCAAAACATTTTGGTCCTCGAGGTAGAAGAATTCGAAACATATCGTGGCACCTTGGAAGTACCATGAGAAAACAATTCATTTTAAACGTACGTCTCAAATTTATTTCTAGGATACTCAAGATTTTCAAAGATAATTCAATGGGCTAGAATGCCCAAAATCTCGAGTAATTACACGGAACATTATAGCGTTGTGGGTCCTGCCACGAACCCACCAGGATAAAAATATTTACAAAAACGCCAAAAGGGCCGATGACGGTAATATTTCAAAAACTCACAAAAGCCATTTACAAAATACTAAGTACCGTCACAAGAATTTTGCCAAAACGTTCAAGGCCATAACGCCAAAACTCGGTTAAAGGAATCGGTTTTCAAACTAAAACTCAGTCGCCGATACCTTTTCGAAATCCGTCAAGGTTTACAACTTCCACACCATACCACACCACCCGGTGGTTAAAAGATAAAACAATAATGTGCCCAGTTCTATACACATACTATATGCCACAAGTACTAAACACAATTATATTACACAATATTGTGTAAAGAAAATCATGCACCGCAATTAACTCACTAAGATAAAATCGAGATACACAGGTACTTCGCATAAAAGAGGAGACTTACATCCACCGGTCGCACGGAGGTGACGGTCGCCCACGATACTAATCTCGTCCGACAACATAACCGACACGTTGTGACTACGCACAACTCAACTTGTCACCTGATGACTCAAACGACATGACAACACATTACTCGACAAATCACGACTTGACTCGACCCGACAGCCTAGGTTTCCGCAACCTAAGCTCTGATACCATAAATGTAACACCCCCAAAACCGTATGGGAATATTACACGCCGTAAACCCTTTCCGCAAGGATCTACCAAAGCAACGTCCATAAACAACCAAACGCTTGCCCGTCTGTGGTCAAACAATATAATAATACAGACTGGCAAGGTCACTTACACATAAACACACAGACCGATGAGGTCACACAACTCTATCAACAGGATCGACTAACAAACATTACCCACACAGGGGTCGAAATACAATACAACTAAGACCGAATCAACTCTAATAATACAACTAAACTCTACCAACTCTCAACTCTTGATTAGTATCGCACTCGTCATCCCCTTGTGCCAATCCTGTGATCGCTCCCCGAACTCGCATGTACCGGACGCTTGATCAGACATCCACCCCGAATACTCGGGGGTTAGTAAAACTCCACTGTTTTACTAGTGCAAGTATCAAACCATACGAAATGTAACAAGCAAATAGCAACTACGAATTTAATACGGAAATCAATTATCAAAATGTTCCCGAGAAGTTTTAGAATTTCGAACTCAAGTAAGAGATATTTGAAAAGGAACACATCATCTCGGGGATTTTTAAAGCAGAAAATCTTTCGGACCTCGAGTCCCAATTGTCAAAACCTTTTCGTAAACACTAGGGCCTTAGCCCGATTCTCGTTTCAAAGCATACTAAATAATATATCATTATGCGTCCGAGATCCATATTTAAAATGTTACCCGAACAATCATCGCTACGATCACCGTTCGTACACATCATGTACCGAACTTGGAGGCCTCGACGGACCTTTCCCGGACTGCAAACATTTTTCGTACACATCATGTAGGGAACTCCGGAGGCCTCGACGGTCCCTACCCGGTTACATCACACACTGTTCTTACACATCATGTACCGAACTCCGAGGCCTCAACGGACCCTACCCGGCTACAAGATCGTTCGTACACATCATGTACCGAACTCCGCAGGTCTCGCTGACCTTACCGGATCACACACTTGTCCGTACACGCCATGTACCGGACTCCAGAGGCCTCGCTGACCCTACTGGTTCACACACTTTGTTCGTACACATCATGTACCGAACTCCGAGGCCTCGTCGGACCCTACGGATCACACACACATCGACTCGACACAATTCATAATCATTAAATGTCAAGTCATTCCACATTACGCCGAATGTACAATCAAGCAAGTAAACCAAAACAACACAAACATCATGATCATCACAACGACTCTTAACCAACACAACACACATTCGGTACACAATTCATTGAAGAAACACTTGTACAACCATCTCATATGTACATCGAAATCCCGCACAAATGGCACAACGCCTAACACGTATACCAATATATCACTATTATCACAAAGCCTTCAAATTTCGGAAAACACAACCAACTCAAACGGAACATATTTACGGAGGCAAGCAAAATCGTTATACATATCATACGTAATTACTATTCACAAGATACAAGTCGTATAATAAGATACTTGCCTTAATAACCGCTACCAAACGCTCCGAAGAACACGGTTCGACCGGGAAGCTCGGACTCAAGAAGACAACGAACGAAAGGGTTCCGACTCGAGTTCTTCACAAGAATTCGACCCTAACAACATATAATCAATAAATCATCGATCATATGAGGAAGAATAATCGTAGAACGCCCGAAAACCCCTCTATGACATTTTACCGGACACCTTCAAGGCGTCGATCAAGAACTCGACCAAAATAACGAATCGATACGATCCAACCATGGAATAACAAGGAAAATGATATAATACATCTAAATAATCATCAATCCATCACAACCCTAAGTTAAAACGGATTAAACGGACAAATCGAACAAAATCCCCAAAACTATATTTTAGGAAAACTTGCCTTGATTCGGTCGATCGGAGCAAGTTATGGAAGGATTAATTGATGTTATGAACTTCAAAACTTCATGGATTTAACCCCTAACAACATCCCTCCATGATCATCAAATCTCCAGCCGCGGAAGAGGAAGAAACGAGTGAGAAAATGAAGAAAAACCCATTCTTTGGGCCTTAAATAGCCGTGACAGACTCGACCGTGTCCGCGACACGGTCGTGGCGCTGATGGCAGCGAGGACTCGACCGTGTCCTGTTAGACACGGCCGCGCCTTCCGATAGTGACCCGTCCATGGCGCTCGGCAATGACTCGACCGTGTCCGAACACGGCCGGGCCTCAAGCGCCGCTTGGCTTATCCTAAGAGTTCGGCTCGGCCGCGCTGCACGACACGGTCGGGTCCTGAGGCAGAGACTTCCGGCTTATCCGGACGAGTACGGCACGGGCCGTGTCGGACGACACGGCCGAGTTCGGCCGGCAGTGATCGGCCAATAACGAGCGGGTGAGCTAAAACGACCATAACTCTCTCGTCCGGACTCCGATTGACTCACCGTTCGAACCATTGGAAAGCTAACTCGATGCTCTATAATATTGCGAAGATTCAGAATTTTTGGAGTTACCAAAAATTAATGGTGATCCAACAAAGTCGAACTCATACTTAGAAAAGTCGCTTAGAAATCCCGAATTCAAAAAAACGACACCGAAACCCGAACCTGAATACGAACCGAAGATACGGTTACGAAGTACTCACAAAGACGAATCTAAGAGCTAGTAGAACACACGATTCCGACCACCCGAAGGCTCGAAATTCGACAACGGAAGGTAATTACTCCAAACTTTGGGAAATTACGAAAATGGCCCAAATGCCCGAAAATCACCATACGACAACGAATAATCAAACCGAAGCTCACAACACGTATAACAACGTTAAATGAACTTACGAAAAACCCCAAACGACAGCTTTCAACGAGATTCGCAAGAACCGAACTCAAGCGCGGAAAAGTCGCTAAAAGCACGGAACTCAACAAAGCAAAGACCAAACGAACTCGGATGACAAAAGTGCAGAATTAAATATTCTCCGAATGACGAAACAGTCATGAGAGAGTCGTCAAAACAGACTCCGACCAAAAAAAGAAATTTACCGAAAATCGAAAATTGCGGATATTACATGCCCTATGAGTTTGATTATCGTTGTTTCGACCTTTGGGTTAGTCGTGTTTTGTTGCTTGATACGTGTATTGAACGATTGTTGGTAATTATTGTTATTCAAGGTTGTTCGAGCGACCGGTATCTTGGTTAGGACGTTGTTCGTGGACGGACATTCTTCATCGTTGTTGAGTAAGTTAAATCTTACTCGGTTAAAAGGATACTCATTCCTTTTGTTGTTGATTACTCATAATCATAATTCATTCATCATAATATTAATCATTTTGAGACTTGTAATTGTCGAATAATCATTTCATTCATGAGGAACGACGTTTCCAAATCATTTCATTGGGTTATCAATCGCGTCACTATTACTTTCATATCGGTGAGTCATCTTGGCCTTGTCTAATTATTATTCATTGATATTCATCATGGTCATTCTCGTTCATGTGACCTTCCGGGTTCATATTGCGTGGCCGGGTGTGGCTGTGTGGAATTTTTAGTCGGGCACACGATGGTCATGTATTGGGTTCATCGATACTTCGGACCGTGAACACGGTAACGCTTACCTCCGTGAGACTAATTAGGTACAAGGACGGGTGTGTCCGGTCATTCGTCTTGTACACTTGCACAGAACATTACGGGCGTACTATGATACTCCTCTTCAGCGTAATTCATAATTAAGAATATTTCATAACTTCAGTTAATTCATGATTGTGTAATTTCAACTCTTGAGGATTGTTGTTCTGTGTAACTGACCCCGTTGGGGGATTTTGTTTTCAGGTCACGGCAAGGCAAAGGCACGGGAAGAGCATGTCGACGGCGACGAGTCCCAGTGATATTAGTAGGGGCCCCCAGTCATCCCGTTTGTTCAGTCATCTTCAGTCATTGTAGTTATTCCGTCATTTGTATTTTCCGCTGCAAATTCCGTTTGAGATGTTTATTTATTCGGGGTGGTGTATTTTATCTTCATATAAAATATACTAGTATTCGGTATTATCCTGGTGTGTTGTACTTAAACTCCTCATCGGAGTACTTGGTAATATAATGTGGTTCGGTGCTACAATTATATTATTTAATCCTTCATTTTCATTCGCCTGGTGGGTCCCAGTCGGGGATTCACGGCACTGTAATATCCGCCTAGTTTGGGGTGTTACATTAATAACCATTTTTCAAAAGAATCGGTATATTTACCATCATGGTTTTTGTAAAGGTGACCCGTGTGTGTCGGGAATTAATATGCTTAGTCGAATATGTGTGCTAGTGTCGAGTATAGAATCACCTTACTTTCTTGTGATGTCATTGCGTATGATTATGTCGTTGGTAAATGTAAAGTGTAATTCTTTTGTCAAATTATGTGCTTGCAGTCACGTGTTTATGGATGAATATGTGAGTTTGTGTGATATTGGTTGTGTCGTTCGGTGCTGTTGAGATCTTGTGCTTCCTTGTGAATTGTTATAGTTTTGGGTCGTGAGTACGTGTTGGATAACATGCCCATTCTAGAAAGGTACCTCGAATATATATATTTTGTGTGTTTGACCTTTGAGAGTTGTGGTTTCGTAAACTGTGAGTTGTTCTTCCACCTGGGGATGGCATGTTGCCTCTGGGGGCCGATACTAATGGGTACGGCCACGGAAGTGAACTTGGGTACGTGTGTTGATGTTCTTCCACCTGGGGACGGTTCGACGGGACCTCTGGGGGCCGATACTAATGGGTACGGCCGCGGAAGTGCTTTCCCACCTAGGGACGGTCCGACGGGGCCTCTGGGGGGCGATACTAATGGGTACGGACACTGGTTACCAAGTGTGGTTTCTGTGATATTGATGTTGATGTTTTGATGATTAATTGTGATATTGTCCGGACTATCACAATGCTTTGCGCTCGGGGTCGAGAGACATTATATATCGAGCCTTGGTGCTTGGCTAGAATGGCATAAGATTAATGTGTTATGTGAAATGTGCACTTGTAAGTGAATTGAAGTGGATGATCGGGTCGTGGACCCTGTGTTTTGTGACCGTAATGGTTGGGTCGTGGACCCCGTGTTTTGTTAACGGATTTGCATTTTGGAAAATGAACTTTGGGGTTGTGACCCTAAATGACTTTCGAGGAATTAAGAACTTTTCAATTTCTAACGTTTTCAAAACTCCCGAGATTTGGAAATGTTTTCAAAGTGCTTACTTGCTTCGTTTCTACTTTCAAGACTTGAACTATTTTTAACTAAATATATCTCGGGAAGTCTTTCGTTGTATTCTCGGAATGTGTTGTGTATGGCTCGTATTTGCACTTTATACTTGCACTAGCGAAACAGTGGAGTTTTGCTAACCCCCGAGTAATCGGGGGTGGATATCTGTATTGTGTCCAGCTACATGCAGGTTTTCGAGAGCAAGACACAGGATCGGTACGAGGGATGACGAAAGACGAATGATACTAATCACACGAAGGCCAGTTTTGAGTTCAGTTAGTCGGAGTCCATTGTATTGTCTTTTCCGATGTCTTATTGTTCGTTGTTGCAAGTATTTTACCCTTGCATGAGTATGAGTCTGGATGAGTTTATGTATTTTGATTTGTAAGTTTGTGACGAAAGACCAAATCGATCTGTTGGTCCGTTATTTTGATTCGTCGGTATGTAATGTAATGTGTTGTTTTGATGTCTAGCTTGGTGGATCCTCACGGAGAGGGTCTGCGGCGTGTAATATTCCCGGTTTGATATGGGGGTGTTACATTGAGAATGTTTTCTGAAGGACTTTACGGTTTGAGCATTTTTGTAGAAATCGATTTTTGGAAAATATTTTGGTGGTTTGGTCCAACCACGGTTTGTATGGATTCTAAAATCGGTTAAATTTTGACAAATGGGCCGTGCATTTTCAAATGACCCCATCAGACGGTATTTGGAAAATGTGTTTTAAAATACTTCGGACATTGCAAAATACCACCGTCATGTTTACTACGATCGAAAGGATTCTTTGGAAAATTTCTGTTTTGCAAAACGACTCTAATTTTCAGAATTTAAAGGTTATGTGTTTGTGTGTTGGAACTAAGTCGTTACGACAAGTTTGTTACGTTGTTATACTTGTCAGAGAATGTTATAGGGTTTTCTATAGGTTGGAGTACATTGTTAGGAGTCGATCCTTAACCTTTGGAGCCGTGTTGTGGCTGCTAGGACAATCCTGCTGTCCTGTAGCTAGTGATTACGGCTGTAAGATGTTTTCCATTACGGCCGTAAGCACATAGATGTTACGGACGTAAGCTTTTGACTGTCGCGGTAATAACCTTGTTGTTATAGTTGTATCCGCGCCCTCTACCAGTCAATTGATTTCAGTAGATATATTCGTATGGTCCACCAGGGACGAGTGTGAATATCCCGTATGTCGTTAACGATGATAATAATAATATATGTATTGGCAAGGCCATTTTGAGGATATCGTTTATCGAGAATATTGAAGTTTCAACGTGTTGTTTTGTAAATAACTTCAAGCAAAACAGTTTTGATAATGAGTTTATGGTTTTGGTTAAATGACGAGGTATTAAAAATGTTTTCAAAAATTTCATTTCAGCAAAATCTTTCAAACTCACAAATTTTAAAATATTATCATTCGAACAAATACCTCAAAATTTTTTTTATTTTTAAAGAATGTGACAAGTGCCTGATTTCAATGACATGTATGTGGTCTTGACTGTGTTTACTTTGGTAAAAGTAGTGCACCTCTGTTGGTGTAACCGTGCGAATTACTTATGAATTTAAGTCTATTATTGCAGTGTTAGTTCGTGTACTCGTGTGATGATTTGGAGTGAATACTTTATTGTGCTGTTGTTTGTTGCCCTACGTTGATTATGTGATATTTGTTTTGTTGTTCTGATCGGTGGCCGTTTAGTATGCTGAGAGGTAGAGGTCGAGAGCGTGGTCGTGGTAGAGGTCGGAATCAGGAGCATGAGAGGGCGACTCACTCGTTGTCGAGCGCCAATGAGCTCAGTACAGGTGGTCGAGATGACCAATCGCATGAGCAGAGGCAATCAACTGGGGAAAATGCTGACATTGGCGCCGCCACCATTCTTCAGCAGGTGGTTGACCAGTTGGCACATATGAATCAGACCATACGCCGGGATGGGATCCCACTTGAGGATAATGGAGCTAGTAAGTGGTTACGAGGTGTGATGAGAATGCACCTGCCCCATTTTGTAGGTTCTTCAGACTCGTTAGGTTGGGAGAACTGGCTCTTCCAGTTGGACAGAACATTTGATGTCATAGCTTGTCCCGATGAGAGAAGAGTGCCTATTGCTCAATACCTTCTCGACAGGGAAGCTGCAGACTGGTGGGAGGCCGTAGCGCCTAGCGATCGTACCGCTACTTGGGCTGAATTCAAGACCACTATGGAGGCCGAGTATTGCCCGTCGCCTGTTAAGGAACGTAGAATTGTCGAGTTTTTCTCGGCTACGCCCCGACATGTGTCGATATCTCAAGCAATAGTCGATTACAATCGACAGCTGTGTTACGTTCGAGATCAAGTGCGAAGTGAGACAAATAAGGTCCGTTACTTTGATATGCGTATGAAACCTCAGGTTCGGCGGTGTATGACCCTTTTTATGTGTACAACGTTGAAGGACTATCAAGATCGAGCCTTAGCATTTGAAATGGCTATGATGTCTACAGAGTCTGTATCGGTAGCGAAGAAGCAGAAGATTTCCGATGACGCATCGAGAAGTGAGGGAATTGGGATTCCTAAACCTCGACCCTCGTATCAGTCGATTATGGGACCTTCTCGGTCAGCTAGAGAATCTAAAAGACCCAAGCCGGTGTCTTTGAGTTCTGGTAATGCTCCTAGGTGTTTCAATTGTAACGTTCTGGGCCATGAACGCGCGCATTGTAAGAAACCGCCGGTGACTTGTTATAATTGTAGACGCGAGGGGCATCGAGTTCAGTATTGCGAGGTTGTTGCCAAGATGGTAGGGAATAGAGTTCCATCCCTACTCCTGGAGGGCCCAGTGATGTCCAGTGATGGTGTTTTCGTACTCGTTACGCGGATTGTTTCTCGTGTAGAGATGCATTTTGTGACATTTTTATGTTTGGAGCTTGACGACTGATATTTGTTTTGAATAAGTTTCCGTATGGTTGCTGAACCAACGAAGACGTGACAGTGGACCATGGAGTCATGAAATTAGCAATTTATTATGTGGCAGTTGGTGTCGATTATTTCGTGCCGTTATGATTATATGGAATTCGTTTTTCTGTCGGGAACGGTTTGGTATACTCTGTTGTAGTGTTTGACGAGCGAGACTTGTCGTTGCGTGCGTTTCTTTGATTAATGTGTGCATGTGATGTGGTATGTGATGTGTTGTTATTTGCTCGTTAATGTTTTGAATCTTATCCGGTGGCGTTGTGTTAGTCGTCGTGGAGCGTGTTTTCACGCCGTATTTTCCTTTGCGTTGCTTGTAATGTTTCGTCGATAAGCGAAAGTTACGCATTTCTTGTGTATCTCGTTGAGTTACCCTGGCGAGATATTGCTTCTCCCTACTTGTTTTAAGATTCGGGACAAAACTTCTTTTAAGCAGGGTAGTATGTAATATCCGCAATTTCGATTTTCGGTAATTTTCTTTTTTGGTGGAAGTCCATATTATCGACTCTGTTGTGACCGTTTCGTCATTTCGAGAATGATTACTTCTGCACTTTTTTTCATCCGAGTTTGTTTCGATATCATTTTGTTGAGTTCCATATTCTTAAACGACTTTTCCAAGTATGAGTTTGACTTTGTAAAATCACCATCAATTCTTAGAAACCCCAAAAATTCTGAATCTTTTCAGTATTATAGAGCATCAAGTTAGATTTCTAATGGTTCAAACGGTGAGTCAATCGAAGTCCGTACGAAGGAGTTACAGTCGAAATAGCTAAGGCTGCACCGTGTGCCTTTTGATGGTGGAGCAGGCTGTACCGCGGGCCGCGGCCCTCTGCTGGCCGGGACGCGGCACTAAACCATGCTGGGCAGTATTAATAATGGTCGGGCAGGTCATTTCTTCACTCGTTTTTCTCAACCATTTCATTTCCTCCGCAGCCGAGACTTGGAGAACACGAAGGTATGATGTTCTTCTATCAATCCATGAAGTCTTGGAGTTCATATCGTCGAGTATACATCCTATAAAATCCTTTGATCGAGCGAATCAGGTCAGCTTTCCTGAAAATCCTAGTTTGGAAAATTTGGGGGTTTTGTTCGGTTTTGTCCGATTTAACCGTAATAACTTAGATTTGTGATGGATTGATGATTATTTAGATGTATTATATCATTTCCCTTGTTATTCCATGGTTGGATTGTATAGATTCGTCGTTTCGATCGAGTTCTTAATCGACGCTTTGAAGGTGTCCGATGAAAGGTCTTAGAGGGGGATTCGGGCGTTATGCGATTATTATCTATCGTACGATTGTTGATTTATTATTGATATGACTTAGGGACGAAATCCTTGTGAAGAACTCAAGTCGGAACCCTCCCGTTCGTTGTCTTCTTCGGGGTCCGAGCTTCCTGGTCGAACCGTGTTCTTCGGAGTGTTCGGTAGCGGTTATTGAGGCAAGTATCTTGCTATATGATTTGTGTCTTGTGGATAGAAACTTCATGTTAGGTTTGTGATGAATTGTTTTGCCTTCGTGAACATGCTTCATATGATTTGATAAGTGTGAACAATTGATGGTAGTGATGATGTTTCTCACTTGGTTAATGTCGTGGAATGGTCTTGGTTGTGTTAATAATGTGGTTCGTGTTGTGCGTGATTGGTCATGGTTGAATTATCGTGATGATCATGACATTTGTGTCGGTTTGATTACATATTTGAATATGTATACGATGTATTGTTGATTGGTTTGACTTATTGATAACCATGTGTGTTACTTGCTGTGATGTGTTGAGTTGGTCAATATGAGTTGCGTCGTAATAATGTGTGTGTTCTAGGTAAGGTCTGACGAGGCCTCTGGAGTTCGGTACATGATGTGTACGAAGGATGTATGTTGTCCAGGTAGGGTCCGTCGAGGCCTCTGGAGTTCGGTACATGATGTGTACGAACAATGCGTGTGGTCCGGTACATGAGTTCGTTTCGGTATCGTTTTGTTGAGTTTCGTGTTCTTAAATGACTTTTCCGCACTTGAGTTCGATTCTCGCGAATCTCGTCCGAAACTGTTGTTTCGAGTTTCTCGGAAGTCCATTTAATGTTATTATTCATGTTGTAAGCTTCGGTTTGGTGTTTCGATCGTGTATCGTGTATTTCGGACGTGTTGGGCCATTTTCGTAATTTGCCAAAGTTTGGGGTAATTACTTCCGTTGTCGAAATTCGAGCTCTCGGGTGGTCGGAATCATGTGTTCTCTTAGTGTTCGGATTCGTCTTTGCGAGTACTTCGTAATCGTGTTTTCGGTTTACGTTCAGGTCTGAGTTTCGGGATTTTCCGGACCATCGGATCGACCGACGCCTGGCTGGCCAGGCCTGGCCGAGTAACGGCCGTAAGGCCGGTTACGTACGTAACAGCCTGCCGGTTACGTACGTAACATGTCCGGCAGAATCAGTCCAGAGAGTTCGGCCTTGGCCGATTACGTACGTAGGCCTTGGCCGATTACGTACGTAAGCGGCCGGCCAGGGTCGGCTATTTATAGGCCTGGACCGAGTCATCCGGCCATTTCTCATCTTTTCTTCGTTCCTTCCGCGATTTTTCACCATAGATCGATGGTTTTGAGTAGAATCAACTTATATAAACATGTTTTGGAAGTTGGAATCATGGATTAACATCATCTTCCACCCGGATCGAAGGTAAGAACACCTAAACTTTTGGTTTTTGGATGTTCTTGAGGTTTCTTGGTGTTTTGGCCGATTTGCTTCGTTTTGATTCATATTATTGTTAGAACTTGATTGTAAACTCGTAATCATTCAATACCCTTGAAGTTTTGTGGAACGAATTTGAGTATTTCTTTGAATAATCGATTAAATTGGACTACGCCTTCAAAGTGTCCGATAAAATGCTTCAATGGGTAGAACTTGGGAAGTTCCATATGTTTTCGTAGAATTTTAATTGAATTGATATCATTGTGACTTAGGAACGAATTCTTGTGAAGAACTCGAGTCGGAACCCTTCCGTTCGTTGCCTTCTTTGGGGTCCGAGCTTCCCGGTCGAACCGTGTTCTTCGGAGCGTTCGGTAGCGGTTATTAAGGCAAGTATCTTATTATACGACTTGTATCTTGCGACTAGTAATCATGTATGAGATTTGTGATGATTTTTCTTACCTTCGTAAATATGTTCCGTTTGAGTTGTTTGTGTTTTCTGCAATTTGAAGGCTTTGTGATAATAGTGTTATATTGGTATACGTGTTAGCTAGTGTGCAATGTATTGTGTACCGAACGTGTGTTCTGTTGGTTATGTGTTGTTGATTGATGATAGTTGTTGAGAGTGTTTAGATTGTGTTGTGTACGTGTGATGTACGATTTTGTGGTGATCAACGTGATTGACTAACTGTGCTCATTGTTGTATGTAATGTGAATGCGAATGTGATGTGCTGGAATGCTAAGTTCACTCGTGCGGGTTCGACGGGGCCTACGAGGATTCATGGCACAGGTCCATGGGGTCGGAACTTAGTGTGTGGTGCTGAGGTCCAATCGTGCGGGTCTGACGAGGCCTACGATGATTCATGGCACAGGTCCATTGAATCTGGACACAGTACGTCCAACCGTGCGGGTTCGACGGAACCTACGGTGACACGTGACACATGTTAACGGGGTCGGGACTGATTGTTGTGATTGTTGTGTTTGCTCAATCCGTGTGGGTTGTTGAACCTACGGAGACTCGTGGCAAGCGATCACAGAGTCGTGAGCATGATTGATTGTTGTGATTGTTGTGTTTGCTCAATCCATGTGGGTTGTTGAACCTACGGAGACTCGTGGCAAGCGATCACGGAGTCGTGAGCATGATTGATTGTTGTAATTGTTGTGTTTGCTCAATCCGTGTGGGTTGTTGAACCTACGGAGACTCGTGGCAAGCGATCACGGAGTCATGAGCATGATTGATTGTTGTGATTGTTGTGATTGGTTAAGTCCGTGCAGGTTGTCGAACCTACGGAGACACGTGACAGGGGATCACGGTGTCACGAATTATGTTTTGTAAATCAAACTCTTTGTAAGAAAGTTTTAAGGAAAGAATGTTGGGCCGAGCCCCACGAGATTTATGGAAATGTTTTCGTAATGTAAATTGTTGTAATACAATTTGAGATTTGGGTTAAGACCCTAAGATTTTCGAAAGGTTTTGAAATTCTAAAAATTCCCGAGATGATAATCTTATTTTCGAATGCTTCATAGTTTATCTTCCTTTGTGAGAACCTACCGGGAATATTTTGATACTTGATTATTATATTGGATTCACGATTATTATTTGCGTGTTACATTTCGTATGATTTGATACTTGCACTAGTAAAACAGTGGAGTTTTACTAACCCCAGTGTCGGGGGTGGATGTCTGCTTTGCGTCCGGTACATGCAGATTCGGAGGCGATCCAGATTGGCACAAGAGGATGACGAGCTGCGATACTAATCAAGAGTCGAGAGTTGGTAGAGTTTGGTTGTATTGTTAGAGTTCATTCAGTCTTCCGCTATATTGTGTTTCGACCCCTGTGTGGGTAATGTTGTTAGTCAGTTCTGTTGATAGAGTTTGTGACCTCATCGGTCTGTGTGTTTATGTGTAAGTGACCTTAACGGTCTGTATTATTATATTGTTTGACCCTGCCCGGGCAAGCATTTAGTCGTTTATGGATGTTTAGCCTGGTAGATTCTTGTGGAAGGGGTCTACGGCGTGTAATATTCCCATACGGTTTTGGGGGTGTTACATTTATGGTATCAGAGCTTAGGTTGCGGAAACCTAGGCCGTCGGGTCGAGTCAAGTCGTGATTTGTCGAGTAATGTGTTGTCTTGTCGTTCGAGTCGTCAGTGACAAATTGAGTTGTGCGTAGTCACGACGTGTCAGTTATGTTGTCGGATGAGATTAGTATCATGGGCGACTGTCACCTCCGTGCGACCTGTGGATGTAAGTCTCCTCCTTTATGCGTAATACCTGTGTATCTCGATTTTATCATAGTGAGTTAATTGCGGTGCATGATTTTGTTTACACAGTATTGTGTGATGTAGTTGTGTTTAATACTTGTGGTACATGGTATGAGTATAGCTGGGCGTATTGTTGTTTTACTTTTGAACCACCGTGTGGGGTGGTATGGTGTGAAAGATGTAAACCTTGATGGGTTCTGTGAAGATATCAAAGGTAGAGTTTGTGAGAAACTCCGATGAATGATTTTGCTGTGTGTTTAAACTTGATACCACGAGATGCATTTGAATGAATTGGCGACCCTGGTTGCCATTTGAGTATGTGGCTTTAAATTCGACTGTTTTTGGAATGTTGTAATTTTTTTCCGCTATGGGTAACTTTAAGAATATTTTCTGAAGGACTTTACAGTTTGAGAATTTTTGTAGAAATCGATTTTTGGAAAATATTTTGGTGGTTCGGTCAAACCACGGTTTATATGGATTTTTAAAATTTGAAAATTTTGACAAATGGGCCGTGTATTTTGAAATGACACCATCAGACGGTATTTGAAAAATGTGTTTTGAAGTAATTCGGACATTGTAAAATATTACCGTCGTTTTGTTTATGAACTAAAGGATTTTGGGAAATCTTTATTTTGCAGAACGATTTTTGGTTTTCGGAATTTTGAACTTCTTATGTCCATGTGTTGGGGCTAAGTGGTTGTGATAAGTTTGTAGTGTTGTTGTGCTCGCCGAAGAATGTTTTAGTGTTTTCTAAATGTTGAGATACATGGTTTTGATTAAACGATCGAGGTATTAAAAATGTCTTCAAAAATTTCATTTCACCAAATTTTTCAAACTTGAAAATTTTAAAATTTTATCATTTGAATAATACCCCAGAAATATTTTATTTTTGCTGCGAGTGTTTGATCCCTACGATACATGTGTGGTTTTGACTGTGTTTGGTTTGGTAAAATCCAAACACCTCTGTTGATGTGACTGTGTGAATTATTTTTGAATGAAGTTCTTAAATTACAGTGTTAGTTCATGCCCTTGTGTGATGACTTGGAGTTGGTGCTTTATCGTGTTGCTATTATCGTCCTATGTTGATGTTGTGACGTTTGTTTGGTTGCGTTATTCTGTTTGGTCGTCTGTTCAGAATGCCGAGAGGTCGTGGCCGAGGACGTGGTCGTAGTCGTGGTCGTGATCAGGAGCATGAGAGGGCGACTCCCTCCTTGCCGAGTACCGATCAGCTCAGTACAGATCAGGGACATTCGACTAGCGTTAATGTTGACGTTGGCGCCGCCACCATCCTTCGTCAGGTGGTTGATCAGTTAGTGCAGATGAATCAGGCCGTACATCGGAATGAGAACCCAGATGGGGATAACGGGGCTAGTAAGTGGTTACGAGATGTGATGAGGATGCAGCCGCCCCGTTTTGTGGGTTCATCTGACTCGTTAGGTTGGGAAGGCTGGCTCTTCCAGTTGGACAGAACATTTGATGCTGTAGCTTGTCCGGATGAGAAGAGGGTACCCATTGCTCAGTACTTGCTTGACAAAGAAGCTGCAGACTGGTGGCAGGCTGTAGTGCCTGCAGATCGTACACCTACATGGGCTGAGTTTAAGACCGCCATGGAGGCAGAGTATTGCCCGTTGCCTGTTCGTGAACGCAGGATCGTTGAGTTTTTCTCGGCCACGCCCCAGGATGTGTCGATATCCCAGGCGATAGTCGATTTTAATCGACAGCTGGCTTATGTTCGTGATCAAGTGAGAAGTGAAGCGGACAAGGTCCGATACTTCAATATGCGCATGAAACCCCATATCCGTGAGAGTATGGCTCCGCTCATGTGTACCACCTTGAAAGATTATCAGGATCGAGCTCTAGCCATCGAGATGGCTGTTTCCATGTCAGAGGGTAGCTCAGGAGGTAAGAGGCAGAAGACCTCGAGTAACTTTTCAAGAGGCCAGAGAAGTGAGATCCGTGAGCCTGTTGCTTCGCAGTTTCCTTCTGGGAGCACTCCTCGTTCGGTTGACCAGTCTAAGAATCCTACTCACGAGCCGAGTAAGACAAGCGGCGTGAATTTATGTTT
Organism: Orobanche coerulescens; assembly: GCA_033398695.1. NCBI lineage: Eukaryota > Viridiplantae > Streptophyta > Magnoliopsida > Lamiales > Orobanchaceae > Orobanche > Orobanche coerulescens. The sequence goes on from JAWKAU010000154.1 coordinate 41,320, forward strand.
CAATTGTAGCCGTGTGGGCCATACTCGTAAGAATTGTCGCTCGCCGCAAGTTAACTGTTTCAAATGTGGACATGTGGGACATCAGGGTACACTGCGAGACTGTCGTTGAGATGTTCGGAAGCCTAGATCCCGCCCCTACGCGTGGAGAGCTCAGTGGTGCCCAGTAGCATAGTTGCGTGTTGTATTTGTGTTGTAATTCAAGTAAAGATTGATATTTGTTGCGTTAACTTTTTGGTTTTGTTTGTAGTCTACCCTGATGTTTTATTTTAAGTTTCGGGATGAAACTTATTTTTTGCGAGATAGAATGTAATATCCGGTACCCTCGTTTTCCGTTATCTTGAATTGTTTGTGTTTTGACGTCGGACATTTTTTTGTTGATGAGAATCGGAATGATTTCTATCGTAATACTCTATTTGTTTCTATCGCATAGCCGTTTTAATCGGGTGCGACTTGTTGTCGCGTACATTTCTTTGATTAAATGTGTGCATATGATGTGGTATGTGATGCGTCGTTAATTGATCGTTATTGTTTTGAATCATTGCCGGTGGCGTTGTTATGGTCGTCGTGTGGCGTGTTGTCACGCTGTATATTCTTTCGCGTTGCTTGTAACGTTTCGCCAATGGACGAAAGTTACGCGTTTCTTGTGAATCTTGTTGAGTTTTCCTGTCGGGGTATTGCTTCTCTGTAATACCACTAGTATTACATGCTTTTTCACTTTGGGCGCTCACGTCTATTTCTCCTGTTTGATAAATAAATGTACTCCATTGCAATAAAACATATTTTGTATAATATGGTTGTACGGTATCGCATCTATTATTCGTGTATTGTGATGGTATGATGATTGACGAACTTTCAGTGACATACCTCGATGTCGTTAGGTAATTATCGGTGCGAATATGACGGTGGCCAACGTCTTGTTCCCCGAGAGATTTCCAGACGACATGGAGAGGGAGTCGTGTCATAATAAATTAATGTGATGATAATTTGGCAAACAAAAGCGTCGCTTAATGCGTTATACTCCGACTCATTACGCACGCTATATCTGAGCCATTACGTACGTTAAATATCGGCCCTTACGTACGTAACATCGGTCTTCGGTCTTCGGACAGGAATATTCGTCCGGTAGTACGCGTGCCGACCAACTTTCGGCGTGATTGCGACAGGCAAGTCAACGAGGTGTTACGTACGTTAACCCGCTTTCGTTACGTACGTAACGATGTGGGTGAATCGTTCCAGCGAGTTCCTTGCGTACGTTAAGTATTTTGCCATAACGTACGTAAACCCTCTTACGTACGTAAACCGTAAGGCATAACGTACGTAAGGGCAATCTGAGTTTATAAAAGAACACTTTGCCCTTCATTTCTTCCGTCCCAAAAATCATTCCTCTTCCTTGTACACTACTCTCCACCATCATTGAACCAATTCTAACCTCCCAATTCATGTGCTATCCTATTAGAGTACGATAATCAAGATTCGGGGAAGGTCTTGAAGGTGTTATCCTCTCGTTCTCCTTCGTCCACCGTCGTTCTTCATCATCTTTTGTCAGTGAAGGTAAGTTTGTCCAACCTTGATCTCATTTCAGTATTGTTTAGTAAGTTTTAGTAAACCTCGGATGCCTTGGGTAGCTTAGAACCCTCCGTAATAATCGAACCGGTATATAGCTATCGCAATTGTTAATCGATATCCATCAAAGCTTGAAATTGGAATGAATAATGGTAGAACTCATAATCATATTGCTAATCACCAACTTCTCGGAATCATCTTGAAGGATTTCATGTATAACCGTACTATCATGTTGAATAAAACCGTTAATGAATCCTTGATGAAGTTACCAACAATTTCTAGCCAAATAGATACCGAAACATGTTAAGATGATGGATTAATCGTTCTAGACTTGCATATTAAGACAACGATGAAATCTTGATGATTGTTGGTTATCATTAACTAGGAATGTTGTGTTAGAACACTATTGTTTAGCGGAAGGATAACTTATAAAGAATGTTGCCGAACCTAAAGAAATTAATGGCACGCATTATGGATAAAAATGGAGAAATTCGATTCCGACATCTTAAGCAACTAGGATAGGGTTCTAACAGACGCAAGGTCTAGGAACGTCGTTGATCATTATTAATATCATAAGATGTTAATCGACAAACATGTAATAGGTCGGATTTCCAAGTGCGATCGTTCAAGCCGTTGCCTTGTCAAGAAATAACTCGCGTCGGATTTGAGGCAAGTGAATCTTGCTCAGACTTTACGTCTTATAATTTTAGACATAGTAAATGTTACTATTGTGGAATGGTGCTCTTACGATTATCTTGTCCGGAGTATTCCCGAGTAGATACTACCGTTACCCTTGGCCGCGGCCTTGGGAGTTTTCTTGTTGGACCGTGTTGCGGGATAAAACCTGAATGGTACCCACGTCCGGAGTAGTCCTGTGTAGATACTTCCGTGACCCTTGGTTGCGACCTTGGGAGTTTATGTGCTGATAAGAGGAATAACATGGAACATTCGGTGACAACTTTATTCCTTGAAATTATTAGATTTTAGCTTTGAGTTTGGTTTGGATTGTTTCTGACCTAGGTTACTGGCACGACATGTCGTGCCAGGTAAATTTGTTGAATTTGTGCAGGACACCCCCGAAGGTTACGGCCAGGCATGAGCTGTGTTGGAAGAAGGCCTGTTAATTTCTTAAATAATTTGAACATTCCACGTTGTGTAATAACCGTATGTACGGACACTATTTGCTTTTGGTGCTTTGGGTTGTACGAAGACTTTCTTAATTACTTCCGTATATTACCACTGTTAAATAAAATATTTTAGAAAATATTTTCAAAAACTTGCCTTGTGGGTCCCTCATGGGATCTACGGCACTGTGGCGACCCTGTTCATTTTGGGGGCGTTACAGAAAATGGTATCAGAGACTACACACTCACGTGGAAAGTTTTACCAAAAATATTTTGAAAACGTTTTGCCTTCAAAATCCAACACTTCTGACGACCGTAACTCCTCGAGGGATGTCAAGGTAAAATACATGTAAATTCTTAAGGATCAAAGTATGATGTTTGGATTCAGTAAGAACTCAGAGAATGTTTGCATTAAACTAACCTGATAGATTGAACGAACATCACCAATGGCACGTCGAGGAGCTAGAAGAAACGTAAATGACGCACAAGGTTCTGCTATGAACCAGCAGGAAGACAGAAACACCGGAGAAACTAATCCGGCCGGAAATCAACCACCAACTGTTAATCAGAACGAACAGGAAGCGGAAAACCAGAACAACGGGGGATTTGATCCAGCCTTCGTTCAGACTCTCGCCCAGGCCATTGCCATGGGAATCGCTCAGGTCAACCGGGAAGAACAAGTACCAGTCATTAACATAGAAGAGAACACCGGAAAGGACCGTTGGCTGGGAGAAATGCTGAAGGCCAGACCGCCATTATTCGACGGGTCAGGGGATAAGCATGTGGACGATTGGATCTCGGAAATGGAGACTGCCTTCGAGGTGATCGGGCCCCAGAAACCGAAAAGTGCCACTGGGATCAACCACTCCGTGACACCGGCCCGATGGTGGAGGACCTATAAGCCAGAGGACAGAATAGTCGGATGGCCCGAGTTTTCCAAACTATTGAGAGGCAATCACTGTCCCGATCGGTCTGGCCGCACGAGCACGGAGTTTCTTCAGCGCAGGCCCTCAGAATTTGCCAGTACAAGAAATCATTCCGGCATACAGGACCGAGCTAAGCTATGTCGCACAGATGGTTCCATCCGAAGACCAGCGAATTTGTCACCTTGCTCAACAGTTGCCGGAGGATGTTCAACGCTATGCGGCGGGGTTTCATTGCACCATGTTGAGGGCATATGAGGACGTAGTCACAGCATACGCCGGTACGGTTGTCAGTTCGGATGCCGAGCACAACCAAAAGAAGCAGAAGACCACAAATCAGTCCGGGAGCACCAGCAGAGTGAATTTGGGAATTGGGTTCCCCTCCAAATCAGTAGCTTCGTCCCAACAGAAAGGAACATCTGACGGGCCTTCTCGCCGTAGCTGTTTCAATTGTGGCATAGCAGGGCATACCATGAGTCAGTGTCGTAAAGCATCGACAAAGTGCTTTTCATGCGGAAGGGGTGGGCACATGTCTCGCTACTGTTCTCGGATCAAACCTACACCAAACCCAGCTCCTCAGAGTCAACAAGGCTTGGTACAGACATCCAGAGCGTCTTCCATGTCCGACTACCGATCTCCACCTCACCAGTCTCCTCTACACGGTGCCGGAAGAGGACGTGGTCGCGGGGGAGGTACTGCACCCTCCTCGGGGACACTGCCGTCCTGCGTGTTCGAACTAAGGGCTACTGACGACCAGACCACTCCTGCTGTCTCAGGTACACTCCTTATTAAATCTCAGCTTGTTCATGTACTGTTTGATACTGGAGCAACCCACTCGTTTATATCCGTAGAATGTGTTAACCGTTTGCATCTCCCTTGTGTACCCTGTGAGTCCTTTACTGTTAAACTACCTGAGGGCAGCAGGGTGGAGGGTAACTTGGAAGTTCGAAATCCGGTCGTATCAATAACTGGCCGGATGACCCAATCTCATGGTCTTTCCACTCCAAAACGAAGATGTGATTTTAGGTATGGACTGGATGATGATGCACAAGACGGTATTGGATACCTATCACCTGACCGTTTCTATTACGACCCATGACGGTGCCACTCACACAATTAGAGGCCGAGAGCACTTCAGACACAAAGGGTCCTCGGTCTCCTTTCGGTAGCACCTCGTGATGATCGAGGAGCGTATCGGGTGCTATATTCTTCAGAGGGCACGTCACAATTGTCGGTTGCTAATATTCCTGTAGTGAACGAATTTCGGACATATTCCCGACGAACTACCCGGATTGCCACCACAAAGGGAGGTCGATCTCTCAATCGAACTTGAGCCAGAACGACGCCTATCTCTAAGGCACCATACAGGATGGCACCACCAAATGAAGGAACTAAAGTCACAACTCGAAGAATTGCTAAGGAAGGGGCTCATTCGTCCAAGTACTTCGCCATGGGGTGCGCCGCTTCTTTTGTGAAGAAAAAGGACCGCTCTGCTTTGTGTATCGATTACAGGGAACTTAATAAGGTCACTATTAAGAACCGTTACCCACTTCCAAGGATTGATGATTTACTGGACCAACTGCAAGGGGCGATTGTGTTTTCAAAGATCGACTTACGTTCGGGATATCACCAATTGAGAATTCGAGAGGAGGATATTCCTAAGACCGCATTTCGATCGAGATATGGGCACTACGAGTACATGGTGGTGTCGTTTGGCCTGACTAATGCTCCAGCTGTTTTTATGAAATTGATGAACAAGGTTCTGAAAGAGTTTCTTGATAAGTGTGTGGTGGTTTTCATTGACGATATTTTAATTTATTCCCGAAGCCGATGGGAGCATGAGGAACACTTGAGGCAGGTGTTGAGCATTTTAAGGCAACATCAACTGTATGCTAAACTTTCTAAATACGAGTTCTGGATGCCAGAGGTAACCTTTTTGGGGCATGTGATTTCAGCAGGAGGCGTTAAAGTAGACCCCCAGAAGATCGAGATAGTTATGAATTGGGAACCACCTAGAAATGTTTAAGAGGTGAGAAGTTTCCTGGGGTTGGCGGGATATTATCGACGGTTCGTCGAGGCCTTCTCCTGTGTCGCTCAGCCATTAACAAATCTGCTTAGGAAGAACACCATGTTTGTTTGGACAACAGATTGTCAGGAGAGTTTCGACAGGCTAAAAAGGAAGCTTACTACTGCCCCAGTGTTGGTACTACCGCAGGGTACGGAGGGATTCGTAATATGCACCAATGCGTCTAAGCACGGGCTGGGATGTGTGTTCATGCAAAATGACAGGGTTATCGCTTACGCCTCTCGTCAACTTAAACCTTATGAGGTGAACTACCCGACACATGACTTGGAACTAGCTGCAGTGGTCCACGCTCTTAAGATTTGGAGACATTACCTATATGGGGTTACCTGTAAGATCTTTACGGACCACAAGAGTTTAAAGTATATTTTCACGCAGAAAGAGTTAAATATGAGACAGAGGCGTTGGCTGGAGTTAATCAAGGATTACGATGTAGAGATTCTATATCACCACAGGAAGGCCAACGTCGTAGCAGAGCACTTGACCGAGTCGGAAAAGCGCAGGAGGTGACACTATCGGTTTGTGATGCAGTGGAGTTGCGGCAAGATCTCGGAGAAATGACATTGAAGTGTGGATACAACACCGCTGTGGACAGTTGTGCTCGATTGATATTCGCTCGTCCCTGCTGGACGAGATACGCCTAGCACAGATGGAGGATCCAGAACTTCGTGCGATCGGCGCAAAGGCCGAAGGGGGAGTTATTTCAGACTACAGGATCCAAGGGGGCTTAGTTAGATTCAAGAACAGGATTTGCATTCCACCTAAAGACGAGCTTAAGCAAACTATACTCAAGGAAGCTCATTCTACTCCCTATTCGATACATCCCGGGGCGAGCAAAATGTACAAAGACCTGCGAAAGAGTTTCTGGTGGAAGAATATGAAGCAAGAGGTAGCAAGGTTTGTCGCTCGATGTATGATATGTCAACAGGTGAAGATTGAACACCGTAGACCGGCCGGAATCATGCAGCCCTTACCCATTCCGGAATGGAAATGGGAGAGCATATCAATGGACTTTGTCACCAAGTTACCAGTGACGGCGGGGGGAAAGGACACGATATGGGTTATTGTAGACCGACTGACAAAGTCGGCACACTTCATTCCAATTCAGGAGGCCATCGGAACAGAACAGCTGGCTACCATCTTTGTTCGGGAAATCGTGAGGTTACATGGCGTTCCCTCGGGGATTATTTCGGATAGAGACACTAGATATGTGTCCCGCTCGAAGGTCACCCACTGTGCCATGGGTACTCAATCGCATTTCAAGATCGCCTATCATCCTCAAACGGATGGACAAATGTAACGCACCATACTGACCACGGAAGATATCTTGAGAGCATGTGTACTCGATTGGGGCAAGGATCTGGGCTAAACACCTCGCTAGCGGAATTTTCGTACAACAACAGCTGGCATGCAAGCATAGGCATGGCCCCCTTTGAGGCCTTGTATGGTAGAAAGTGAAAGTCTCCCCTATGTTGGGACGATGCATCCGATGTCATCGCCACCGAGTTGGATCTAATCCAGGAATCTATTAAGAAGATATCCATTGTTCGAAAACACATGTTGGCAGCGCAGAGTCGCCAAAAGTCTTACGCTATGGACCGGCAGCGACCGTTGGAATTTATGGTTGGGGATCATGTTTGGGTTAAAGTATCGCCAATGTGGGGCATTCGACGCTTCGGCCAGAAGGGCAAGCTAAGCCCGAGATTTATTGGCCCGTTCGAAATACTGGACCGAGTCGGTAGACTCGCTTATCGGCTAGCATTACCACCATCGTTAGACGGAGTGCATAATGTCTTCCACGTCTCCCAGCTGAGAAAGTACGTGTACGATCCTAGCCACAAGATCAACTTCGAGGAAGTAGAGATTTCCAATGATGCTACCTTTAGGGAAGTTCCAACAGCGATTTTGGATCGATGCGTAAAGACACTAAAGAACAAGAACATACCCCTTGTTAAAGTTCAGTGGTCGCACCACGGTACGGAAGAAGCGACTTGGGAGACCGAGGCATGCATGAGAGAGAATCATCCCGAGTTATTTTCTTAGTTTCGGGACGAAACTATTTTTAAGGGGGGTGGTATGTAATACCACCAGTATTACATGCTTTTTCACTTTGGGCGCTCACGTCTATTTCTCCTGTTTGATAAATAAATGTACTCCATTGCAATAAAACATATTTTGTATAATATGGTTGTACGGTATCACATCTATTATTCGTGTATTGTGATGGTATGATGATTGACGAACTTTCAGTGACATACCTCGATGTCGTTAGGTAATTATCAGTGCGAATATGACGGTGGCCAACGTCTTGTTCCCCGAGAGATTTCCAGACGACATGGAGAGGGAGTCGTGTCATAATAAATTAATGTGATGATAATTGGGCAAACAAAACTGTCCTTTACGTACGTTATACTCCGACTCATTACGCACGCTATATCTGAGCCATTATGTACGTTAAATATCGGCCCTTACGTACGTAACATCGGTCTTCGGTCTTCGGACAGGAATCTTCGTCCGGTAGTACGCGTGCCGACCAACTTTCGGCGTGATTGCGACAGGCAAGTCAACGAGGTGTTACGTACGTTAACCCGCTTTCGTTACGTACGTAATGATGTGGGTGAATCGTTCCAGCAAGTTCCTTACGTACGTTAAGTATTTTGCCATAACGTACGTAAAGCCTCTTACGTACGTAAACCGTAAGGCATAACGTACGTAAGGGCAATCTGAGTTTATAAAAGAACACTTTGCCCTTCATTTCTTCCGTCCCAAAAATCATTCCTCTTCCTTGTACACTACTCTCCACCATCATTAAACCAATTCTAACCTCCCAATTCAAGTGCTATCCTATTAGAGTACGATAATCAAGCTTCGGGGAAGGTCTTGAAGGTGTTATCCTCTCGTTCTCCTTTGTCCACCATCGTTCTTCATCATCTTTTGTCAGTGAAGGTAAGTTTATCCAACCTTGAACTCATTTCAGTATTGTTTAGTAAGTTTTAGTAAACCTCGGATGCCTTGGGTAGCTTAGAACCCTCCGTAATAATCGAACCGGTATATAGCTATCGCAATTGTTAATCGATATCCATCAAAGCTTGAAATTGGAATGAATAATGGTAGAACTCATAATCATATTGCTAATCACCAACTTCTCGGAATCATCTTGAAGGATTTCATGTATAACCGTACTATCATGTTCAATAAAACCGTTAATGAATCCTTGATGAAGTTACCAACAATTTCTAGCCAAATAGATACCGAAACATGTTAAGATGATGGATTAATCGTTCTAGACTTGCATATTAAGACAACGATGAAATCTTGATGATTGTTGGTTATCATTAACTAGGAATGTTGTGTTAGAACACTATTGTTTAGCGGAAGGATAACTTATAAAGAATGTTGCCGAACCTAAAGAAATTAATGGCACGCATTATGGATAAAAATGGAGAAATTCGATTCCGACATCATAAGCAACTAGGATAGGGTTCTAACAGACGGGATGGGGAGGAACGTCGTTGATCATTATTAATATCATAAGATGTTAATCGACAAACATGTAATAGGTCGGATTTCCAAGTGCGATCGTTCAAGCCGTTGCCTTGTCAAGAAATAACTCGCGTCGGATTTGAGGCAAGTGAATCTTGCTCAGACTTTACGTCTTATAATTTTAGACATAGTAAATGTTACTATTGTGGAATGGTGCTCTTACGATTATCTTGTCCGGAGTATTCCCGAGTAGATACTACCGTGACCCTTGGCCGCGGCCTTGGGAGTTTTCTTGTTGGACCGTGTTGCGGGATAAAACCTGAATGGTACCCACGTCCGGAGTAGTCCTGTGTAGATACTTCCGTGACCCTTGGTTGCGACCTTGGGAGTTTATGTGCTGATAAGAGGAATAACATGGAACATTCGGTGACAACTTTATTCCTTGAAATTATTAGATTTTACCTTTGAGTTTGGTTTGGATTGTTTCTGACCTAGGTTACTGGCACGACATGTCGTGCCAGGTAAATTTGTTGAATTTGTGCAGGACACCCCCGAAGGTTACGGCCAGGTATGAGCTGTGTTGGAAGAAGGCCTGTTAATTTCTTAAATAATTTGAACATTCCACGTTGTGTAATAACCGTATGTACGGACACTATTTGCTTTTGGTGCTTTGGGTTGTACGAAGACTTTCTTAATTACTTCCGTATATTACCACTGTTAAATAAAATATTTTAGAAAATATTTTCAAAAACTTGCCTTGTGGGTCCCTCATGGGATCTACGGCACTGTGGCGACCCGGTTCATTTTGGGGGCGTTACATTCTCCCTACTTGTTTTAAGTTTCGGGACGAAACTTCTTTTAAGGAGGGTAGAATGTAATATCCGCAATTTCGGATTTCCGGTAATTTTCATTTTTCGGCGGAGGTCCGTTTCGACGACTCGTTTTTGACCGTTTCGTCATTCTGAGAATATTTAATTCTACACTTTTTGTCATCCGAGTTCGTTTCGGTATCGTTTTGTTGAGTTTCGTGTTCTTAAATGACTTTTCCGCACTTGAGTTCGATTCTCGCGAATCTCGTCCGAAACTGTTGTTTCGAGTTTCCCGGAAGTCCATTTAATGTTATTATTCATGTTGTAAGCTTCGGTTTGGTGTTTCGATCGTGTATCGTGTATTTCGGACGTGTTGGGCCATTTTCGTAATTTCCCAAAGTTTGAGGTAATTACTTCCGTTGTCGAAATTCGAGCTCTCGGGTGGTCGGAATCGTGTGTTCTCTTAGTGTTCGGATTCGTCTTTGTGAGTACTTCGTAATCGTGTTTTCGGTTTACGTTCAGGTCTGAGTTTCGGGATTTTCCGGACCGTCGGATCGACCGAGGCCTGGCTGGCCAGGCCTGGCTGAGTAACGGCCGTAATGGCCCGGCAGTAACGGCTGTAAGGCCGGTTACGTACGTAACAGCCTGCCGGTTACGTAGGTAACATGTCCGGCAGAATCAGTCCAGAGAGTTCGGCCTTGGCCGATTACGTACGTAGGCCTTGGCCGATTACGTACGTAAGCGGCCGGCCAGGGTCGGCTATTTATAGGCCTGGACCGAGTCATCCGGCCATTTCTCATCTTTTCTTCGTTCCTTCCGCGACTTTTCACCATAGATCGATGGTTTTGAGTAGAATCAACTTATATAAACATGTTTTGGAAGTTGGAATCATGGATTAACATCATCTTCCACCCGGATCGAAGGTAAGAACACCTAAACTTTCGGTTTTTGGATGTTCTTGAGGTTTCTTGGTGTTTTGGCCGATTTGCTTCGTTTTGATTCATATTATTGTTAGAACTTGATTGTAAACTCGTAATCATTCAATACCCTTGAAGTTTTGTGGAACGAATTTGAGTATTTCTTTGAATAATCGATTAAATTGGACTACGCCTTCAAAGTGTCCGATAAAATGCTTCAGTGGGTAGAACTTGGGAAGTTCCATACGTTTTCGTAGAATTGTGATTGAATTGATATCGTTGTGACTTAGGAATGAATTCTTGTGAAGAACTCGAGTCGGAACTCTTCCGTTCGTTGCCTTCTTTGGGGTCCGAGCTTCCCGGTCGAACCGTGTTCTTCGGAGCGTTCGGTAGCGGTTATTAAGGCATGTATCTTATTATACGACTTGTATCTTGCGACTAGTAATCACGTATGAGATTTGTGATGATTTTGCATGCCTTCGTAAATATGTTCCGTTTGAGTTGTTTGTGTTTTCCGCAATTTGAAGGCTTTGTGATAATAGTGTTATATTGGTATACGTGTTAGCTGATGTGCAATGTATTGTGTACCGAACGTGTGTTCTGTTGGTTGTGTGTTGTTGATTGATGATAGTTGTTGAGAGTGTTTAGATTGTGTTATGTATGTGTGATGTACGATTTTGTGGTGATCAACGTGATTGACTAACTGTGCTCATTGTTGTATGTAATGTGAATGCGAATGTGATGTGCTGGAACGCTAAGTTCACTCGTGCGGGTTCGACGGGGCCTACGAGGATTCATGGCACAGGTCCATGGGATCGGAACTTAGTGTGTGGTGCTGAGGTCCAATCGTGCGGGTCTGACGAGGCCTACGATGATTCATGGCACAGGTCCATTAAATCTGGACACAGTACGTCCAACCGTGCGGGTTCGACGGAACCTACGGTGACACGTGACACAGGTTCACGGGGTCGGGACTGATTGTTGTGATTGTTGTGTTTGCTCAATCCGTGTGGGTTGTTGAACCTACGGAGACTCATGGCAAGCGATCACGGAGTCGTGAGCATGATTGATTGTTGTGATTATTGTGTTTGCTCAATCCGTGTGGGTTGTTGAACCTACGGAGACTCGTGGCAAGCGATCACGGAGTCGTGAGCATGATTGATTGTTGTGATTGTTGTGTTTGCTCAATCCGTGTGGGTTGTTGAACCTACGGAGACTCGTGGCAAGCGATCACGGAGTCATGAGCATGATTGATTGTTGTGATTGTTGTGATTGGTTAAGTTCGTGCAGGTTGTTGAACCTACGGAGACACGTGACAGGGGATCACGGTGTCACGAATTATGTTTTGTAAATCAAACTCTTTGTAAGAAAGTTTTAAGGAAAGAATGTTGGGCCGAGCCCCACGAGATTTATGGAAATGTTTTCGTAATGTAAATTGTTGTAATACAATTTGAGATTTGGGTTAAGACCCTAAGATTTTCGAAAGGTTTTGAAATTCTAAAAATTCCCGAGATGATAATCTTATTTTCGAATGCTTCATAGTTTATCTTCCTTTGTGAGAACCTACCGGGAATATTTTGATACTTGATTATTATATTGGATTCACGATTATTATTTGCTTGTTACATTTCGTATGATTTGATACTTGCACTAGTAAAACAGTGGAGTTTTACTAACCCCCGAGTAATCGGGGGGTGGATGTCTGTTTTGCGTCCAGGTACATGCAGATTCAGGGGAGCAGTCACAGGATTGGCACAAGAGGATGACGAGCTGCGATACTAATCAAGAGTCGAGAGTTGGTAGAGTTTGGTTGCATTGTTAGAGTTCATTCAGTCTTCCGCTATATTGTGTTTCGACCCCTGTGTGGGTAATGTTGTTAGTCAGTTCTGTTGATAGAGTTGTGTGACCTCATCGGTCTGTGTGTTTATGTGTAAGTGTTCTTAACGGTCTATATTATTATATTGTTTGACCCTGGCCGGGCAAGCATTTAGTCGTTTATGGATGTTTAGCCTGGTAGATCCTTGTGGAAGGGGTCTACGGCGTGTAATATTCCCATACGGTTTTGGGGGTGTTACACCGTCGAGGCCTCTGGAATTCGGTACATGATGTGTACGAACAATGCGTATGGCCCGGGTAGGGTCCGTCGGGGCCTCCGGAGTTCGGTACATGATGTGTACGAACAGTGATCGTATGACAGTGATTGTTTGGATAACGTTTTATAACATGGGTCACGGACTCATAATGATATCTTAACTAGTATGTTTTGAAATGGGAATCGGGCTGAGGCCCTAACGTTTTCGAAAAGGTTTTGTAAATCGGGACTTGAGGTCCAAAAGCATTTCTACTTTAAAAATTCTCGATCTAATGAGTTCCTTTTCAAATATTGCTTGCTTGAGTTCGAAATTCTAAAACTTCTCGGGAATATTTTGATAGTTGATTTCCGTGATAAGTTCGTGGTTGCTATTTACTTGTTGCATTTCGTATCGTATTATACTTGCACTAGTTAAAAGTGGAGTTTTACTAACCCCCGAGTAATTGGGGGGTGGATGTCTGTTTTGCGTCCAGGTACACGCAGGTTCAGGGGAGTAGTCACAGGATTGGCACAGGAGGATGACGAGCTGCGATACTAATCAAGAGTTGAGAGTTGTTTTGATTTTCGTTGTGTTTTCAGAGTTGATTTCAGTCTTCTGCTGTATTGTGTTTCGACCCCTGTGTGGGTAATGTTGTTTTAGTAAGATGTTGATTGAATTGTGTGACCTCATCGGTCTATGTATCCACGTGTAAGTGACCTTAACGGTCTGTATTATTTTATTGTTTGACCCTAGCCGGGCAAACATTTCGTCGTTTTGTAAGGTTTAGCCTGGTAGACCCTCGTGAAAAGGGGTCTACGGCATGTAATATTCCTATATGGTTTTGGGGGTGTTACAAATCCGAGCCCCAACCTACGACAGAGGGTAGCCGCGGCGACGCGAGACTCTCGATCCCGCCCCCGAGGGACGGCCCCAGCCTCTCGCTTGATCAGTTCCAAACTGCGGAACAGATCAAGAAGGCTATGGCCATCCTAAAGGAGCGGCGGGGAGCATGTGCAGCGCCCGCTATAACCCCCTTGGCCATCCGCCGCGCGGGCAAACGGAAGCTCAAGGGGTTACTGGTCGAGCGATCGTCAGAAAGCCCCAATTCACGAGAAAAGGCTCTCGCGAGGTGGGACGGTTCCGTCTTCAGCCGCCTAGGAAGCGATCCATCGTGGCGACCGGGGCATTCTAGCCCCAACCACGAGACGATGGAATCCGAATCCATCACCAGGAGTTCGGCATACCCACCTCCCAACCAAAAGCAGGTAAGCCGTTTGGCCCCCACCCGCCGAAAAATCGAGCCGCGCGGCAAGGACATAATCGACAACGGAGCCAGGGGATCAGTACTTGATGGCCTCGGCTCCCGCTCCGAGCGCCTAGCCGCGAGCAGCCAGGCCACGGCGATGGCCGCTATGCAACTTGACACGTCTTTAGTGTAACTATCGCAAGTGCACGATATCGTATCAAGTAGTAAGTGGTCTTTTTGAGTCCGGTTTATCGATCCCACGAGGAAGTTAGGTTATATATTGAATTATACACTATTTAACTATATGTTATAGAGATTTATATAATTGAAATACACAATTTAAGAGTTCGGTTTGACAATTGCAAAGAAAATGCAATAATAGTTCTAATATTCAAGGAAATGAAAGATTGCACTAATAATAGATTAATAAAAGATAAAATGAAATAGTTGGGATTACAAACTTAGTTCATCATTAGTTATAGAAGATGTATAGGAGATCATAAGATGAATTTACTTATTATGTTATGTAGATTCGATTTTCCTTAAAAAGACGGTTCCTCTTTCGAATGTCAAAACGCCCCTTATATATTGAATCAATCCACTATATTTCTATGTTGATTGGCTTGAATACATATCATTAAGTTTTATGAAAATAACTTAAAGAATCATCTAAGGTCTAGAGGTATATTTCTATCCCCTAGAACAACTTAGAGTGAAGATCATTTGATCTAATCAAACATATTTTCTTTCGAAACATATGAAGACCATAAATATCATCATTTATTGGCCAAATAAATAAAGATTGGTAAAACAATGAAAATCACACACAATAATAAGTAATTCATAATAGATCTTTATACAAACTTAAATAACATGACTAACCTTGTTTATAATCCCAACTTAGGTAACTTAGCCCATTAAGGGTTTATTTAACATATTACAAGCTTGAGTGGTCATTAATAGTTGAAAAAGGGAAAGAATTGATCCTAACTCCCTTAGTAGATAAAGGAGAAAGAAACAATAAACTCCCTCAACAACATAAGTTAAACCACACTTACACAAATCACTCAAGAACACAAGTGTGTTCTTCACACAAAAAGAAGAAGTATTACAAAGTGAGAAATAATAAGATGAATTCCTTCTTAATGATGGATTAAGGGGTCTATTTATACACCTAAAGTCATCTAATAGCTCTAAAACTCCAGCATTATTACATTAGATCGGATCAGTGCCAGCCATCCCCTCAACAATAGACCAAAAGTATAAAAAATTAGACAATGATCAATAATCTGTCAAGAGTTACGGCCGTAACTTGCAGATGTTACGTCCGTAACATTGAGGTCTTACGGCCGTAACTTTCAGATGTTACGGCCGTAACATTTCTTCGGCTTTTTGTACACTGGTTGCTTTGTGAGTTACGTTTTCAGCCCAAAATTTCTTAGACTTTGCGTTTTTGCCCCAAATCTACTTTGGATGATAACTTTTGATATATAACTCTGATTTTGAATCCGGAAAGACTGCCGAACTTGTATCGGAAAGCCCTACAACATGAATACATAAAAACTCAATAAAGAGAATATTTTATAAACATGTTATTTCTTGAGTAAATCAGTAATTCAATCCGATTAAGGCTAAATTTACATCTTCATCCTATAAAAATAAAATTATTAAAAATTAATTAATTCAAAGCAAAAACGAGTAGACTAGCTCATAATTATGGGTGAAATATATCAATATTAATCATGGATAAGTTTATAAAACTGACACTTATCACACCCCCAAACTTGAATTCTTGTTAGTCCCGAGCAAGACTCTTTCTTAATCACACTCAAAAAAAATAAAAATAGCACAAAAATTAATAAACCACAAACAAATAAAGAAAAATACTTATATATATATATATAAAGAGGATAATGGATCAAAATGCCATTAATACACAATAACAAGTTTTATACAGTAGATATAAATGAATCAAGATTCAAAATAAATCTACTAATGATTTTGAAGTTAAAACACAGTTTTATTTTTTTAATTCCAAAATGCAAGGTTTTTCCCCCAAAAGGTTGATTATTTCTTTCCACTCGTGATACACATGACTCTCTTTAATGGTTGCTCTCGATCACTCATTTATTTTTCGACTCAATATGAAGAAGAATTTCATTGGCGTCATCAAATATTGTGATTGTTCATGAAATTGAGTGTATTGAAATTCAACCGCTAATTAATTCAAATCTGCTCATAAACTACATCCCTTAGTGATAGCTTTCACACAGTTATTTGCTAACGTGTAGCTCTTTCACTAACACATTTTCCATTTTTTTAGGTGATAGCTTTCACACCGTTATTTGCTAACGTGTAGCTCTTTTTACCAACACATTTTCTATCTTTTTTTTAGGTGATAGCTTTCACACCGTTATTTGCTAACGTGTAGCTCTTTTCACCAACACATTTTCTATTTTTTTTAGGTGATAGCTTTCACACCGTTATTTACTAACGTGTAGCTCTTTTCACCAATGACCTCTTTTTTTTTTTTAGGGAATAGAATTTTTGCAGAAAATCGTTTATTAGCTAAGCATGAAAAATCAAAAGCTCCACAAATTAAGTAAATTTCAGTTCTATTTTTCATCAACCGACTAATTCTTCTTTTCTCATGGTAACGAATTGTAATATCCGCAATTTTCGATTTTCGGTAAATTTCTTTTTTCGTCCGGAGTCTGTTTTGACGACTCTCTTTTGACCGTTTCGTCATTCTGAGAATATTTAATTCTACACTTTTTGTCATCCGAGTTCGTTTCGGTATCGTTTTGTTGAGTTTCGTGTTCTTAAATGACTTTTCTGCACATGAGTTCGATTCTCGCGAATCTCGTCCGAAACTGTTGTTTCGAGTTTCTCGGAAGTCCATTTAATGTTGTTATTCATGTTGCAAGCTTCGGTTTGGTTATTCGATCACGTATCGTGATTTTGGGGCGTTTTGGGCCATTTTCGTAATTTCCCAAAGTTTGGGGTAATTACTTTCCGTTGTCGAATTTCGAGCCTTCGGGTAGTCGGAATCGTGTGTTCTATTAGTGCTCGGATTCGTCTTTTCGAGTACTTCGTAACCGTATCTTCGATTCGTACTCAGGTTCGGGTTTCGGGGTCGTTCGGGCCGTCGGAGTTGGTCCCGGCCGAGTCATGGCCGGGCATGCTCGGGCCAGGCCAGCCCTGGCCGAGTAACGTGCGGTAGTGATCGGCAGTTACGTACGTAAGGCCGGTTACGTACGTAAAGCCCTGGCCGGTAACGTACGTAACGTTCCGGCATTTTCCAGGCAGTGTGTTCGGCCATGGCCGGTTACGTACGTAAGCCATGGCCGGTTACGTACGTAACCCGGCCGGCAGTCGGCCTATTTAAGGCTTGGCAGCGTTTTTCTTCAGCCATTTCACTCGGTTTTCCTTCTCTTCCGCGGCTGGAGGTGTTGGAATCATGGAAGGATGTTGTTATACAATTAATCCATGAAGTTTTGAGTTTCATATCATCAATCATCCATCCTATAACATCCTCCGATCTACCGAATCAGGTCAGATTTTCTAGAAATCTAATTTTGGGGATTTTGGGTATTTTGTTCGATTTCGTCCGTTTAATCCGATTTAACTTAGTATTGTGATGGATTGATGATTATTTAGATGTATTGTATCATTTCCCTTGTTATTCCATGGTTGGATCGTATCGATTCGTTATTTTGGTCGAGTTCTTGATCGACGCCTTGAAGGTGTCCGATAAAATGTCATAGAGGGGTTTTCGGGCGTTCTACGATTATTCTTCCTCGTATGATCGATGATTTATTGACTATATGTTGTTAGGGTCGAACTCTTGTGAAGAACTCGAGTCGGAACCCTTCTGTTCGTTGTCTTCTTCGGGGTCCGAGCTTCCCGGTCGAACCGTGTTCTTCGGAGCGTTTGGTAGCGGTTATTAAGGCAAGTATCTTATTATACGACTTGTATCTTGTGAATAGTAATTACGTATGATATGTATGACGATTTTGCTTGCCTCCGTAAATATGTTCCGTTTGAGTTGGTTGTGTTTTCCGAAATTTGAAGGCTTTGTGATAATAGTAATATATTGGTATACGTGTTAGGCGTTGTGCCATTTGTGCAGGATTGCGATGTACATATGAGATGGTTGTACACGTGTTTGTTCAATGTATTGTGTACCGAATGTGTGTTATGTTGGTTAAGAGTCGTTGTGATGATCATGATGTTTGTGTTGTTATGGTTTACATACTTGATTGTACATTTCGGTGTAATATGGAATGGCTTGACATTTAATGATTATGAATTGTGTCGTGTCGATGTGTGTGTGTTCCAGGTAGGGTCTGACGAGGCCTCTGGAGTTCGGTACATGATGTGTACGAACAAGGTGTGTGATCCAGGTAGGGTCTGACGAGGCCTCTGGAGTCCCGTACATGACGTGTACGGACAAGGTGTGTGATCCAGGTAGGGTCTGACGAGGCCTCTGGAGTTCGGTACATGATGTGTACGAACGATGTTGTGGCCGGGTAGGGTCCGTTGAGGCCTCCAGAGTTCGGTACATGATGTGTACGAACGTGTGTGTGGCCGGGTAGGGTCCGTTGAGGCCTCCGGAGTTCGGTACATGATGTGTACGAACAGTGTGTGTGGCTCGGGTAAGGTCCGTTGAGGCCTCCGGAGTTCGGTACATGATGTGTACGAACAATGATCATGTAGCAGTGATTGTTCGGGTAACATTTTAAATATGGATCTCGGACTCATAATGATATATTATTTAGTATGCTTTGAAACGAGAATCGGGCTAAGGCCCTAATGTTTACGAAAAGGTTTTGTAAATTGGGACTCGAGGTCCAAAAGAATTTCTGCTTTAAAAATCCCCGAGATGATGTGTTCCTTTTCAAATATCTCTTACTTGAGTTCGAAATTCTAAAGTTTCTCGGGAACATTTTGATAATTGATTTGCGTATTAAATTCGTAGTTGCTATTTGCTTGTTACATTTCGTATGGTTTGATACTTGCACTAGTAAAACAGTGGAGTTTTACTAACCCCGAGTATTCGGGGTGGATGTCTGCTCAAGGCCCGGTACATGCGAGTTCAGGGAGCAACACAGGATTGGCACAAGGGGATGACGAGTGCGATACTAATCAAGAGTTGAGAGTTGGTAGAGTTTAGTTGTATTGTTAGAGTTGATTCGGTCTTCCGTTGTATTGTATTTCGACCCCTGTGTGGGTAATGTTGTTAGTCGATCCTGTTGATAGAGTTGTGTGACCTAATCGGTCTGTGTGTTTATGTGTAAGTGACCTTAACGGTGTCTATAATTATATTGTTTGACCCTGGCCGGGCAAGCATTTGGTTGTTTATGGATGTTTAGCCTGGTAGATCCTTGCGGAAAGGGTTTACGGCGTGTAATATTCCCATACGGTTTTGGGGGTGTTACATTTATGGTATCGGAGCTTAGGTTGCGGAAACCTAGGCTGTCGGGTCGAGTCAAGTCGTGATTGTCGAGTAATGTGTTGTCTTGTCGTTCGAGTCGTCAGGTGACAAGTTGAGTTGTGCGTAGTCACAACGTGTCGGTTATGTTGTCGGACGAGATTAGTATCGTGGGCGACCGTCACCTCCGTGCGACCTGTTGATGTAAGTCTCCTCTTTTATGCATAATATCTGTGTTCATGATTTCATTTATGTGTGATATTTGTGGTGCATAATTTTATTTACACGGTGTTGGGTAATGAAGTTGTATTCGATACTTGGATACGCTGTACGTGTATAGAACTGGATGTATTGATGTTTGACCCTTGAACCACCACGTGGTTGGTATGGTGTGAAAGTTGTGAACCTCGATGGGTTTTATGGTAGAGTTTGTGAGAAACTCCGAGGAACGGTTTTGTTATATGTTTAAACTAGATGCTGTGAGACGTATTCAATTGGATTGTGCATGTTGGACTGTATTTTTTTTATCCGTTGCGTGAGTTATTTTGTAATGTCTTTCGGTATTTTACCGACTGAGTTTTATTTTGAAAATCGATTCCCTTAACCGAGTTTTTGGCGTTATGGCCTTGATCGTTTTGGCGAAATTCTTATGACGGTATTTAGTATTTTGCAAATGGCTTTTGTGAGTTTTTGAAATACTACCGTCATCGGTCCTTTTTGGCATTTTTGTAAATGGTTTTTATCCCTGGTGGGTTCCGGCGCGGGACCCACAGCGCTATAATGTTCTGTGTAATTACCTGAGATTTTTGGGCATTCTAGCCCATTGAATTATCTTTGAAAACCTTGAGTATCCTAGAAATAAATTTCGAGACGTACGTTTAAAATGAATTATTTTCTCGTGGTACATCCAAGGTGCCACAATTTGTTTCAAAATTCTTCTACCTCGAGGACCAAAATATTTTGAGATATTTCCAATGTTTTAGAAACACTTTTACTTAGACCCGAGGGTCGAATATTTCCGAAAGTTTTTCACGAAAAGAAAGTGTCCTCATTTTTATCAAATGCGAAATGGTTCTCCAAAGTCTCGATAACGATGTTTCGCTTGTATTTTTTTGAAACGTGATACTCAAGATCAATCGGTGTTTTTCCTAAATTATTTTCAAAAGGTGGTTTTCGTTTTTTTTTTTAAAAAAAAAACCATCATTTCCTGCTTGTGGTCGGAGAAGGTGTGTATGATGTTGGTATTGTTGTTAGGGTGTTAGCCCTCCGAATTGTGATTGAATTGGTGGTGAACGTTGAGTCGTTCGCCACGCATATGTTTTGTTAGCCCTTTGTGGGAGGTGTGATGACGATTTTTAATGTTGTCATTTCGTGGCGGTTTGCGTGTTATCACACCTGTGTGAGCTGTTAAAGCTTGGGTTTGTACGTTTGTGTACATGTGTGATTGTTTCATGATGTTTGTAATTGTGTGCTAGTTATTGTTCGGGCCGTTAAGGTCGCCGAACGATAACGTCGTTGCTGTAGTGTTTGTGTGTATTATTTTACGATGGTAATCGTTGTATATGATATGTGTTATGACTCTTTGTTGTGCTGAGTTGGCATCGCCGCTATGTTGTTTTGCGACGTTATGCCACATTGTATCTAGCATTTGTATTTTCGGCATGCTGAGCCGAGGCGTTTCAATCGTGATGTGCCGGGGCATGCACGTGTAAATTGTCCTTCTCGTCGGTAACACATTTCAAGTGTAGACTTGAGGGACACCGAATTCAATTTTGCGAATTGACTACCAAGACTCTCGGAGTTCGCGCTTCAGCACAGTTATCAGAATCGGCTTTGAGAGGCCTTCGAAGGATGTTTCTATCGGTTGCTTGTTGTGTTGTCACATTGATTTCGTTGTTGTGAGTTTCGGGGACGACACTTCTTTTAGATGAGGTCGAATATAATACCCGTATTATTTTTGGCTTCTGCATTTCTTCTTTCTCAAGTCTATCGACTCGCTCGTGTTCGTTGATACTTTTTGAACTTGTTCTGTATTTCGGTTTCGTCGTTCGAACGAGCTGTGATCTTGGTTTGGGTCAATCTGGTTATCGCTGTGACTTTTTCGAGTTCGGTTCGATTCTTGTGAACCTTGTTCGGAAGTGACATCATCTGGTTTTACTAGTTCTCTTATTCGAAGTTGATCGGATTTGGAACTTCTATATTTTCGACTCTGTCGACTCGTTTATGTTCGTTAACATTTTCTGAGCTTGCCCTATCCCTTTCTTTTATTGATCGAACGAGTGTGGTGTTTTGAAATTACTCGTTTGTCGTTGTGACTTTTCAATTGCTATTCCCTTTCCTGTGGATCTTATGTGAATCACATCTTGTTGTTTTCACCGGATCATATATTGTCTCGATCCGAGACGTGAAGTTGTTGTTTGAATTTTATTGTTCTTCGTGATTCGAACATGATCGTCGATTTTGTTGTCTCGACCGTTGTGGTTCGATCGTTGATTGTTCGGTTTTTGTTGATCTCGTTTCGTGATTGTTGAGCATTCAGACTCCTTCCTAACTTCCTTAAGTTCGGGAAATTAGTCTCGTTTTCGATCTTCTAACCCTTGGGCGGTGGAATTCCGTATTTGTTCAGCGTTTGGCTCGCGTTTTGATTGATGAACCGTTGGGTTGGTCAATCGTATTGATTTTTGTTCGTTGTGTTTTGTGATTGTTCAGATAATCGACTCGATTGTATTATCTGTTTGATGACGCTTGTCACTTGTTGATTTTATTATGCCTCCACTGGTGGCGTCGTGTTGGTCGTCGTGGAACGTGTTTTCACGCCGTATATTCCTTTGCGTTGCTTGTAACGTTTCGCCGATGGGCGTAAGTTATGTGTTTCCTTGCGTATCTCGTTGAGTTTTTCTGGCGGGATATTGCTTCTCCCTACTTGTTTTAAGTTTCGGGACGAAACTTCTTTTAAGGAGGGTAGAATGTAATATCCGCAATTTTCAATTTTCGGTAAATTTCTTTTTTCGTCCGGAGTCTGTTTTGACGACTCTCTTTTGACCGTTCCGTCATTCTGAGAATATTTAATTCTACACTTTTTGTCATCCGAGTTCGTTTCGGTATCGTTTTGTTGAGTTTCGTGTTCTTAAATGACTTTTCTGCACATGAGTTCGATTCTCGCGAATCTCGTCCGAAACTGTTGTTTCGAGTTTCTCGGAAGTCCATTTAATGTTATTATTCATGTTGCAAGCTTCGGTTTGGTTATTCGATCACGTATCGTGATTTTGGGGCGTTTTGGGCCATTTTCGTAATTTCCCAAAGTTTGGGGTAATTACTTTCCGTTGTCGAATTTCGAGCCTTCGGGTAGTCGGAATCGTGTGTTCTATTAGTGCTCGGATTCGTCTTTTCGAGTACTTCGTAACCGTATCTTCGATTCGTACTCAGGTTCGGGTTTCGGGTCGTTCGGGCCGTCGGAGTTGGTCCCGCGAAGTCATGGCCGGGCATGCATGCTCGCCAGCCACCGCCGAGTAACGCGCGGTAGTGATCGGCGATTACGCACGTAAGGCGATTACGCACGTAAAGCCCTGGCCGGTAACGCACGTAACGTTCCGGCATTTTCCAGCAAAGGTGTTCGCCATGGCGGTTACGTACGTAAGCCATGGCCGATTACGACGTAACGGCCGTGATCGGCTATTTAAGGCTTGGCGGCGTTTTCTTCACCATTTCACTCGGTTTTCCTTCTCTTCCATTTGGAGGTGTTGGAATCATGGAAGGATGTTGTTATACAATTAATCCATGAAGTTTTGAGTTTCATATCATCAATCATCCATCCTATAACATCCTCCGATCTACCGAATCGCCGATTTTCTAGAAATCTAATTTTGGGGATTTTGGGTATTTTGTTCGATTTCGTCCGTTTAATCCGATTTAACTTAGTATTGTGATGGATTGATGATTATTTAGATGTATTGTATCATTTCCCTTGTTATTCCATGGTTGGATCGTATCGATTCGTTATTTTGGTCGAGTTCTTGATCGACGCCTTGAAGATGTCCGATAAAATGTCATAGAGGGGTTTTCGGGCGTTCTACGATTATTCTTCCTCGTATGATCGATGATTTATTGACTATATGTTGTTAGGGTCGAACTCTTGTGAAGAACTCGAGTCGGAACCCTTCTGTTCGTTGTCTTCTTCTGTCCGAGCTTCCTTGGCCGAACCGTGTTCTTCGGAGCGTTTGGTAGCGGTTATTAAGGCAAGTATCTTATTATACGACTTGTATCTTGTGAATAGTAATTACGTATGATATGTATGACGATTTTTCTTGCCTCCGTAAATATGTTCCGTTTGAGTTGGTTGTGTTTTCCGAAATTTGAAGGCTTTGTGATAATAGTAATATATTGGTATACGTGTTAGGCGTTGTGCCATTTGTGCAGGATTGCGATGTACATATGAGATGGTTGTACACGTGTTTGTTCAATGTATTGTGTACCGAATGTGTGTTATGTTGGTTAAGAGTCGTTGTGATGATCATGATGTTTGTGTTGTTATGGTTTACATACTTGATTGTACATTTCGGTGTAATGTGGAATGGCTTGACATTTAATGATTATGAATTGTGTCGTGTCGATGTGTGTGTGTTCCGGTAGGTCTCGACGAGGCCTCCGGAGTTCGGTACATGATGTGTACGAACAAGGTGTGTGATCCGGTAGGGTCCGACGAGGCCTGCGGAGTCCGGTACATGACGTGTACGGACAAGGTGTGTGATCCGGTAGTGGTCCGACGAGGCCTCTCGGAGTTCGGTACATGATATGTACGAACGATGTTGTGGCCGGGTAGGGTCCGTTGAGGCCTCGGAGTTCGGTACATGATGTGTACGAACGTGTGTGTGGCCGGGTAGGGTCCGTTGAGGCCTCGAGTTCGGTACATGATGTGTACGAACAAAGGTGTGTGGCTCGGTAAGGTCCGTTGAGGCCTCCTGAGTTCGGTACATGATGTGTACGAACAATGATCGTGTAGCATGATTGTTCGGGTAACATTTTAAATATGGATCTCGGACTCATAATGATATATTATTTAGTATGCTTTGAGACGAGAATCGGGCTAAGGCCCTAATGTTTACGAAAAGGTTTTGTAAATTGGGACTCGAGGTCCAAAAGAATTTCTGCTTTAAAAATCCCCGAGATGATGTGTTCCTTTTCAAATATCTCTTACTTGAGTTCAAAATTCTAAAGCTTCTCGGGAACATTTTGATAATTGATTTGCGTATTAAATTCGTAGTTGCTATTTGCTTGTTACATTTCGTATGGTTTGATACTTGCACTAGTAAAACAGTGGAGTTTTACTAACCCCCGAGTATTCGGGGTGGATGTCCTGCTCAAGGCCCGTGTACATGCAGGTTCAGGGGAGCAGTCACAGGATTGGCACAAGGGGATGACGAGCTGCGATACTAATCAAGAGTTGAGAGTTGGTAGAGTTTAGTTGTATTGTTAGAGTTGATTCAGTCTTCCGCTGTATTGTATTTCGACCCCTGTGTGGGTAATGTTGTTAGTCAGTCCTGTTGATAGAGTTGTGTGACCTCATCGGTCTATGTGTTTATGTGTAAGTGACCTTAACGGTCTGTATAATTATATTGTTTGACCCTGGCCGGGCAAGCATTTGGTTGTTTATGGATGTTTAGCCTGGTAGATCCTTGCGGAAAGGGTTTACGGCGTGTAATATTCCCATACGGTTTTGGGGGTGTTACACGAATGACTTGAATTTATATGATAACTACAAGGCTTGGAAAGAGAGATTAAGGCTCAAAATTTTTGGAATATACAATTTTTTTTACCGGTTAAAATGATTTTAGAAGCTTGTATATAGCTAATTTATTGGTGTTATGGTCAGATCTAGAAATCTCACAAATCAAAGCCAAATAATAAAAATAATCAAAACATACCAAAATAGTCAAAGCACACCACACACTACACACCAATAACACAATCATACGATTCAAAACAAAATAAACACAACAGTTCAAAAATAAACAAAATAAACATAAAAGTTCCAAAACACCCCCAAACTTAAAGATAAAATCGTCCCAGTTTTTTTAGAATTGAAAAGCAAGTGAGAAAACAGAAAACTCCCTGAAATTTTCGATTTTTGATCCTCTAGGTGTGTCGTCAGGGATGTTTAGAAAACGGAAAAGCTTTTCAAAGCACTTCTCCGTTTCTATTTGTCGGTCGATTATTTCATTCTGATTTCTCAATATTCTGCTTGGGATGTCTCTAATCCCCGAACTCTTTCAAGCAAATCTGTCTCAAAAGGCGTTAAGTCTTCTCCGGCATCGTCTTCGGACTCAAATTCCTCCTCGTGGCTACTTTCCTCTTCCGGTCCCACACGTGCCTGTTTGCTCCTTAACTGTCGGAAAATACTACTCCGGTCGTTTAATCGATCCCCATGCGTCTATATATCACCCCCCGCCGAAATTTTCACCCTCTGGTTTCTACAAATACCGGTGATAAGGCAGGGGTACTGTAACACCCCGATATATTCGGAATAATTACAGCGCCGTAAATCCTTTGTATAAGAATTTACAAGGCTAAATTGAGAAATACGAGATAAATACTAAAGTGTTATCAAAGTAAAAGAGGTTCAACCCCGATCGAAAAATCATTGAGTCCATTATTACAAAACATCCCCAAAATCATCAACAACATTTGCGTACTCGAGTATTGGAAAAATAACCATAAAACAAAATAACATAATCCACATCACTGAGCCACTTCATCGTCATGTCGGTACTGTGGCTACTTCCCCGCTCCTCGGCTACCTGAACATCAAAACAAATGTCCACCCCCGAAGGGGTTAGCAAACGATGCTAGTACAAGTATCATAATACATAAATCATCAGTGCATCATAAAACATACAAAACGGACTTCCGTCATCGGAATCCAACGATGCGAACCCTCACGATTCCATCAACACAATACAAAGTAATCCAACGATCCAGCGCCCTCGGTATAGATCCCCATGATGATCCCGTCGGACCAACGCATGGTGGAAAACCTGTCCAACGATCCAGCGCCCTCAGCATAGATCCCCATGATGATCCCGTCGGACCAATGCATGGTGGACATCTGATCCAGCGCCCTCAGCATAGATCCTCATGATCCCCTCGGATCATTTACAACATAAATAGTACAATTATGCATACACATATGCAAATCAACATGTTCATCGACGTGAACAATCAAGGAATCAATAACAAATATCATGATAACTTAAAGAAATTAATCTCATGTTCAACAACACGAATAAATCGTACACATGATCAATAATGCAATATTAACAAGTTTAAAATACGATACTTGCCTCAAAGATGGCAAGAACAAAATCACTCCAATGATCTCAACACACTCGAAGGCCGCCTCCTTCGATCAAACGTTCGCAATGCTCGGCCCTTGAACAAACAGGAAAAATAACGGCAACTCAGGACAAGTTTAAACGTACGAACATCTAACGTCTACTACGGTCGGGTTAACACTCTAAGATCGCCGACTCACGGTTCAACTCACTGGACAACCACCCGGTCTAGCTAGTGTCGCTCAAATCACCGTAATTACGTACTACAATTCCGGATTATCGATTCCCTCACCAAGTTCGGTTACAAATCACGCTTAAATCCGAGTTTAAGGTTTAACAACCGTATAATTCGTTCCTCCACAATTTATCTTCCTTGCCAAAATTTACGTTCATAGCAATGGTTACCCATCAACATCCTTTTGTTTGAATTATCGACATGAAGATAACCAAATCCAGAAATCACTATGAGTTATGATTTACATTGAAGGTCATCTCATACTATCCAAGGATATTACAAGACCATACTAATAATTCATATTCTTGTAAAAAATCTCATACAAAGCGATGATAATCACAATACTCCGACATGCAAGTGATTCGGATAAGACATCCTAAAATATACTAAAACGTCAGAATTCACAAATCCTTGATTCAACTCAAAAGGGTTCGGTTACACTCTTCTTACTCAAAGGGGTTCTAAAATGATTACTTCAAGCTTACATGAATGGTGCTCATCCTAATCATCAATCCATAACCTTGATAAACTCCAGGAGGAAGTTAATAATCTGAATAAGAACATGAATTCAAAGTTCGGACAGCAACACATACCTTGTATGGAAAGAAAAGACGAAAACTCTTGATGAACTCAACGTTGGACGCTTGAACACCGATCCTCAAAGTTCCTTGCCTTTAATGATGTGTTAGGAAGCTGATATGAAGGTTGAAGATGGAGAGGGTAACTCTCAAAGTCACGGAATTATGTTGTGGGTTGAAGTGGAAGTCAGAAAATGAAGAAGGGTGCTGTCCTATATATAGAAAATGGTTATTAGCGCGCGCTACGGCCATATCCATAGTGTGCGCTAACGGGCCTGCAGTCTACTGTTTCTGCCTGGTCTCGACTTAGCGAACGCTAACACCCCTTTACGTGCGCTAAGTACATAAATTAGCATACGCTACCACTTATATAGCATGCGCTGACGGCCATATGAAGCTTACTGACCTCACTGTACTCAACATTTAGCGTGCGCTATCCTCATACCAGTAGCGTGCGCTAAACAGCATTGACTCGACTTTTTCCAAAAGCCGTCCAGATTCATCCCGACATGTCCCGACCAAGATCCGCGGCTGATCTCACCTACCACCCTGTCTTAATCAAGTTGACTATGTATAGCGCGCGCTAAGGTTCATACACAGCGTGCGCTACGAACCCAAATTAGCGTACGCTACACCTAGTCGTTAGCGTGCGCTACAAGTACAAAAATTACAATTTTGAACACAATTATGAAATCATACACTCAACAACATCGGATCATGAAGTACGCTGAATAATACTCAGATCAAATACAACATATACAATGTCACAATGTTCAAATACACATTAGAAATCTCGGGTATTATAGGTACGACATCTTTTGCCTAGTAGAGGCCGTGCCGGCATAGTGACAAATAGTATTATAAATGTGAGTACCCAAATCCATTTTGACCCCTCGGCGGATAGCAAATAAATCTCTCAGATGGCCAATGGAAACTGTAGTCAGAGTCGAAGTCGGGTAAATACTCCCGGCTGCCCACATCCATAAGTACCAAGCATCATCAATGAGGTCCGCCTGGTTGTATCGGGGTTTGATGATCCCAATACTGTCATGGAGCTCGCTCACTAATGCCCATCGTAACACCCTATCATCCGGCACATCCTCATTAGGTAAGATGGAAATATCTACCGCATTAGTGGAATCAACCCCCAAATACTTGTTAATCACATCCGGTGAAAAATTAATCACTTTCCCATTAACCGTCGTATGATGATATGTAGGTGACCTCACCTGCCCAATGGATTTGTTGAAAGTATTGTAAAAGTTTAGGGTTAAGGTGGGGTTACCATTTGGGAGTTCGGACACGAATTTTTCCCACCCGTTGTCTATGAACTTTTGGATGAACAGTGTAGTGATAGTGTCGGTATCCAAATCGCCAATAAAATCATCAAGTTTGAACAACCGCTCCTTAATGCACCGTGTGTTTTGAATTCTTTGCGGTGGTGCCAGTTCTTGAGACGACGAACCGACCTTCTCTTTTCCTTTTGAGTATTTCTTAGGTGCCATCCCTGAAATTAAACAAAAACAACTTCCTTTTCATCACACGATTATAATCTGTTGCTACCCAAAATATTATCCGGAGATAGATATTGCCGGAATGGATGGGATAGCAAACAAATGCAAGAGCACTTCCGTGAGAAAGATAAATAACACAAGATTTGCCGGGGTTGTTAGTCCCGGGCTTGAATGCTCTCGCGAGATATTATTAATACCGATATTCGGGGATACAAGGACTAATGTAAGAATACAATTACAATGAGTGTAAAGATTCTTGTTATCTTAGCTAGTGAGCGTGTAGATTGCCTAAGAACCAGATTTGGTGCTCGTGAGTTCTTGTAACAAAGGAGATGTACGATCGCGGCGATGAGAGAATCGATCGTCTCTCACGGCGAGTATTTAGCCGGGTGCTTGGGCTCCTGGGCTTATGAATCCCTTGGAATCTGTCTAGTGGAGACTTACTGCTTCTGCCGATCGCCTTCTGGACGAGAGATTTGGAGAGGGAAGTCCTGAGATGGATTCCGGTGAGGCAGCCGGGAGCTTGATGATGTGTATGTTCTTCAGTATTTCCGTGAATGTATCGGAATATGAGAGAATGAGTTCTGAGCGTAAGTCAGAATGAATTCAGAACCGTAGGTGGAATGTATTTAATCGAGAACCTTTTTCAAGAGAGGAGGCTCTCTACTTATAGGGCTTGGATCCGCCGGGCGATCGCCTTTACTGCAATATAATAATCGGGCGATCGTCTTCTAGCACAGGGGCCTGTCCCCTCAACGTCTGCAGGAGTTGCTGGCAGTCAACTGTGCGGTCCAATGGGGAGCTTACACGCGTCCTGAGTTGCTGTCACGGGTGGTCCCACTGACAACTTTCGGCGCGCATGCTGGTAGGTGAGGTAGGTGACAGGCTGTGGTCAAAGGTCTTGTCTGTCAGCAAAAGATCTCATCTGCTGGCGGAGATCTTGTCAGCGCCTTAGGTGGATTTGCACGTGGGTGCTTTTCTGAGATCCAGTCCTTGACGGTTTTGACGGGTGATCGTCTCTGCTCGGGGCGCAGGTCGATTGCCTTTAGCTGGTTAGTAGAGTAGATCGCCAGCTGCCAAAGGGCGATCGCCTTGTGAGTCGATCGCTAGGTAACTGAAGGTGGTCTGATATCTTCGACTTGGCGAGCTAGCCATGGTTTGACTGGAGTTGACTTGGTCGCTCGGCCTTATAGTCGATCGCCTGTCGGGATGAATAAATCGTGACACAACAATTGCCCCCCAGCTCGCTCATACGTTGGAAACGTGGGGTGAGGTGGCTTTCTTGGCGATCGCTGGACTTTGACGAGCGACTTCGTGTTTTAATGAACTGGCGATCGTCTTTGAGCTGATATGCTCTGGGTTCGGACGACCTGGTTGGCCGCTGAACTGCGCGGGAGAAAACGACGGGCGTTGAAAAGTCTCCGTGCACGTGTCGGGCTTCTATTGGAGGGCGCCAATGGTCATTAATGACTCCTCGGCTGACGCGTCCTCGAAAAGACGCGTACGCGGGTCTCGAGGGGGTCAACTAGGGCGTCGTTTGAGATCCGGCCCCTGAGGTTTTCCCTTTTTGCAATCGAGTCCCTGCTTTCTCCTATAAAAGGGGGCGCGGGGCTGCAGTCTCACTCACGCGTACGTTTGGAGAAAGAAGGACTTGCTGCCGAATTTTCTGAAGATCCCAGTGCCGATCGTCGACCGATTTCACTTTAGGGTAAGAAAAAACCTTTTCTTCTTTTCTAACTCTGAAAATGGCCGGAAACTCATCATCATTTGGAGCGGGAACCAGTTCTGCCGCCGGGACATCGGCTGCCCGGGGAGAAACTTCTTCCGTCTTCCACCTGGAGACGGCGGCGGAAGCTATTCGGGCCGGAATCGACCCGGCTGAAGTTGAGGCTTTGTTCAATGAGGCCGATGTTACTAGGGAGTCGGCTGCTGAGGAGAGACGATCGCAGATCGAGAGAGATCCGCGATCGTGGCTTACCGGGAGCAACATAGTGATTTTGACGGGCCTATAGGGCCTTTCTGAAATAATGGATAGATTGGCGGTCCTACTCCGCAATTCGATTTCCGGGATACTGGTCGCTTATCCATATGTGCTCCCAAGCGGTCGCAGATCGTGCCGCGCAGCCGATCGTTGTGGTCGCCGCCAACACGGAGCTCGACGTCCAGGAGAGATCTGGCCGTCTGGAGGACAAGATTCCATGTTCCTTCAGATGTGGACATGTTCGCGCCCGCGGAGAATGAACGAGCCGACCAGCCTCCGATGGGTATGGTCGCAGTGAGTGAGGCCGTTATGGAGGCCGGGCTGCGCTTCCCTTTATCTTTTGCGGTCTCCCATCTGTTGGCCGCTTGGAATGTGGCGCCACTTCAGCTGACGCCGAACGCCTGGCTCCAAATCATTTGCACCCTCACCCTTTTCGGCGGTCACCGCCTGTACCGTCTCCCGTCGCCGTTGGAGATGAACCATTTGTTTAAACTGACGGCTCATAGAGGGTTGGTCGGCGGTTACCATATTCAAGGCCGATCTGGCCGGGTGATTCATGGAGTTCCGAATAAGATACGGGGCGATCAGACGAAGTGGTTCTGGGTCGCCGGCAAGTGGAGAGCTTCGGCGAGTGACAATCCCACGCGAGCCGGGAGATCCTACCGAATTTCGGGAGAGGAATCCGGTAAGGGTTTAGACTCTCCCTTCGTTTGGATGCGTTTTGGACTGATCTAATTTGATTGCTTTGCAAAGCTTTCATATTCCGGCGATCGAGGAGCTGCCGTTCGACTTTCTCGTTGTTTGGGAGCGAATTAGGAGCTTGTCGGACGACGACCTAGACGCCAATCGAATCAACAAGGAGAGTCGCTGGTTGTCGGCTCGACTATTCCGCTTTCCGAGACATCTCGCGGTACCAGGTATGTGGTCCTGCGATCTTCATTTACTAGGCGATCGCCTTTATTTGAGGTTAGTATCTGACTGTTGGTCGACTGTCTTAAACTGCAGAGGTTCGTTTCCCTCGCTTTTTGGAGCCTCCGTTGGAGATCGCTATGTCGAACCCAGGAGTCCTAGGTCGTCTCAAGGCGAAGAGGTCGACTCGGGTTCCACCCGTTGCATTGCCTATAGTTCCGGAGGCGGAGCCTCGCGTGGAGCCGGAGCCTCGTGTGGAGCAGGTCGTGGTTGAGGAGGAAAGTCCGGAGGTGGGGCTTCGGGCGAATCGCAAGAGGCCGAGGTCGGAAGGAACTTCGTTTCCTGCCCCGGGCGATGAAGTGCCGATCGCCGCGCCCCCGATCACCATCGTTGCTCCGGAGCGCGAGCCGCCCTCTGCGGCTTTTCTGCGGGAGACGGCGACCGCGGATGCAGAGACTCCTCGAGGGAAGCCGTTTTTCGGCCGGGATCCCGAGAAGGCTGAGAGGTAGATAGCATTTCTGTGTTGACAATTGCATCTGCGTAGGAGTTGTACTAACTTAGCTGTTTCGATGCAGGGTCCGTCGCGCGGATCCTTCTTGTCCACCGATGGTCGTGGATTTCCTGGCGAGCCGATCTCCTCGCCATTCCTGCGATATCCCTCCTTATGTTAGCAAGGCTGCTTCCGCCCTGCCGAAGGCTTGGACGACTGATCTGGATGCGATCGCTCGGCAGCGATCGTCGAGTTCGATGCATGCTGTTGTCGCCCTTTCTCTTCAAACGGCGACCATGGCCTTCCAGGCCGCTCAGGAGTTTGAGGGGAGGCCCTCCACTATTCGCCTTCAGGAGGATCTCGAGGCGGCTCGGAAAGAGAACGCCGAGTTTGCTGACAAGATCGTGGCGATGGAGAAGGACTCCTTAGAGGCGGCCAGGCGGGCGAGCCATGAGCTTGAGCTGGAGAAGAAGGAGACTGAGAAATTCCGAATGGCGGTCGACCGATTTCGGGACCAGATGCAGAGTGCCGTCCAGGCGCGGAATGTTCTCGAAGAGGAGGCCGATCGCCATAAGGAGACGATCGCTCACTGACCAAATGAGCCGGGCGGAGGCGAAGGAGAAGGTTGCCGCGAGGAGGCCGAGCTCAGGATCGCAAAGCAGCGATGGCCGAGCTGAGAGGAGAGGTTGAGGCGACCAAGGCCGATCCCTTCCAAAACTTGGAGTATGTCAGCGAGTTCGCCTATTATTTGGCGTTCGCCGACTCGATCCGAGTGGCCAAGAAGGGAGGCTTGGAGGTCGGTCCTCTTGCCGAGAAGTTCAAGTCATATGTATTGGAGCATCCTCTCAATTCGGCTTTCTCCTTGCCGATCTTAGACCTGGCGGACATCGGCGTGGATTTGAGCTGGTATCCCTCTCCGGACAGTCTTGTTCATCCCGACGCTCCGGAGGATGAGGGGACCGCGCCGGATGCTGATGGCGAAGGCCAGGCAGGGGCCTGAGGCGCTTCCTTTTTTGACGCTTTTAGCTTACTTGTAGTTTTCTTTTTGTAGTACTTAGGCCTTCGGGCGACCGTGTACTCTATTTTTCAAGTAATGAAATGAGCATTTGTCTTTCTGACTTATCACTTGAATGAATGTTTATTTTTAAGTCTTTGTTTGACTTTGTACAAATGTGTGAGGAGAGATCGTTGCGAGAGTAGTTCCAAATGAATTGATAAACTCATAAAGATAACTTTTTACAACAAAATCGATCGCTGCACTACATCTGAGAAAATGACGATCTCCGTATGTGGTTGAATAGAGACGATCGTCGTGTAGGTAGTCCGCACTCTTATTGCCCCTTGTTTTTATTCACTTGGAGGAAGTAAGGGGATGAGAACAATTCCTTGAGTGAGCGGTCTTCAACTTTGTCGAATCCTCGGGGACGGTCGTCCATCTTGAGGAACCGTGCACGATCGTGGAGTTCGATAGACCGACTCCTTGATCATGTCTTGATGCGCGAAGACATTGAGTGTCTCGCGACTCACTTTATTATGAGGGTCCTCTGTTAGGCTGCGCCTCACCTCGTATTTAAACGAAGGGCGTGCGGTCTTGGTCTAGAGGAGTCCTTGCGTGGGGCAGCGTCGGATGAGTCAACTCCGCGCCCGCGGCTTGTTAGCTCTGCTTCCACCTCGGCCAGCCATGGAGATGGCCGACCTCGACGGTGTACGTTGAGACGGGGTTGCGGCACGTCGCATTGTCTGGGTTCACCATGTTAGATGATGAACCTTTGAGGGCGAGCGATCGTGTCCACTGATTAATTTTGGAGGGCCCTCAGACTACGCCGACCTCGTATTTAAACGAAGGGCGGGCGATCTCGGCCTAAAGGGACCTTGCATGGCCTAAGCAGTCGGTTCCATCGACCACCAGGACCATGGCTGCACTCTTCCACCTTGGATCGTCATGTAGATGCCGACCTACGAAGGTGTACGTTGTGCGGGGGAGGCGATCTCGTGCCTTAGTCCATCATGTTAGATGGTGAACTGTAGATGGCGATCGAGTCCTCCGGTTTCTTGAATAAGGAGGGAGATCGGGGAGACTTCCGAGGTCTCCTTTTCTTGACTGAAGCATGTAGAGATGGTCGCCGAGGTTGATCCAGGGGTCGGCTCGTATGAGCTTCCCAGCCTGTTTTGTGTTCGACTCGGACGATCGTCTATAGAGATAGGCGGGGGCTTCGGCTAAACCAATAAGCTGTCCAACTTGCCCTCCTCGAACAATCTCCAGAGCTGTTTGAGGAGGTCGCGGCAATTGTTGGTGCTGTGGCCGGGACTCTTGTGGTAGGCACAATATTGATTGTTGTCCAGGTGACCGTGGTCCCTTATCGCCTTTGGCTTTTTGAGCTCTTCGTGCCCCTTGATGGCATAGAAAATATGTGCCGGAGTTCTGTTGAACGTATGGAGGAGATGGGCTTCCATGTCCTCGAAAGCCTTGAGATCTCCGGGTGTCTTGGCGATCGCCTTCTTTGCTTTGGCGATCGCTATCTTCTGGGCAAGAGGTGGCGTTTCCTCGTCTAAGCGGAGGGTGAGTAGCCTTTGCCTGGCCAGGAAGTTGGCAGCTTTAGCGCGGAATGTCGCGTAAGTTGGGGGAATATCCTTGGAGAGATGTCTGAACATGGGAGAGTCACCGTGGAATCCCCCCATGACCGAATAGAGAGCGAGCTCATCACTGACGGGTTCGCCGGTGAGGATGATTTCGTCTACCCGGTCGATGTAATCTGCGTCGGACTCGTCCTTCCCCTGCTTGATTTTTATCATGCGGTGGGGACCTTCTGGTCTGGCGACCTTGCTGGCGAAGTATGACGTGAAGTCATTCGCCAGTTTCTTAAAAGAGGTGACCGATCGTGGTGGTAGTGAGACGTACCACTTATGGGCCAGCTCGCCCAATGTCAGCGGGAAGATCCGGCACTTGTCATCGGATGCCCCACACCTACCATGTAAATTCGGAATTTACTCAGGTGGGTTTCGGGGTCCGATCTCCCCTTATACAGAGGTGTTTTAGGAGGAGCGATCGTTGGTTGAATGGGGGCAAGCTCGATGTGGACCGCGAGTGGCTCGGTCGGCCCGGCGATCTTCTTGCTAGTGCTTGCCCGAGTGTCCAAGAGTGCTCTCATCTCGTCGAGCTGGCGTTGCATGGCGGCCATCGCCGTGGCCTGACTGTTAGCGGCTCGGCGATCGGAGCGGGAGCCGAGGCGATTGAGTACTGAGTCCCTGGCGATCGGGGCGGGAATCAGATGGCTGATATGCGTTCGGCTGTGAGGTGAGCAGGCCGAAGTCCTGGTGACGGATTCGGATTCCGTCTTTCCAAGGTTGGAGATTGAATGCCCCGGTCGCCCGGATGGGTCGCGTCCCAAGCGATCGAATATGGATCCGTTCGGTCGGGCGAGAGCCTTTCCTCGCGAATTGGGGCTTTTTGACGATCGCTCGTTCAGTAGCCCATTGAATTTCCGTTTTCCCATGCGGCGGATGATCGAAGGAGTTATTGCAGGCGACGCACATGCTCTCCGTCGCTCCTCCAGGATGGCCATAGCCTCCTCGATCTGTTCCTCGGTTTGGAACTGATCGAGTGAGAGGTTGGGGCCATCTCTGATGCGGATCGAGAGTCTCGCTGCCGCGGCTTCCCTCGCCGGCCGGGTCTTGATCGAGCCGGAAATGGTGTCCGGCGGTTCGAGAACAGCTTTCTTGATGGACCGGATGTCATGATTCTCGAGGTTTTCTTTGAAGTGCGGTGTCACTTCAGTATCTCGCCCGAGAACAGTGAGTGTTCTTCGGGACTAGAAATAAAAATGTGAGGGTTAGATCCCCCTTCCTCTAGCTAATTGTTGCTACCCAAAATATTATCCGAGATAGATATTGCTGGAATGGATGGGATAGCAAACAAATGCAAGAGCACTTCCGTGAGAAAGATAAATAACACAAGATTTGCCGGGTTGTTAGTCCCGGCTTGAATGCTCTCGCGAGATATTATTAATACCGATATTCGGGATACAAGGACTAATGTAAGAATACAATTACAATGAGTGTAAAGATTCTTGTTATCTTAGCTAGTGAGCGTGTAGATTGCCTAAGAACCAGATTTGGTGCTCTGTGAGTTCTTGTAACAAAGGAGATGTACAGTCGCGGCGATGAGAGAATCGATCGTCTCTCACGGCGAGTATTTAGCTGGGTGCTTGGGCTCCTGGGCTTATGAATCCCTTGGAATCTGTCTAGTGGAGACTTACTGCTTCTGCCGATCGCCTTCTGGACGAGAGATTTGGAGAGGGAAGTCCTGAGATGGATTCCGGTGAGGCAGCCGGGAGCTTGATGATGTGTATGTTCTTCAGTATTTCCGTGAATGTATCGGAATATGAGAGAATGAGTTCTGAGCGTAAGTCAGAATGAATTCAGAACCGTAGGTGGAATGTATTTCGAACTGAGAACCTTTTTTCAGTAGGAGGAGGCTCTCTACTTATAGGGCTTGGATCCGCCGGGCGATCGCCTTTACTGCAATATAATAATCGGGCGATCGTCTTCTAGCACAGGGGCCTGTCCCCTCAACGTCTGCAGGAGTTGGCCGCGCCAATCGCGGCGTCCAATGGGGAGCTTACACGCGTCCTGAGTTGCTGTCACGGGTGGTCCCACTGACAACTTTCGGCGCGCATGCTGGTAGGTGAGGTAGGTGACAGGCTGTGGTCAAAGGTCTTGTCTGTCAGCAAAAGATCTCATCTGCTGGCGGAGATCTTGTCAGCGCCTTAGGTGGATTTGCACGTGGGTGCTTTTCTGAGATCCAGTCCTTGACGGTTTTGACAGGCGATCGTCTCTGCTCGGGGCGCAGGTCGATTGCCTTTAGCTGGTTAGTAGAGTAGATCGCCAGCTGCCAAAGGGCGATCGCCTTGTGAGTCGATCGCTAGGTAACTGAAGGTGGTCTGATATCTTCGACTTGGCGAGCTAGCCATGGTTTGACTGGAGTTGACTTGGTCGCTCGGCCTTATAGTCGATCGCCTGTCGGGATGAATAAATCGTGACACAACATAATCAACAAGTGAAACTATCAAAAACATCAAAAAAAATTGAAAGATTTTTGTTGTGGCATTTTGTCGGACACCTTGAGTTCATAGTTTTTTTTAACAAGTTTTACAATCAAACTCAAATCCACAAAGTCATCACAAATCAAAGAAACCAAAAAAAACACACAAATATCAACAATACAAACAAATAAACATGCTCCAAACAAAGAATCATACGAAAATAGAAATCGAAAAACAAATATAAATTGAGAAACTAAAACCATAAAAATCGAAATTAAAACAAGGATTGAACAAAAAACCTGATGATTTAGGTGTTAATGTTGAAAGGAGAATGAATTTTGATGAAGAATATGACTTGTTGAAAGTATGGATTGAAAGGGGGAAAATTTTCGCCTCTCTGCCTGTGTTTTCCGACGGGTTTGTGAATATGATTCTCAAACCCGTGTTTTTTTATATAGCAGGCGAGTTACGGCCGTAACTTTGAAGAGTTACGACCGTATGGTGCTTTCGTCTTTTGACAGTTTTTTGAAGTTACGGCCGTAACATACAAGAGTTACGGCCGTATGATGCTTTCGTAAAAAAAAAAATATCACACTGGAACAACATACGGCCGTATTACTTAGAACTTACGGCCGTATCAGTATTTCGTTAAAAATGCATTTTCAAAACAAAAGGGATACGGCCGTAACATAAATGTGTACGGCCGTAAGATTGTGGATACGGCCGTATATATATATATTATTTTTTTCACATCGTTATTTGCTAACGTATAGCTCTTTTCACTAATGACTCCTTTTTTTAGGGAATAGGATTTTTGCAGAAAATCGTTTATTAGCTAAGCATGAAAAATCAAAAACTCCACAAATTAAGTAAATTTCAGTTCTATTTTTCATCAACCGACCGATTCTTCTTTTCTCAAGGTAACGAATGACTCGATTTTATATGATAACTACAAGGCTTGGAAAGAGAGATTAAGACTCAAAATTTTTGGAATATACAATTTTTTATCCGGTTTAAAACGATTTTAGATGCTTGTATATAGCTAACTTATTGGTGTTATGGCCAGATCTAGAAATCTTACAAAACAAAATAAATATATATATATATATATATATCAAATCCAAATAACAAAAATAATCAAAACATACCACAATAATTAAAGCTAAACACACCAAAATAATCAAAATACATCACCCCCAAACTTGAAAAAGAAACTGTCCTCAGTTTAAAAAAAATAAAATAAAATAAAAAGCAAGGAGAAAAACAGAATACTCTCTGTTATGAAAATTGATGCTTGAGCTAACGCCTTTTAGAATCTGCAAGAGAATAAATATACGAGGCAAACAACAAAAGAAAATAAAATATACTCGGAAGTATAACACAATTTTTAAGATGCGCTTCAAGAATGTCCGAAGAGTCGCCTTACGCTGCCATCAATAAAAAACAAACAATAAAAATTACGGCAATAAAATAACAATACATAAATCGCGAATAGATGCGCGTCAAGAGTTCAAAAAGAAACTCCTTAAGCTGCCATCATTTAGCACGATTTTAACACACAACAGAAAGTAAAAATATAAGAGGCCCGACATAGGTTATCAAAGGGAGAAGAATGAATCCACTTTTCGTTTTCTCACGGTAAAATCTTCCATCCAGACAATATTAGCTAGAGCTGGATCTGGTCGAGGAACAAATTCAATGAGTTTTTTGATTAGTTCTTCTGATGTGTACGAACAGTGTGTGTGGCTCGGGTAAGGTCCGTTGAGGCCTCCGGAGTTCGGTACATGACGTGTACGAACAATGATCGTGTAGCAGTGATTGTTCGGGTAACATTTTAAATATGGATCTCGGACTCATAATGATATATTATTTAGTATGCTTTGAAACGAGAATCGGGCTAAGGCCCTAATGTTTACGAAAAGGTTTTGTAAATTGGGACTCGAGGTCCAAAAGAATTTCTGCTTTAAAAATCCCCGAGATGATGTGTTCCTTTTCAAATATCTCTTACTTGAGTTCAAAATTCTAAAGCTTCTCGGGAACATTTTGATAATTGATTTGCGTATTAAATTCGTAGTTGCTATTTGCTTGTTACATTTCGTATGGTTTGATACTTGCACTAGTAAAACAGTGGAGTTTTACTAACCCCGAGTATTCGGGGTGGATGTCCTGCTCGGCCATCTGTACATGCAGTTCGGGGAGCAACACAGGATTGGCACAAGGGGATGACGAGCTGCGATACTAATCAAGAGTTGAGAGTTGGTAGAGTTTAGTTGTATTGTTAGAGTTGATTCAGTCTTCCGCTGTATTGTATTTCGACCCCTGTGTGGGTAATGTTGTTAGTCAGTCCTGTTGATAGAGTTGTGTGACCTCATCGGTCTATGTGTTTATGTGTAAGTGACCTTAACCGTCTGTATAATTATATTGTTTGACCCTGGCCGGGCAAGCATTTGGTTGTTTATGGATGTTTAGCCTGGTAGATCCTTGCGGAAAGGGTTTACGGCGTGTAATATTCCCATACGGTTTTGGGGGTGTTACACGAATGACTTGAATTTATATGATAACTACAAGGCTTGGAAAGAGAGATTAAGGCTCAAAATTTTTGGAATATACAATTTTTTTTACCGGTTAAAATGATTTTAGAAGCTTGTATATAGCTAATTTATTGGTGTTATGGTCAGATCTAGAAATCTCACAAATCAAAGCCAAATAATAAAAATAATCAAAACATACCAAAATAGTCAAAGCACACCACACACTACACACCAATAACACAATCATACGATTCAAAACAAAATAAACACAACAGTTCAAAAATAAACAAAATAAACATAAAAGTTCCAAAACACCCCCAAACTTAAAGATAAAACTGTCCCGAGTTTTTTTAGAATTGAAAAGCAAGTGAGAAAACAGAAAACTCCCTGAAATTTTCGATTTTTGATCCTCTAGGTGTGTCGTCAGGGATGTTTAGAAAACGGAAAAGCTTTTCAAAGCACTTCTCCGTTTCTATTTGTCGGTCGATTATTTCATTCTGATTTCTCAATATTCTGCTTGGGATGTCTCTAATCCCCGAACTCTTTCAAGCAAATCTGTCTCAAAAGGCGCTAAGTCTTCTCCGGCATCGTCTTCGGACTCAAATTCCTCCTCGTGGCTACTTTCCTCTTCCGGTCCCACACGTGCCTGTTTGCTCCTTAACTGTCGGAAAATACTACTCCGGTCGTTTAATCGATCCCCATGCGTCTATATATCACCCCCCGCCGAAATTTTCACCCTCTGGTTTCTACAAATACCGGTGATAAGGCAGGGGTACTGTAACACCCCAATATATTCGGAATAATTACAGCGCCGTAAATCCTTTGTATAAGAATTTACAAGGCTAAATTGAGAAATACGAGATAAATACTAAAGTGTTATCAAAGTAAAAGAGGTTCAACCCCGATCGACAAATCATTGAGTCCATTATTACAAAACATCCCCAAAATCATCAACAACATTTGCGTACTCGAGTATTGGAAAAATAACCATAAAACAAAATAACATAATCCACATCACTGAGCCACTTCATCGTCATGTCGGTACTGTGGCTACTTCCCCGCTCCTCGGCTACCTGAACATCAAAACAAATGTCCACCCCCGAAGGGGTTAGCAAACGATGCTAGTACAAGTATCATAATACATAAATCATCAGTGCATCATAAAACATACAAAACGGACTTCCGTCATCGGAATCCAACGATGCGAACCCTCACGATTCCATCAACACAATACAAAGTAATCCAACGATCCAGCGCCCTCGGTATAGATCCCCATGATGATCCCGTCGGACCAACGCATGGTGGAAAACCTGTCCAACGATCCAGCGCCCTCAGCATAGATCCCCATGATGATCCCGTCGGACCAATGCATGGTGGACATCTGATCCAGCGCCCTCAGCATAGATCCTCATGATCCCCTCGGATCATTTACAACATAAATAGTACAATTATGCATACACATATGCAAATCAACATGTTCATCGACGTGAACAATCAAGGAATCAATAACAAATATCATGATAACTTAAAGAAATTAATCTCATGTTCAACAACACGAATAAATCGTAC
Source organism: Orobanche coerulescens (assembly GCA_033398695.1). Classification (NCBI taxonomy): domain Eukaryota; kingdom Viridiplantae; phylum Streptophyta; class Magnoliopsida; order Lamiales; family Orobanchaceae; genus Orobanche; species Orobanche coerulescens. The sequence continues at coordinate 83,151 of JAWKAU010000154.1, forward strand.
ACATGATCAATAATGCAATATTAACAAGTTTAAAATACGATACTTGCCTCAAAGATGGCAAGAACAAAATCACTCCAATGATCTCAACACACTCGAAGGCCGCCTCCTTCGATCAAACGTTCGCAATGCTCGGCCCTTGAACAAACAGGAAAAATAACGGCAACTCAGGACAAGTTTAAACGTACGAACATCTAACGTCTACTACGGTCGGGTTAACACTCTAAGATCGCCGACTCACGGTTCAACTCACTGGACGACCACCCGGTCTAGCTAGTGTCGCTCAAATCACCGTAATTACGTACTACAATTCCGGATTATCGATTCCCTCACCAAGTTCGGTTACAAATCACGCTTAAATCCGAGTTTAAGGTTTAACAACCGTATAATTCGTTCCTCCACAATTTATCTTCCTTGCCAAAATTTACGTTCATAGCAATGGTTACCCATCAACATCCTTTTGTTTGAATTATCGACATGAAGATAACCAAATCCAGAAATCACTATGAGTTATGATTTACATTGAAGGTCATCTCATACTATCCAAGGATATTACAAGACCATACTAATAATTCATCTTCTTGTAAAAAATCTCATACAAAGCGATGATAATCACAATACTCCGACATGCAAGTGATTCGGATAAGACATCCTAAAATATACTAAAACGTCAGAATTCACAAATCCTTGATTCAACTCAAAAGGGTTCGGTTACACTCTTCTTACTCAAAGGGGTTCTAAAATGATTACTTCAAGCTTACATGAATGGTGCTCATCCTAATCATCAATCCATAACCTTGATAAACTCCAGGAGGAAGTTAATAATCTGAATAAGAACATGAATTCAAAGTTCGGACAGCAACACATACCTTGTATGGAAAGAAAAGACGAAAACTCTTGATGAACTCAACGTTGGACGCTTGAACACCGATCCTCAAAGTTCCTTGCCTTTAATGATGTGTTAGGAAGCTGATATGAAGGTTGAAGATGGAGAGGGTAACTCTCAAAGTCACGGAATTATGTTGTGGGTTGAAGTGGAAGTCAGAAAATGAAGAAGGGTGCTGTCCTATATATAGAAAATGGTTATTAGCGCGCGCTACGGCCATATCCATAGTGTGCGCTAACGGGCCTGCAGCATCAAGTTTCTGCCTGGTCTCGACTTAGCGAACGCTAACACCCCTTTACGTGCGCTAAGTACATAAATTAGCATACGCTACCACTTATATAGCATGCGCTGACGGCCATATGAAGCTTACTGACCTCACTGTACTCAACATTTAGCGTGCGCTATCCTCATACCAGTAGCGTGCGCTAAACAGCATTGACTCGACTTTTTCCAAAAGCCGTCCAGATTCATCCCGACATGTCCCGACCAAGATCCGCGGCTGATCTCACCTACCACCCTGTCTTAATCAAGTTGACTATGTATAGCGCGCGCTAAGGTTCATTCACAGCGGCGCTATTTAACCCAAATTAGCGTACGCTACACCTAGTCGTTAGCGTGCGCTACAAGTACAAAAATTACAATTTTGAACACAATTATGAAATCATACACTCAACAACATCGGATCATGAAGTACGCTGAATAATACTCAGATCAAATACAACATATACAATGTCACAATGTTCAAATACACATTAGAAATCTCGGGTATTATAGGTACGACATCTTTTGCCTAGTAGAGGCCGTGCCGGCATAGTGACAAATAGTATTATAAATGTGAGTACCCAAATCCATTTTGACCCCTCAGCGGATAGCAAATAAATCTCTCAGATGGCCAATGGAAACTGTAGTCAGAGTCGAAGTCGGGTAAATACTCCCGGCTGCCCACATCCATAAGTACCAAGCATCATCAATGAGGTCCGCCTGGTTGTATCGGGGTTTGATGATCCCAATACTGTCATGGAGCTCGCTCACTAATGCCCATCGTAACACCCTATCATCCGGCACATCCTCATTAGGTAAGATGGAAATATCTACCGCATTAGTGGAATCAACCCCCAAATACTTGTTAATCACATCCGGTGAAAAATTAATCACTTTCCCATTAACCGTCGTATGATGATATGTAGGTGACCTCACCTGCCCAATGGATTTGTTGAAAGTATTGTAAAAGTTTAGGGTTAAGGTGGGGTTACCATTTGGGAGTTCGGACACGAATTTTTCCCACCCGTTGTCTATGAACTTTTGGATGAACAGTGTAGTGATAGTGTCGGTATCCAAATCGCCAATAAAATCATCAAGTTTGAACAACCGCTCCTTAATGCACTGTGTGTTTTGAATTCTTTGCGGTGGTGCCAGTTCTTGAGACGACGAACCGACCTTCTCTTTTCCTTTTGAGTATTTCTTAGGTGCCATCCCTGAAATTAAACAAAAACAACTTCCTTTTCATCACACGATTATAATCTGTTGCTACCCAAAATATTATCCGGAGATAGATATTGCTGGAATGGATGGGATAGCAAACAAATGCAAGAGCACTTCCGTGAGAAAGATAAATAACACAAGATTTGCCGGGGTTGTTAGTCCCGGGCTTGAATGCTCTCGCGAGATATTATTAATACCGATATTCGGGGATACAAGGACTAATGTAAGAATACAATTACAATGAGTGTAAAGATTCTTGTTATCTTAGCTAGTGAGCGTGTAGATTGCCGGAAGAACCAGATTTGGTGCTCCGTGAGTTCTTGTAACAAAGGAGATGTACAGTCGCGGCGATGAGAGAATCGATCGTCTCTCACGGCGAGTATTTAGCTGGGTGCTTGGGCTCCTGGGCTTATGAATCCCTTGGAATCTGTCTAGTGGAGACTTACTGCTTCTGCCGATCGTCTTCTGGACGAGAGATTTGGAGAGAGAAGTCTTGAGATGGATTCCGGTGAGGCAGCCGGGAGCTTGATGATGTGTATGTTCTTCAGTATTTCCGTGAATGTATCGGAATATGAGAGAATGAGTTCTGAGCGTAAGTCAGAATGAATTCGGAACCGTAGGTGGAATGTATTTCGAACTGAGAACCTTTTTTCAGTAGGAGGAGGCTCTCTACTTATAGGGCTTGGATCCGCCGGGCGATCGCCTTTACTGCAATATAATAATCGGGCGATCGTCTTCTAGCACAGGGGCCTGTCCCCTCAACGTCTGCAGGAGTTGCTGGCAGTCAACTGTGCGGTCCAATGGGGAGCTTACACGCGTCCTGAGTTGCTGTCACGGGTGGTCCCACTGACAACTTTCGGCGCGCATGCTGGTAGGTGAGGTAGGTGACAGGCTGTGGTCAAAGGTCTTGTCTGTCAGCAAAAGATCTCATCTGCTGGCGGAGATCTTGTCAGCGCCTTAGGTGGATTTGCACGTGGGTGCTTTTCTGAGATCCAGTCCTTGACGGTTTTGACGGGTGATCGTCTCTGCTCGGGGCGCAGTCGATTGCCTTTAGCCGGTTAGTAGAGTAGATCGCCAGTGCCAAAGGGCGATCGCCTTGTGAGTCGATCGCTAGGTAATCAAGGTGGTCTGATATCTTCGACTTGGCGAGCTAGCCATGGTTTGACTGGAGTTGACTTGGTCGCTCGGCCTTATAGTCGATCGCCTGTCGGGATGAATAAATCGTGACACAACAATTGCCCCCCAGCTCGCTCATACGTTGGAAACGTGGGGTGAGGTGGCTTTCTTGGCGATCGCTGGACTTTGACGAGCGACTTCGTGTTTTAATGAACTGGCAATCGTCTTTGAGCTGATATGCTCTGGGTTCGGACGACACAGTTGGCCGAATCACAAGGGAGAAAACGACGGGCGTTGAAAAGTCTCTGTGCACGTGTCGGGCTTCTATTGGAGGGCGCCAATGGTCATTAATGACTCCTCGGCTGACGCGTCCTCGAAAAGACGCGTACGCGGGTCTCGAGGGGGTCAACTAGGGCGTCGTTTGAGATCCGGCCCCTGAGGTTTTCCCTTTTTGCAATCGAGTCCCTGCTTTCTCCTATAAAAGGGGACGCGGGGCTGCAGTCTCACTCACGCGTACGTTTGGAGAAAGAAGGACTTGCTGCCGAATTTTCTGAAGATCCCAGTGCCGATCGTCGACCGATTTCACTTTAGGGTAAGAAAAAACCTTTTCTTCTTTTCTAACTCTGAAAATGGCCGGAAACTCATCATCATTTGGAGCGGGAACCAGTTCTGCCGCCGGGACATCGGCTGCCCGGGGAGAAACTTCTTCCGTCTTCCACCTGGAGACGGCGGCGGAAGCTATTCAGGCCGGAATCGACCCGGCTGAAGTTGAGGCTTTGTTCAATGAGGCCGATGTTACTAGGGAGTCGGCTGCTGAGGAGAGACGATCGCAGATCGAGAGAGATCTGGCGATCAGGGCTTACTGGGAGCAACATAGTGATTTTGGACGGGCCTATAGGGCCTTTGCTGAAATAATGGATAGATTGGCCGGTCCTACTCCGCGATTCGATTTCCGGGGATACTCGGTCGCTTATCCATATGTGCTACCCAAGCGGTCGCAGTATCGTGCCGCGCAGCGATCGTTGTGGTCGCCGGCCAACATGCGAGCTCGGCGTCCGTGAGAGATCCGCCGTCTAGAGGACAAGATTCCATGTTCCTTCAGATGTGGACATGTTCGCGCCCGCGGAGAATGAACGAGCCGACCAGCCTCCGATGGGTATGGTCGCAGTGAGTGAGGCCGTTATGGAGGCCGGCCGCGCTTCCTTTATCTTTTGCGGTCTCCCATCTGTTGGCCGCTTGGAATGTGGCGCCACTTCAGCTGACGCCGAACGCCTGGCTCCAAATCATTTGCACCCTCACCCTTTTCGGCGGTCACCGCCTGTACCGTCTCCCGTCGCCGTTGGAGATGAACCATTTGTTTAAACTGACGGCTCATAGAGGGTTGGTCGGCGGCTACCATATTCAAGGCCGATCTGGCCGGGTGATTCATGGAGTTCCGAATAAGATACGGGGCGATCAGACGAAGTGGTTCTGGGTCGCCGGCAAGTGGAGAGCTTCGGCGAGTGACAATCCCACGGGCGAGCTGGAGATCCCTACCGAATTTCGGGAGAGGAATCCCGGTAAGGGTTTAGACTCTCCCTTCGTTTGGATGCGTTTTGGACTGATCTAATTTGATTTCTGTTTTGCAGGCTTTCATATTCCGGCGATCGAGGAGCTGCCGTTCGACTTTCTCGTTGTTTGGGAGCGAATTAGGAGCTTGTCGGACGACGACCTAGACGCCAATCGAATCAACAAGGAGAGTCGCTGGTTGTCGGCTCGACTATTCCGCTTTCCGAGACATCTCGCGGTACCAGGTATGTGGTCGTGCGATCTTTATTTACTAGGCGATCGCCTTTATTTGAGGTTAGTATCTGACTGTTGGTCGACTGTCTTAAACTGCAGAGGTTCGTTTCCCTCGCTTTTTGGAGCCTCCGTTGGAGATCGCTATGTCGAACCCAGGAGTCCTAGGTCGTCTCAAGGCGAAGAGGTCGACTCGGGTTCCACCCGTTGCATTGCCTATAGTTCCGGAGGCGGAGCCTCGCGTGGAGCCGGAGCCTCGCGTGGAGCAGGTCGTGGTTGAGGAGGAAAGTCCGGAGGTGGGGCTTCGGCGACCGCAAGAGGCCGAGGTCGGAAGGAACCGTTTCGCCCGGCGATGAAGTGCCGATCGCCGCGCCCGATCACCATCGTTGCTCGGAGCGCGAGCCGCCTCTGCGGCTTTTCTGCGGAGACGGCATCCGCGGATGCAGAGACTCCTCGAGGGAAGCCGTTTTTCGGCCGGGATCCCGAGAAGGCTGAGAGGTAGATAGCATTTCTGTGTTGACAATTGCATCTGCGTAGGAGTTGTACTAACTTAGCTGTTTCGATGCAGGGTCCGTCGCGCGGATCCTTCTTGTCCACCGATGGTCGTGGATTTCCTGGCGAGCCGATCTCCTCGCCATTCCTGCGATATCCCTCCTTATGTTAGCAAGGCTGCTTCCGCCCTGCCGAAGGCTTGGACGACTGATCTGGATGCGATCGCTCGGCAGCGATCGTCGAGTTCGATGCATGCTGTTGTCGCCCTTTCTCTTCAAACGGCGACCATGGCCTTCCAGGCCGCTCAGGAGTTTGAGGGGAGGCCCTCCACTATTCGCCTTCAGGAGGATCTCGAGGCGGCTCGGAAAGAGAACGCCGAGTTTGCTGACAAGATCGTGGCGATGGAGAAGGACTCCTTAGAGGCGGCCAGGCGGGCGAGCCATGAGCTTGAGCTGGAGAAGAAGGAGACTGAGAAATTCCGAATGGCGGTCGACCGATTTCGGGACCAGATGCAGAGTGCCGTCCAGGCGCGGAATGTTGCTGAAGAGGAGGCCGATCGCCATAAGGAGACGATCGCTCGGCTGACCAGCGAGCTGGCGGAGGCGAAGGAGAAGGTTGCTGCGAGGGAGGCCGAGCTCCAGGGATCGCAGCAGGCGATGGCCGAGCTGAGAGGAGAGGTTGAGGCGACCAAGGCCGATCCCTTCCAAAACTTGGAGTATGTCAGCGAGTTCGCCTATTATTTGGCGTTCGCCGACTCGATCCGAGCGGCCAAGAAGGGAGGCTTGGAGGTCGGTCCTCTTGCCGAGAAGTTCAAGTCATATGTATTGGAGCATCCTCTCAATTCGGCTTTCTCCTTGCCGATCTTAGACCTGGCGGACATCGGCGTGGATTTGAGCTGGTATCCCTCTCCGGACAGTCTTGTTCATCCCGACGCTCCGGAGGATGAGGGGACCGCGCCGGATGCTGATGGCGAAGGCCAGGCAGGGGCCTGAGGCGCTTCCTTTTTTGACGCTTTTAGCTTACTTGTAGTTTTCTTTTTGTAGTACTTAGGCCTTCGGGCGACCGTGTACTCTATTTTTCAAGTAATGAAATGAGCATTTGTCTTTCTGACTTATCACTTGAATGAATGTTTATTTTTAAGTCTTTGTTTGACTTTGTACAAATGTGTGAGGAGAGATCGTTGCGAGAGTAGTTCCAAATGAATTGATAAACTCATAAAGATAACTTTTTACAACAAAATCGATCGCTGCACTACATCTGAGAAAATGACGATCTCCGTATGTGGTTGAATAGAGACGATCGTCGTGTAGGTAGTCCGCACTCTTATTGCCCCTTGTTTTTATTCACTTAGAGGAAGTAAGGGGATGAGAACAATTCCTTGAGTGAGCGGTCTTCAACTTTGTCGAATCCTCGGGGACGGTCGTCCATCTTGAGGAACCGTGCACGATCGTGGAGTTCGATGGACCGACTCCTTGATCATGTCTTGATGCGCGAAGACATTGAGTGTCTCGCGACTCACTTTATTATGAGGGTCCTCTGTTAGGCTGCGCCTCGCCTCGTATTTAAACGAAGGGCGTGCGGTCTTGGTCTAGAGGAGTCCTTGCGTGGGGCAGCGTCGGATGAGTCAACTCCGCGCCCGCGGCTTGTTAGCTCTGCTTCCACCTCGGCCAGCCATGGAGATGGACGACCTCGACGGTGTACGTTGAGACGGGGTTGCGGCACGTCGCATTGTCTGGGTTCACCATGTTAGATGATGAACCTTTGAGGGCGAGCGATCGTGTCCACTGATTAATTTTGGAGGGCCCTCAGACTACGCCGGCCTCGTATTTAAACGAAGGGCGGGCGATCTCGGCCTAAAGGGACCTTGCATGGCCTAAGCAGTCGGTTCCATCGACCACCAGGACCATGGCTGCACTCTTCCACCTTGGATCGTCATGTAGATGCCGACCTACGAAGGTGTACGTTGTGCGGGGGAGGCGATCTCGTGCCTTAGTCCATCATGTTAGATGGTTAACTGTAGATGGCGATCGAGTCCTCCGGTTTCTTGAATAAGGAGGGAGATCGGGGAGACTTCCGAGGTCTCCTTTTCTTGACTGAAGCATGTAGAGACGGTCGCCGAGGTTGATCCAGGGGTCGGCTCGTATGAGCTTCCCAGCCTGTTTTGTGTTTGACTCGGACGATCGTCTATAGAGATAGGCGGGGGCTTCGGCTAAACCAATAAGCTGTCCAACTTGCCCTCCTCGAACAATCTCCAGAGCTGTTTGAGGAGGTCGCGGCAATTGTTGGTCTTTGTGGCGGGACTCTTGTGGTAGGCACAATATTGATTGTTGTCCAGGTGACCGTGGTCCCTTATCGCCTTTGGCTTTTGAGCTCTTCGTGCCCCTTGATGGCATAGAAAATATGTGCCGAGTTACATTGAACGTATGGAGGAGATGGGCTTCCATGTCCTCGAAAGCCTTGAGATCTCCGGGTGTCTTGGCGATCGCCTTCTTTGCTTTGGCGATCGCTATCTTCTGGGCAAGAGGTGGCGTTTCCTCGTCTAAGCGGAGGGTGAGTAGCCTTTGCCTGGCCAGGAAGTTGGCAGCTTTAGCGCGGAATGTCGCGTAAGTTGGGGGAATATCCTTGGAGAGATGTCTGAACATGGGAGAGTGACCGTGGAATCCCCCCATGACCGAATAGAGAGCGAGCTCATCACTGACGGGTTCGCCGGTGAGGATGATTTCGTCTACCCGGTCGATGTAATCTGCGTCGGATTCGTCCTTCCCCTGCTTGATTTTTATCATGCGGTGGGGACCTTCTGGTCTGGCGACCTTGCTGGCGAAGTATGACGTGAAGTCATTCGCCAGTTTCTTAAAAGAGGTGACCGATCGTGGTGGTAGTGAGACGTACCACTTATGGGCCAGCTCGCCCAATGTCAGCGGGAAGATCCGGCACTTGGTTGCATCAGATGCCCCACACCCAGTCATGTAAATTCGGAATTTACTCAGGTGGGTTTCGGGGTCCGATCTCCCCTTATACAGAGGTGTTTTAGGAGGAGCGATCGTTGGTTGAATGGGGGCAAGCTCGATGTGGACCGCGAGTGGCTCGGTCGGCCCGGCGATCTTCTTGCTGGTGCTTGCCCCAGTGTCCAAGAGTGCTCTCATCTCGTCGAGCTGGCGTTGCATGGCGGCCATCGCCGTGGCTCGATCATAGCGGCTCGGCGATCGGAGCGGGAGCCGAGGCGATTGAGTACTGAGTCCCTGGCGATCGGGGCGGGAATCAGATGGCTGATATGCGTTCGGCTGTGAGGTGAGCAGGCCGAAGTCCTGGTGACGGATTCGGATTCCGTCTTTCCAAGGTTGGAGATTGAATGCCCCGGTCGCCCGGATGGGTCGCGTCCCAAGCGATCGAATATGGATCCGTCCGGTCGGGCGAGAGCCTTTCCTCGCGAATTGGGGCTTTTTGACGATCGCTCGTTCAGTAGCCCATTGAATTTCCGTTTTCCCATGCGGCGGATGATCGAAGGAGTTATTGCAGGCGACGCACATGCTCTCCGTCGCTCCTCCAGGATGGCCATAGCCTCCTCGATCTGTTCCTCGGTTTGGAACTGATCGAGTGAGAGGTTGGGGCCATCTCTCGGATGCGGGATTGAGAGTCTCGCGTTGCCGCGGCTTCCCCCTGTCGTCGGCTGGGGTTCGGACTGAGCCGGGAAATGGTGTCCGGCGGTTCGGAGAACAGCTTTCTTCGATGGACCGGCGGATGTCATGATTCTGGAGGTTTTCTTTGAAGTGCAGTGTCACTTCAAGTATCTGCCCCGAGAACAGTGAGTGTTCTTCGGGACGGTAGAAATAAAAATGTGAGGGTTAGATCCCCCCTTCCTCTAGCGCCAATTGTTGCTACCCAAAATATTATCCGGAGATAGATATTGCTGGAATGGATGGGATAGCAAACAAATGCAAGAGCACTTCCGTGAGAAAGATAAATAACACAAGATTTGCCGGGGTTGTTAGTCCCGGGCTTGAATGCTCTCGCGAGATATTATTAATACCGATATTCGGGGATACAAGGACTAATGTAAGAATACAATTACAATGAGTGTAAAGATTCTTGTTATCTTAGCTAGTGAGCGTGTAGATTGCCGGAAGAACCAGATTTGGTGCTCTGTGAGTTCTTGTAACAAAGGAGATGTACAGTCGCGGCGATGAGAGAATCGATCGTCTCTCACGGCGAGTATTTAGCTGGGTGCTTGGGCTCCTGGGCTTATGAATCCCTTGGAATCTGTCTAGTGGAGACTTACTGCTTCTGCCGATCGCCTTCTGGACGAGAGATTTGGAGAGGGAAGTCCTGAGATGGATTCCGGTGAGGCAGCCGGGAGCTTGATGATGTGTATGTTCTTCAGTATTTCCGTGAATGTATCGGAATATGAGAGAATGAGTTCTGAGCGTAAGTCAGAATGAATTCAGAACCGTAGGTGGAATGTATTTCGAACTGAGAACCTTTTTTCAGTAGGAGGAGGCTCTCTACTTATAGGGCTTGGATCCACGGCGACGCTTTACCGCAATATAATAATCGGGCGATCGTCTTCTAGCACAGGCCTGCCCTCAACGTCTGCAGGAGTTGGCCGGGCGCCAATCAGGCGGTCCAATGGGAGCTTACACGCCTCTGAGTTGCATCACGGTGGTCCCACCGACAACTTTCGCGCGCATGCCGGTAGGTGAGGTAGGTGACAGTGTGGTCAAAGGTCTTGTCTCACAAGAAAAGATCTCATCTGGCCGGAGATCTTGTCGCGCCTTAGGTGGATTTGCACGTGGGTGCTTTTCGAGATCCAGTCCTTGACGGTTTTGACAGCGATCGTCTCTGCTCGGGGCGCAGTCGATTGCCTTTAGCCGGTTAGTAGAGTAGATCGCGGTGCCAAAGGGCGATCGCCTTGTGAGTCGATCGCTAGGTAATCAAGGTGGTCTCGATATCTTCGACTTGGCGAGCTAGCCATGGTTTGACCGAGTTGACTTGGTCGCTCGGCCTTATAGTCGATCGCTGTCGGGATGAATAAATCGTGACACAACATAATCAACAAGTGAAACTATCAAAACATCAAAAAAATTGAAAGATTTTGTTGTGGCATTTTGTCGGACACCTTGAGTTCATAGTTTTTTTTAACAAGTTTTACAATCAAACTCAAATCCACAAAGTCATCACAAATCAAAGAAACCAAAAAAAACACACAAATATCAACAATACAAACAAATAAACATGCTCCAAACAAAGAATCATACGAAAATAGAAATCGAAAAACAAATATAAATTGAGAAACTAAAACCATAAAAATCGAAATTAAAACAAGGATTGAACAAAAAACCTGATGATTTAGGTGTTAATGTTGAAAGGAGAATGAATTTTGATGAAGAATATGACTTGTTGAAAGTATGGATTGAAAGGGGGAAAATTTTCGCCTCTCTGCCTGTGTTTTCCGACGGGTTTGTGAATATGATTCTCAAACCCGTGTTTTTTTATATAGCAGGCGAGTTACGGCCGTAACTTTGAAGAGTTACGACCGTATGGTGCTTTCGTCTTTTGACAGTTTTTTGAAGTTACGGCCGTAACATACAAGAGTTACGGCCGTATGATGCTTTCGTAAAAAAAAAAAATATCACACTGGAACAACATACGGCCGTATTACTTAGAACTTACGGCCGTATCAGTATTTCGTTAAAAATGCATTTTCAAAACAAAAGGGATACGGCCGTAACATAAATGTGTACGGCCGTAAGATTGTGGATACGGCCGTATATATATATTATTTTTTTCACATCGTTATTTGCTAACGTATAGCTCTTTTCACTAATGACTCCTTTTTTTAGGGAATAGGATTTTTGCAGAAAATCGTTTATTAGCTAAGCATGAAAAATCAAAAACTCCACAAATTAAGTAAATTTCAGTTCTATTTTTCATCAACCGACCGATTCTTCTTTTCTCAAGGTAACGAATGACTCGATTTTATATGATAACTACAAGGCTTGGAAAGAGAGATTAAGACTCAAAATTTTTGGAATATACAATTTTTTATCCGGTTTAAAACGATTTTAGATGCTTGTATATAGCTAACTTATTGGTGTTATGGCCAGATCTAGAAATCTTACAAAACAAAATAAATATATATATATATATATATCAAATCCAAATAACAAAAATAATCAAAACATACCACAATAATTAAAGCTAAACACACCAAAATAATCAAAATACATCACCCCCAAACTTGAAAAAGAAACTGTCCTCAGTTTAAAAAAAATAAAATAAAATAAAAAGCAAGGAGAAAAACAGAATACTCTGTTATGAAAATTGATGCTTGAGCTAACGCCTTTTAGAATCTGCAAGAGAATAAATATACGAGGCAAACAACAAAAGAAAATAAAATATACTCGGAAGTATAACACAATTTTTAAGATGCGCTTCAAGAATGTCCGAAGAGTCGCCTTACGCTGCCATCAATAAAAAACAAACAATAAAAATTACGGCAATAAAATAACAATACATAAATCGCGAATAGATGCGCGTCAAGAGTTCAAAAAGAAACTCCTTAAGCTGCCATCATTTAGCACGATTTTAACACACAACAGAAAGTAAAAATATAAGAGGCCCGACATAGGTTATCAAAGGGAGAAGAATGAATCCACTTTTCGTTTTCTCACGGTAAAATCTTCCATCCAGACAATATTAGCTAGAGCTGGATCTGGTCGAGGAAAAAATTCAATGAGTTTTTTGATTAGTTCTTCTGGTGTTGTTGCAACGACTATGATTCGTTTAGCACGCTCGGAAATAAAACTCTTTTCAGCAGAGTAGTTGATGAAAGATAGTAAGCCATCAAAGAAACCATTGACATTAAGCAGACCTATTGGTTTTTGATGAACATTTAGCTCAGCTCTGTTAATCACATGAAAAAGTTCCTCAAGAGTGCCAAAACCACCGGGAAGGGTGATAAAGGTGCCAGAATTATTTATCATATGAGTTATGCGATCTTGCATATTTACAGCTCTAAACTCATCTCCAATAGTTGCCCCGGTGATTTTACTTTCAGCAAGAGGTTTTGGAATTATTCCCAACACTCTTACTCCTTCCATATAGGCAGAAGCAGCAGCTCGCCCCATTAATCCTAGACTTCCTCCTCCGTAAACTACATGAATGCATTTTTCTCCTAAGGTACGACCCAAGTTGTGGGCTGCTTCAGTAAAGTATGCCTCTTTTCCATAACTAGCTCCACCAAAAATGTTGACTGTGCTAAATTTTTTTGTGGAAGATGATGATTGAATTTTATTAGAGAGAAAAAAAGAAAAGTACAAGTTTGAGGGATGAATAAAAGAAACAAGCACAATGCTTATTTATAGAAGAAAAATGAGATAAAATTGTTTAACAAGTTTGTGATTGCGTTGATTGCGCTTCAACTACTCAATAGAATAATGAATGCATTTATTGCGTATCACCTTTTTTATTCAGAAAATCTCACCATACAACAAAAATTAAAGATACTCACGTGTATGTACAATAGTTGTGATTGTGGCTCACATCTTCCTCTGATTTTACGTTCAGAAACGGCCTAAACGCCTTCTATGAGTCGGGGAGAAGCTTCCCATCCAATTTTCTTACAAATTGGCAAACAGGGTCTTTTAACGTCATATTCCCAAGATGTTGTTCATATTCTGGTTTGAATTTATTCCACAAACATCAAATTCCATAATGTGCGAGTCCACTAGGATGCGTGTCAAGAGAAATTTCGATATTATCTAAATTCTCTTTATTCAGACCATCCTTAATGAATTGAATTATATCTTCTCTGTATGTAGATGGAATTCCTAAAGATCGAAATTTTAAATTACAGTTCCATCTAGCACATTTATAGCAAACGGCTATTATCTTTGCTCGTCGTTTCTTGGTATATGAACTTTTTCCTAGCCCTGGTAAAAATGTAGTAGGTATTTCTGTGAATTTACCTGCTATTCTCACTTTGGCTTCAATTATGAATCTAATGTCAAAAGGTATGCTTTTATTCATAAGCAACCTCATCCTTTCAAGTCTTGTCTTGTAAATTTTTAAAATGACATTTTTGCTCAGAAAGGGAAATCTTTTTTTAATTTTATTCAAAGTTTCTTCCATGATAAAAAAAATAATAAAATGAAAATAATTGGAGAAAATATCTACAAATATCAGTTGTTGTGGGAAACTGAAAATTCCGACTTTAATAGTCACGAAGTACCGTTATCCGCCACTTGACCGGACAAACACAATTGAGTAGTAAGTTACAACGTCGAGAAATTGTATCTACAAAAATAGTTTACAATGTAAGATTTCAAAAATAACACTTATACTTCCCCGGCAACAGCGCCAAAAACATGACACGTCTTTAGTGTAACTATCGCAAGTGCACGATATCGTATCAAGTAAGTGGACTTTTTGAGTCCGGTTTATCGATCCCACCAGGAAGTTAGGTTATATATTGAATTATACACTATTTAGTTATTTGTTATATAGATTTATAAGATTGAAACACACAATTTAAGAGTTTGGTTTTTTAATTGCAAAGAAAATGCAATAATAGTTCTAATATTCAAGGAAATGAAAGATTACACTAATAAAAGATTAATAAAAGATATAATGAAATAGTTGAGATTACAAACTTAGTTCATCATTAGTTATAGAAGATGTATAGGAGATCATAAGATGAATTTACTTATTATGTTATGTAGATTCGATTTCCTTAAAAAGACGGTTCCTCTTTCGAATGTCAAAACGCCCCTTATATATTGAATCAATCCACTATATTTCTATGTTGATTGGCTTCAATACATAGCATTAGGTTTTATGAAAATAACTCAAAGAATCATATAAGGTCTAGAGTTATATTTCTATCCCCTAGAACAACTTAGAGTGAAGATCATTTGATCTAATCAAACATATTTTGTTTCGAAACATATGAAGACCATAAATACCGTCATTTATTGGCCAAATAAATAAAGATTAGTAAAACAATGAAAATCACACACAATAATAAGTAATTCATAATAGATCTTTATACAAATTTAAATAACATGACTAATCTTGTTTATAATCCCAACTTAGGTAACTTAGCCCATTAAGGGTTTATTCAATATATTACAAGCTTGAGTGGTCATTAATAGTTGAAAAAGGGAAAGAATTGATCCTAACTCCCTTAGTAGATAAAGGAGAAAGAAACAATAAACTCCCTCAACAACATAAGCTAAACCACACTAACACAAATCACTCAAGAACACAAGTGTGTTCTTCACACAAAAAGAAAAAGTATTACAAAGTGAGAAAATAATAAGATGAATTCCTTCTTAATGATGGATCTAAGGGGTCTATTTATACACCTAAAGTCATCTAATAGCTCCAAAACTCCAGCATTATTATATTAGATCGGATCAATGCCAGCCATTCCCTCAATAATAGACCAAAAGTATAAAAAAATTAGACAATGATCAATAATCTGTCAAGAGTTACGGCCGTAACTTGCAGATGTTACGGCCGTAACATTGAGGTCTTACGGCCGTAACTTTCAGATGTTACGGCCATAACATTTCTTCGGCTTTTTGTACACTGGTTGCTTTGTGAGTTACGTTTTCAGCCCAGAATTTCTTAGACTTTGCCTTTTTGCCCCAAATCTACTTCGGATGATAACTTTTGATATATAACTCTGATTTTGAATCCGGAAAGACTGCCGAACTCGTCTCGGAAATCATACAACATGAATACATAATAACTCAATAAAGAGAATATTTTATAAACATGTTATTTCTTGAGTAAATCAGTAATTCAATCCGATTAAGGCTAAATTTACATCTTCATCCTATAAAATTAAAATTATTAAAAATTAATTAATTCAAAGCAAAAACGAGTAGACTAGATCATAATTATGAGTGAAATATATCAATATTAATCACGAATAAGTGTATAAAACTGACACTTATCACAACGCCAGCTCGACGAGATGAAAGCGCTCATGGAAACTGGGGCAAGCGCCAGTAGAAAAATCATCAGACCGAATGAGCCACTCGCGGTCCACATCGAGCTTGCCCCCATGCAACCAAGGATCACTCCTCCTCAAACACCTTTGTATGAGGGGAGATCGGACCCCGAGACCCACTTGAGCAAGTTCCGTATCTACATGACTGGGTGTGGGGCATCAGATGCGATCAGGTGCCGAATATTCACGTTAACGTTGGGCGAACTGGCCTATAGGTGTACGTCTCACTGCCACCGCGATCAATCAATTCCCTTGAGAAACTAGCGAGTGACTTCACGTCATACTTCGCCGCCAAGGTCGCCAGACCAGAAGGCCCCCACCGCATAATGAAAATCAGGCAGGGGGAAGATGGGTCCGACGCAGATTACATCGACCGGGTGGATGAAATAGTCCTCACCGGCGAGCCCATAAGAACGAGCTCGCCCTCTACTTGGTCCTGGGGGGATTCTATGGTCATTCACCCATGTTTAGGCACCTCACGAAAAACATCCCTCCGACCTACGCGATCTTCCGTGCCAAGGCTGCCGATTTTCTGGCCAGGCAAAGGCTCCTCACCCTTCGCCTAGGTGAGGAAACGCCGCCTCCTGTCCAAAATATGGCGATCGCCAAATCCAACAAGGCGGTCACCAAGCCACCTGGTGATTTCAAGGCCTTAGAGGAGGTGGAAGCCCATCTCCTCCACAAGTTCAATCCAAATCGCACGTCCTCGAAGTGACCGATTCTCAAGAATATCAAACTAAAAGCAAAGCGGGTAAGAAAACATAAGAAGAGTAATAGGACTTACAAGTACCGGCCGCACTGTGAAGATGGCAAAGTAGTGATACTGTAGATAAACAATGACTCAATCGACCCAAAATACCGACAGCCTAGGTATCCATAAACCTAAGCTCCGATACCATATTCTGTAACAACCACGAGTTATTCAGGGTATATTACAGCGCCGTGAACCCCACCGAGGGACCCACAAGGCTAATCATATGCAGAACTATTAAACTTGACCGAGAAGGTCCAAATACAATGAAATGAAAGACGATACAAAGGGTATTCAAACCATGTCCAATGTATCCAAATACATCACAGTACAAAATCAAAACCTCGGCACACAGGCCAGAACATCAAGGAAGATGGAAAACAATACTCGAGTATTCAATTACCATCCCAGTACAACAACACTGAATGGAAAACTCAAATCATAACCGGAGGAAAGATACAGTATCACACTTGCCCACTATCTTCATGCCGCCCCGATACCTGCCTGTCCGCTCTCCTGGAACCTGAAATACATAAAAAGTATTTCCCACATAAAGGGGTTAGCCGTCGAATAGCTAGTGCAAGTATATCAAGTATGAAACACAATACTCCTCGACAATAAAGTAAATGTAACCATCAATTCATCAATTCAATACTAGTACTCCAGAATAACTAAATCTCATAGCATTACATCAATACATATATGAATACCGTGGAACCGCACCAAGAGGCTACGGAACCCTCAGGGGACCTGTCGGCCCACCCTAGAGTGGTTCGTTCATATCATCTGTGGAATCGCACCGAGAGGCTACGAAACCCTCAGGGGACCCGTCGGCCCGCCCCAGAGTGGATATAAATAATCATGCCATTGATATATCTTACTTTCAAAGTCGAGAACGTACAATAAAAAATATATACTTGCCTTTGAGACATCGAGAAATCGAACGGAAAAAGGGTATGAGTTCGGTAGGTCCAAGAACGCGTTTCCAGCACCTAAACGATTCGCAAGGAATATGATAATCAATTATCCATACTCAACTTACATGAAGAAACCCCCGAAACCTTTTTACGATTCATGAAAAAACACGGATAAACAACTAGAGGTTGGAAAATCGTCCAAACCCTCACAAGTCCGAAAATGGCACAATTCAATCCATAAAATCGTAGGAAAAGCATGCATACGGGATAAATACATCATAATCTCAAGGTCCTCAATCTTCAAAACGGATAAATCGGACGAATCTACGAAAAAACCCCAAAATTCCCAAAAATTGGGTTCTAAGAATTTTTACCTTGATTCGGACGTTAGGATGGATTAGATGTTGTGAAATCCTTGTTCTCCAACCAAATATGTTGTTGTTAGAGGAAAGATCGCTTCCAATCGCCCAAAATCTTCTCTCCCGAGCTGCTCCCGTCGAAAAGGAGTGAAGAAGATGAAAAATGACGAAATGGAAGTCAACTGCCCCATATATATTTGTCCAGTCTAGCGCACGCTACGCCTCCTTCATTAGCGTGCGCTAGCGAAATCACCGGGTAGTCCAGTGGCTTTTGCCGGCCCCGTTAGCATGCGCTAAATGCTTATCTCTAGCGTGCGCTAGCCAAAAAGTGGCATCCTATACTGGAGTCCATAACCTACTGTCCTCTGCCCTGCTCAAGCCTTAGCGTGCGCTACCGTTATGGCTTAGCGTGCGTTATGCAACAGCTTTAGCGTGCGCTATCCGAAGCCTAGCGTACACTACCTGATAGTCCAGAAAACCTGGCAACCTCACTGCCTCTGCCAACCAGCCTGTTAGCGTGCGCTACGGACGGATGTTAGCGTGCGCGCGCTAACGAACTCCTAGCGTGCGTTAATCCGCCAGTACAGAGAGCAGTCTGAGTTACTGGTTCTGACCTGACTGGTCCCTTAGCGCGCGTTACGGCTCAAAGCTAGCGTGCGCTAATCAAGCAGAATTAGCGTGCATTAGCCTAGGCCTAGCATGCGCTATTTGTCTGGTCCAGAACACTTCCACAAGGTCTAAACAACATGATCGTGACCCAAACAAGATACGAAACCCAATAACAATATCAACAACATCACTAAGAGTTTATAGAGCGACAAATTAAGAAGGACGGCAAGGTCAAAAAGTCAATAAAAAGTACGAGTATTACATTCTCCCCCTCTAAAAAGAAGTTTCGTCCCGAAACTTAAGAAATAAAAAGTTCGGGGTACTCCGATCGCAAATTCTCTTCCGAGACCCAAGTCGCCTCCTCGACTCCGTGTCTCGACCATTGCACTAAAACCAACGGGATGGTTTTATGCCGAAGCTGCTTCTCACGACGTTCAAGAATATTCACTGTTTTCTCCGGATAGGTAACATCCTTGGTTAATTAAATCTCACTATAGTCAAAAACATGACTAACGATATGAACAAGACCCAACACAGGGGGCAACGACAAGCGATAATATAAGTCTCCAACCCTGGAGTAGGACATGGTCTCCAAAATCGAATTCCAAAGGTCGACGACGAGTATCGGCATACGATTGATACGTTGGAGGGCATCTCAAAATACGAAAAGAAGTCAACTAAAATCGTCTGTACTGTATTCAACAATACCAAGAATTCTCAAAATATATCATAACTCATAAGTGTAGCATGAACTGTTTGTGCCGAATCATGTCCGTCGGATTGTACCGATAAGGCTCAATTTGGACAAAAACCAATAACACACAAAACAATGACAACAAATCCCGAAACACTGACATACAATCCGAACGCTCACACTGTAAAAAACAATGATCAACCCATAAACCAACCGAGAATATCATCGACATGATAAACTCCAATGCTATCGGCGAAAGATCAACAATAATCGAGAATACCATCAATATGATAACCTCCAACATGATCAATAAGGGAACAACAACGACCGAGAGTACCATCAACGAGGTAGCTCTAAACAATCAACAGTAATGGATCTCAAGGAAATAACCCCGACTGTCGAACAAACCCCTCGGGCGTATGAACAACCAGTCACAAACAGTCAAACATATCCAATACAACATAGACTATGAACGACCACAACAATAAGGCTCAAGAGGGACATCACAGTACGCCCGATCCAGAAATGTGTCCGTGCACATGTCCACCCCGTATACGGAATCCAGAATATACGTGGGACAATGTACCTAATTAGCCTCACGGACTACGTCCCGTGTGCACAGTCCAATGCGGAAACATCCACGCATGACCATCGTGTCTGGCTAAAAATCCTACACATAACCAATCGGCACGCAGATATAATTCCAAGTATATCACGATGCAACATGACAACGAAATTCAAAGGATAACACATCCAATACGGATCATACGACTGGCCAAAGTGAACGATGATACATGAATAATGAAATATCGACACGACCAACAATATCCAATGTAACCTTCCTGGGATCACGATCCCTAAGGACCGATTAACACGAACAACAATCTGGAACTCCTCAACGATCACAAAATTACCGAATTCACAAGAATGATAGTGTGCTGCCTTGAGTCGGCCAACACGACAATAATAACTCACGGGTGGGAACCGTCCTCGGCGATCCCAATTCAATACCTCGATTGTCTTATAACGACCAATCGATAACGACTCAACGGATGGGAACTATCTTCGACAGTCCCAATTCAATACTTCGATTACCTTAGAACGGCAAATCGATAACAACGATTACAACGGATGGGAAATGTCCTCGACAGTCCCAATTCAATATATCGATTACCTTAGAATGGTCAATCGATAACAACGATACAACGGATGTCTCGGCACCTTTAATCGGTTACCGATAACGAAGATGATAATCGAATACATCAATGCCTTCAATCGGCCAATACAATATCAATTGAAAAACACCGATATCAATAACGACGATCACCACAATATCTTGATGGAACATCAATCAACAATAACAATCGATATGTCGATACCGCGAGCCGGTTATCGACAACAATATTACCAACAAGCATTGCAATGCCTTAAACCGGCCATTTACGAACAACAATAATATTTGGCATAATTTGCCGAAGGGTATCGTATCAAACAATCCCTTGATATCAACAAAATCATAAAGAGACCAAGTCTCGAAATGATACACATATTCATACACATATATGATAACATTAATCTCATTGACTAGTACAAGTATGAAACTTGCTTCGATATCAATACAACGAACTGTTACCAATTCAGTTAATTTCGTCTACGAGTTCCCCAGTCCTGACCAAGGTAATCTACGAACTCTTCAACCTCAACTGCAACACAACAGTCATAATCCATGGTCAAACATCATATCTTATTGTAAAACGAAGGATTAATAATCAACAGGTTCGATCACGACCAATATCAATACAACCAGGCCACAAACTCATCGGTTCCACAATATCTCGATTAAATACAGTCTGAACTATCCAACTCAGACCCTCATGAATCCATGTCCACAATACGAGCCGAAATCCGATGATCATATCAGCAACCAATTCGGACCAATAAGTAAATGTTATCGATTCCAAATTCAATTCTTAAATACGAATTGACAAGGTTCCCTTCTCGTAAATCCATCGTTAAAATTTACCTATGACCGTCATCAATTCGAACCATCCGACTGGTTCAAAACAATAGACAATCATATTAAAAAGGTTATCAAACAATCTAATCATTCGACTTGAACATTTGCTCCATACGTATGGGCTTCCAAAATCATAGATGAATAATAGTCTCATCAAACTCATAATCACATTCGTATTCCTATACAAATATTATTTCAAACACATAATTTAGCTCTAGATATGAATATTCCATATTCATATTCAAAACATCAACACTTCTTATAAATTTTCATCACCTCGTATAATTCAAGAGTTCTTCAAGAACATGAAATATCCGAAATCACGTTCAGAACAACATATCTGAGGTATATATCTTCATGTTACCATTTTCCTCATCATGCCATTCATATAACCTCAAGAATCGCAACAAAACCATTATCATCATATGAAGAAGGTATCAATAATCATATCAATATACGAAATCTCTTATTACAATTCCAATAAATCTCATATAACATTAACACATGATGATCCCAACATGCTCCCTCCCAAGTAGTAATCCTTTACAAATGAACCACTATCAAAGGGATACGAGGATTACCTTGTATGGACGATCCACGGAGAAGAACAATTGAACTCCATTCCAAGAATTATCAAAAACTTCAAGAACAATACTTAAATCCGAGCTCTGTATCTTAATCTTGTTTAAGAGGATCATCTCTCAATGTTTAGGAACTTCAAGTACCTCCCAAGGCTCTCTCTATCGACTGAAGGAAGGAGAATGGACAAAATGCCTCTCAGCACTCGTCTATCCTCTTTATAAAACACATCACTAGCGCGCGCTAGACCTTATATTTAGCGTTCGCTACAGAACTAGCGTGCGCTATCCTTCCTTGATAGCGTGCACTATCGGGAAGTCCAGAAGCTACTGCATTGCTTCGAAATTCATCTAATGTACGTAATGCCTATGCATTAGCGTACGCAAACAGGCATTGACTTGCTACAGTGAAATGCTCAGTAGCGTGCGCTATTCCTCGACCTTAGCACGTGCTAATCGTCGTTGACCCGACAACCTGTACCTTCCCAAAAGATGCCCGGGTCCTACACGCCGAAAGCAACCAATAAAGCCAAGATTCCCTGTTGACGATCTGAAATTAGCGTGCGCTAACAACATGCATTAGCGTGCGCTAATCGCCGATTATAAATAAATTGGCCTACCGCTGCCACCTTCCGGCCTTATACAGAATACCTTATGTACGTTAGGGGTCCTCCTTAGCGTACGTAACTCAAATCTCTTAGCGTGCGCTAAGTATGCACCATAGCGTACGCTAAGTATATGTCTTAGCGCGCGCTAGGCATACCTTGTAGCGTGAGCTAACGTGGCTGTACTTAGCCATTTTCCACTATTCTTGTCCGTCGTCTTGATATACTAGATGTATATACACGACATACTGAATACATATATATATACAACCTGATAATATTCTCATATGAGATACCCAATATCAAAAGTACGATAACATGATACACGATATCTTCAAATATAATTGTCGACCAACTACGACAATTATACTAGTACAGCTATCTCAGTCTTCCAATTATTTTATCCATACTGTATAGACACCAATCTATCCAGTATATCTCAGATAAAATAATGCGAAAAATTTATACTGAAATCCGGATATTACGTACTAAAATTCAGGATATCACACTGTACCCCCCTTGAAATAAGTTTCGTCCTCGAAACTTGCAATCCCGTCACAGCAAACAAATCAACCAAAATATCCGAACTCATCACAAGAGCAATCGTTGGTCTCCACAAGCAAATAACCAAGACAGTATACTTACAGGTGCATGAAGTCGATGATCTCCCGTGATACTAGCATGCGACTCCCAAACAAAGTTTCAACACAATACTGATACACACCAATATCACAATTAGCAATTTGAAAATATCTTTCCACGTCCGCGACCACGGTCTCGTCTCTGTCCCCTGTCAGCAGACATTCTAAAGGATACACAAAGTACGTATGTACAATCTAAATCGCGCGTCCTCAAAGTGACCGATTCTCAAGAATATCAAACTAAAAGCAAAGCGGGTAAGAAAACATAAGAAGAGTAATAGGACTTACAAGTACTGGCCGCACTGTGATGATGGCAAAGTAGTGATACTGTAGATAAACAATGACTCAATCGACCCAAAAGACCGACAGCCTAGGTATCCATAAACCTAAGCTCCAATACCATATTCTGTAACAACCCCGAGTTATTCAGGGCATATTACAGCGCCGTGAACCCCACCGAGGGACCCACAAGGCTAATCATACGCGGAACTATAAAACTTGATCGAGAAGGTCCAAATACAATGAAATGAAAGACGATACAAAGGGTATTCAAACCATGTCCAATGTATCCAAATACATCACAGTACAAAATCAAAACCTCGGCACACAGGCCGGAACATCAAGGAAGATGGAAAACAATACTCGAGTATTCAATTACCATTCCAGTACAACAACACTGAATGGAAAACTCAAAACATAACCGGAGGAAAGACACAGTATCACACTTGCCCACCATCTTCATGCCGACCCGATACCTGCCTGTCCGCTCTCCTGGAACCTGAAATACATAAAAAGTATTTCTCCCATAAAGGGGTTAGCCGTCGAATAGCTAGTGCAAGTATATCAAGTATGAAACACAATACTCCTCGACAATAAAGTAAATGTAACCGTCAATTCATCAATTCAAGACTAGTATTTTGGAATAACTAAATCTCATAGCATCACATCAATACATATATGAATACCGTGGAACCGCACCAAGAGGCTACGGAACCCTCAGGGGACCTATCTGTTAGGATTGTATACTGCAAAGCATACTTTATGCTTGTATTACCTAATTTCCCTATTACTACCTATGAGGATATTAATTATATTTAATCACATGTTTTGCATATTAATTCACGTTATGGTTATGCAAATAAAATGTCTAATTATTTTATATTGTAGATAATGTGGTGTGTTGGTGTCACACGGAAGATCACATTATCGGTGCCTTATAAAATAATATAATAGTTCACAACCTATATAATTATTAGACAAATTATATAATGGGTTGTAGTGTATGCTTGAGAATAGTTGGTCTTGACTATTAGCATACATTAGCGTATTTGCATACATTGAACAGGATCGAGGTGAGATAGTGTCTTCAGATCGACCGTAAGAAGAACGTAAATCTCGGATAATTATTATTTCTTAATTCTAAATATATAATATTTAATTGTGTATTTATAATAATTATTGCTTTGATTTACCATAGGTGAGAGTCAAAATGATCGACTCAGTAAGCCTCGTATCTTGGGCAATAATATTGTTTATACGACAATTATTATTATTAATAGAAATCGTGTCCCGACTGCGGGTTGATGATGTCCCCTTGAGGAGCTCGATAATGATTATTATATTAAACCCTCGCAGTGGATTTAATTCCGATATAATAATAAGGTTCGAGTGGTACTACTCTTGGATAAGATATTAATTAATTAAAGTCACAAGAGCTTATAATTAATTAATGGACATTCGATATCTTAAACACGGGAAATAATATATTTAATAAGGAGCCCAATTTCGTAATTTGGGATTTTGGTAGGAAGTGCAATATCAACTTTTTAGTGGACTAAGTTGATATTAATTGATTCATCATATATTAGGAAGAGTCCTAATAAGGTAAGATGAATTAATTGGGAGTCCTTCCATAATCCTCCTTTAGATCCCTAGTAGTAGTCCAAGAGCCTATAAATAGGACATTATGGGGTGTTGGCCGATTTATCACATACTTGCACAAGAAATTTCGATTTTTCTTCTAAGTGTTTAATTGTGGATCTTGACTTGTGTCTTTGATTCCACAATTGAGATAACACTTTAATTCTTGCTACATATCGGAATTACTTGAAGAAAATAAAATCGAGAGTTGTGAGGCAAGGTAGATTCGGCCGATCCATAAGGTGTCCAAGCAAGATCCGGTGGTTCGTTGCCCACACAACGTCCGGTTCAAGGCGGATCATACTCTAGAAGATCTGAAGGTAGAAATACAAGGCGATCAAGAAGGAAATAACCAACCGCTTCAAAAGGTAATATCCTATGATCTTGGATCTAGATTAGGATATTTTAATTAAATCAACATATTTAATTAATAAACAATAAATAATATTTAAATTGCTTGTTAGTCTTAGTAATTAATTAGCATTAGATCGTATAAACAATATTATTGCCCAAGATACGAGGCTTATTGAGTCGATCATTTTGACTCTCACCTATGGTAAATCAAAGCAATAATTATTATAAATACACAATTAAATATTATATACTTAGAATTAAGAAATAATAATTATCCGAGATTAACGTTCTTCTTACAGTCAGTACAGAACACACTATCTCACCTCGATCCTGTTCAACGTATGCAAATACGCTAATGTATGCTAATAGTCAAGACCAACTATTCTCAAGCATACACTACAACCCTTTATATAATTTGTCAATTATATAGGTTGTGAACTATTATATTATTTTATAAGGCACCGATAATGTGATCTTCCATGTGACACCAACACACCACATTATCTACAATATAAAATAATTAGACATTTCATTTGCATAACCATAACGTGAATTAATATGCAAAACATGTGATTAAATATAATTAATATCCTCATAGGTAGTAATAGGGAAATTAGGTAATACAAGCATAAAGTATGCTTTGCAGTATACAATCCTAACAATCTCCCACTTATACTCAAAGCATGCTTTTAAGTATACTACTCTATTACATAGTCTCTCATTTCTCCCACTTATACTCAAAGCAATGCTGCCATACACCGTAATCCCATTCCTTCCACATGCCTTTAAAAAACTTTTGAAGGTAGGCCTTTCGTGAAAGGGTCAGCAAGATTATCTTCCGATGCAACCTCGCTACAACTACGTCTCCTTCCTTTACGAAGTGTCGTATGATGTGGTACTTGCGGTTGATATGTTTACTTGCACGATGGGCTCGTGGTTCCTCGAATTTGCGATCGCACCAAGATATCACAATATAGTGTAATACCCCTCGGCAAATCGGGAATCACATCTAAGTCCCGCAGAAGTACTTGAGCCACACTGCCTCCTTGGCTGCCTCAGAGGCTGCCACATACTCGGCTTCCATGGTAGAGTCCGAGATGCATTTCTGCTTCACACTCCTCCAACTAATGGCTCCACCTCCCAGGCTAAACACATAACCCGAAGTAGACTTGGACTTTTCTTTGTCCGATGAAAAATCTGAGTCAGTGTAACCCATCGGAAACAGGTCGTCTGATTGATATACAAGCATTTACTCCCTAGTCCTTCTCAGGTACTTGAGTATGTGCTTGACAGCAATCCAGTGTCCTGGTCCTGGGTTCGACTGATATGTAGCAGCCATGCCCACGGCATGACAGATATCTGGTCTAGTGCAAAGCATAGCATACATGAGACTTCCCACAGCGGATGCATAAGGGACCATCTTCATGTCATCTATCTCCTTTTGTGTCTTAGGACACATGTTCTTAAATAGTTGAATTCCATGTCTGTAAGGTAGAAAACCTTTCTTGGAATTCTCCATGCTAAACCGCTCAAAGATCAGATCGATATAGGATGCCTGGGATAAGCACAACATCCTCTTCTTCCGATCACGAAAGATCCCGATTCCAAGGATGTGTCCTGCTTCTCCTAGATCCTTCATATCGAACTGCTCAGATAGCCATACCCGTACGTCCGACAATTCCTTCACGTTGTTTCCAATCAGAAGGATATCGTCTACATACAGTACAAGAAACACCAACACGTTTCCATCGCATTTCTTATACACACAACTCTCACTCGGACATCGACGAATCCATATGATCGACTACTTCACAAACGAGTGTTCCAAGATCTAGATGCTTGCTTAAGTCCATAAATGGATTTCTTAAGTTTGCACACCAAGTGCTCTTCTCCTTTAGCAATGAATCCCTCTGCTTGGCGCATATAGATTTCCTTGTCTAGATTCCCATTCAAGAATGCAGTCTTGACATCCATCTGCCAAATCTCCAGATCCAAATGTGCAGCTATAGCTAAAAGAATCCGTATTGACTTAAGCATGGCTACCGGCGAAAAGGTTTCATCATAATCGATACCCTCTTTCTGAGTGTAACCTTTTGCAACAAGCCTTGCTTTGAAGGTTTCAACCTTCCCGTCACGTCCTTTCTTTTGCTTGTAGACCCATTTACTCCCAATGGCTTGTACACCATCAGGTAGCTCTACTAGCTCCCACACTTGATTGGAATCCATAGATCCCATTTCTGATTCCATTGCTTCTTGCCAGGAGTCAGCATCTTTATCTTGGATTGCTTCTTTATAGGTCCAGGGAACCGATTCATCTTCGTCTGGGATTGAGTCCGAAGACTTTCCCATGCCTATGAATCGTTCGGGCTGACGAACAACCCTCCCACTACGACGAGGCAAATCCTGAGTTGGTGTAAAAGTTTCAGAATCGATACGTGGTGCAGTGTTAGTTGGCGCTTGTACGATTGGTATAGACGGAGTCTCGCCCCTCAGCTCTTCCAGAATTATTTCGCTCATGGGCTTGTGACTAATCATATAATCCTCTTCCAGAAATCGGGCATTGGTGCTAACAATGACCTTCTGATCCTGGGGACTATAGAACAAGCCACCCTTCGTTCCCTTAGGGTATCCCACAAACACTCGTACTTCTGTGCGAGATGCCAACTTATCAGCTTCCTTATTCAGCACATGTGCTGGAGTACCCCAAATCCGAACATGTCCTAGACTGGGCTTACGCCCACTCCACAGTTCTGTGGGTGTTTTTGGAACTGATTTCGAAGGCACCGAGTTTGGAATGTACGCCATTGCTTCTAAGGCGTATCGCCAAAACGAAATAGGTAAATCAATAACTCATCATTGATCTAACCATTTCTAAAAGAGTCCTATTCCTTCTTTCACCACTCCATTTTGTTGTGGAGTTCTGCGTGGTGAGTCGGGACGAAATCCCTCATTCGCCAAGAAATCCAAAAACTCTCCACTAAGGTATTCGCCACCACGATCAGATCGTAGTGACTTGATACTCTTCCCATGACGCTTCTCCGTTTCAGCCTTGAAGTCTCCGAACTTGTCAAAAGCTTGGACTTACGTCGCATCAAAAAGATGTATCCATATCTCGAATAATCATCTATGAACGTGATGAAATATTCGAAACCTCCCTAGCCTCGGATATTCATTGGACCACATACATCCGTATGAACCAATTCTAACACATCCCGAGCATGGTTTCCCTTGGTTTTAAAAACCCTTTTGGTCATCTTACCTTCCAGACAGATTCACAAATTGGAAATGACTCAACTTGGAGATCATCCAATGGGCCATCATCTACCAATCTTTGAATCCTTCTAAGGTTTACATGTCCTAACCGTAAATGCCATGAGATATGTTTGGTTTATGCTTGAAGGTTCTTTTCTTTTTAGGTTTAGACAAAGAGTTAAGTGATTTATGCATAGGAGTTTGTGCGATTAACAATATATAGTCCATCATTAAAAATACCTCCGCAAATATATTCACCGCTTCTTTTCTTAATAATGGCATCATCATCAAAAGAAATGAATAACCATCGCATTTTAATTTAGAAACCGAAATTAAATTCATTCTAAAATCGTACTAATAATACATTATTGAGAACTAATAATTTATCATTAATCTTCAACCGCACGACTCCCACCGCAATGTACCATAAGCCCGGAATAATTGCCCAGTTGATGGTAATCTCGCCCGCACTAAGCCGCTTGGTTACACGAAAACCATGCGAGTCAAAGCAAACATGATCTGGAGCTCGAATCAACTATCCACGAAGTGGAAGAACAAGTCGCCAAACATGTTTTGACTACTAGTGCACGAGACATACCTTTCTTAAGAGCAAAGCCCGCTTTAAAATGTCCTTTTCCGACCGCACTTGTAGCACTTTCCCTTTGCTTTTTGTTCGCCTCGGGTGAGGAGCCTTGCTTTTCACCTTGAGGGCTGCCACTTGCTTCTGGCCAACCTGCTTCTTCTTCTTTCCCCATTTGGGTTTGGAAGAAGTAGCACCGGTTGCCGCAAGAATTTGATGATAACCTTGTTTGAAGAGACCTTCAGCAGACTGAAGCTCTGTCAGAAGTTCCGCCAAACTATATGTCCTACGGTTCATATTGTAGTTGAGGCGAAACTGCTCAAAGCTTCTAGATAAGCTGCCTAAGATAATATCGACCTGCGTTTCCGCATCGATAGTAGCCCCCAATATGCTCAGTTCGTTCAAATGAGACATCATTTTTAGAACATGATCCCTTACTGGAGTCCCTTCAGACATTTGGGTTGTCATCAATACCCTCATAGCATTTTGTCTAGCCGCCCGGTTCTGATGACCAAACATCTCGGTGAGACTTTTCATCATTTCCGCGGCCGAACCCATCGTCTGATGCTGATGCTGCAATACATTTGTCAGTGAAGCCAAAATGTAACAGCGAGCCATCTCATCAGACTTTTGCTACTTTAATTAATTTTAGTGATTAATTGATAGCAATTTAAATATTCATATATTTTGATGTTAGAATATTTTGCTAGATGTGTTCTTGCAGGTGATATGATCCAATTATCATGGTTTATATGAATGGTGCATTTATTTATTTATTTTATTAATTATGCAATTGTTGGTTTGGCCCGTTTTTTGAGGCATGTAATGGTTTTTCCCGTGAGAAAATCTGCGGGTAGTTCTAGGTGGTTTTATTTTTTCGTGTAAATCTTGATGTAATTTCGATGTATTTTATTTTGTATAAAATTGTAATCGAATTCGGAAAAGACGGGATCGCGAAGAAATAGAGCAGAACCGGGACTGCCGGGACTGCTGGGCAGCCGCGGCCGACAGCAGCAGGCGCTGAGCAATGAGCGGCCGCCGCTGAAAGGCCGAGCGGCCGCGGCGCAGCTGCGGCACTGTCCGGCAGTTCATCGTTCGGGCCGGTCGCCCAGCTTTTAGTCCGGTCCGCTGCCATTGCGTCCGTCATTGAAGTCGGGATTTAAAATTAAATTTTTATGTAATTAATTTTTGCATAAAAGTAAAATTTTAATTTTGAAAATCCACGGTCTTACTGGGAGAAGCGACGAGATGCTTGATTCATGGGAGAGATCGAGTCGAAGATTTTCTGATTCAACTCAAGGAAGAAGACCATGATAATTGGATAAATTTAATTATCCATGCTTTATTTTGGTTTTTATTGTTTTGATGCATGGCATGTATGGATGTATGCGTGATATGTTTCCTTGCATGTTAGGACGAGAAAATTAAAAACCTTAAGGCTAAAATAACTAAGTGATTAAATTGAATTTTATAATAAAATCAAATTGGCCTCCATAATTAATTTAAATTGTGAAGTAATTAGCATGCGCGTTGACATTAGAGTCTTCCTCCATATCGGATGTGCTAATTATAGGTTCACTAGTTTTAAATTTCAAAATGATAACATAAGGTAAATATTACTTTTTATGATAGGACCTCTCCATCTGTAGGACTATTATTTAAAAGATAATATTTTAAGGATGTTAAATTATGGTGTTCACTTAGGTGTTGTTGTGTCAAGATTTAACACCTTCCGACCGGCGATCGCCTCCGAGGCCGAGCGATCGACTTACTGCCGAGCGACCAAGGCAAGCCTGCCGATCAGCGACCTGGCGACCGAGCCTTAGCCCAGCGGATGACCTACATCGACCGACCGAAGGCCCCAGGACAAGTCCCGGTATCGAGCGATCGACCTCAAGACGATCGCCTCTCGGTACTCGGCGACCGCCACGGCGACTCCATCGACGGACGATCTCCTCCCGGCATCTCGGCGACCTACCCTTGGTAACCGACCATTGGCGACCTCCATCCACCGGCCGATGGCGACCTCGGATGATCGGCCAGGGACGACCGCTCATGTCGATCACCACCGATGGACATCCAGCCAAGGCCGAGCACTGTGATCGCACCACGTGCAAGGACCGGACAAGATCCGCGAATCCGGGCCATTGACCACGATCCGCGATTCTCTCCACTACCGACAAAGCCGAAAGCTTGTCAAGAGGCCACATGTTGATCGCTCCGACACGCTCGCTCCTTATCGACCGCCACCGCACCAAATGCACGTGCATTGACTTTATTCGACAAACAAGATCTTCCTTGACTTTAGCTTTGACCCGAGAGATCGCCCCATTAAAGTATTGGCCGGCAGCGATCGCGTAATATTAAAATGGCCGGCAAAGCGATCGGCACTAAAGAACAGACCCTACTGTCCCTATATAAGCAAGGCCCCCGCACTTGTATTTTCTCTCGGGATTATCGCGATTAAAGCACTCAATACAAAGAAACATTAAGCACTTGGCAAATCTCCAACTCTTGGCTGACTTTCTTCGGTCTTACTTCTCCTACTTTTCTCCTCGAGCGCATTATCGGCGGGACGAAGAACACCAAGCTTCGCTCAAGAGCCGGATTAACGAGTCTTTTTACACTCATTGTATTTAGATTTCTCTCATTAATACTTGTATCCACGAATATTTGTATTAATAACATCTCGCGAGAGCATTCAAGCCCGGGCCTAACAAACCCGGCAAATCTTGTATTATTTATCTTCTCTCGGAAGTGCTCCCGCAATTGTTGTTTGTTGTCCGTCTTCCAGCAGTATTAATCTTCGGATAAATATTTTGGGCAACAACAATTGGCGCTAGAAGGAGGGGATCCAACCCTCGATTTTTTACACCTACCGTCCCGAAGAACACTCACTGTTCTCGGGGCAGATACTTGAAGTGACACTTACTGCACTTCAAAGAAATCCTTCAGAAATCATGTCTTCCGCCTCCGCGTCGAAGAAAGCCGCTGATCAGCCGGCCAAACCCCCTGTTCCGTCCCAGTCCGAGCCGCAGCCGATGGTGGAAGGTAGCCGCCGCGGTCAGAGACGCTCGACCCCGTCCCGGGAAGGCGGCCCGAGCCTCTCGCTCGATCAGTTCCGAACCAATGAACAGATCGAAGAGGCCATAGCCGTCCTTCAGGAGCGACGGAGTGCTCTCGACGCGCCTCCAGCTACCGCCCCCCCGGTCTCTCGCCGGAAGATCAAGCGGAAGCTCAAGGCACTACTGGCCGAGCGATCGCCAGGAGGCTTTCGCCCGCAAGAAGAGGCGCTCGGCAGCCGGGGCACGTCTGTCTTCGATCGCCTGGGCAGCGACCCGACACGCGGCCGGGCGATCCGGCCCGGCCTACGAGACGACGGAGTTGGTGTCCGTCACCAGGAGCTCGGCCTACCCGGCTCCCACAAGGCGATCCAGCCGCCTGGCTCCCGCTCGCCAAATTCCCGAGGTCGGCAGCAGCGGGGTCCGGAGGTCGGTACACGATCGCCTCGGCCCCCGCTCCCAAAGCCGATCCGCAAGCAGCCGAGCCGCGGCGATTGCCGCAATGCAACGTCAACTTGACGACATGAAGGCGCTCCTGCAATCCGGGGCAGGCGCCTCCAAGACGATCACCGTGCTGAGCGAGCCGCTCACGATCGACATCGAGCTCGCCCCGGTGCAGCACAAGATCGCCCCTCCTCAGACACCCGTGTACCAGGGGCGATCGGACCCCCAAGCACACCTGCACAAGTTCAACATCTACATGACCGGGTGTGGGGCATCAGACGCGACCCGGTGCCGAATGTTCCCTCTGACGCTAGACGACCTCGCCCACCGGTGGTACACCTCATTGCCACCTCGGTCCATAGGCTCCTTTAACGAGCTGGCGCACGTCTTCACGGAATACTTCGCCATCAGGGCTGCTCGGCCAGAAGGTCCCCATCGCATGTGGCGGATCAGACAAGGAGAACAGGAGTCCGACTCGGACTACATCGACCGGGTTGACATGATCATCCTCAACGGCGAGCCCGTAAGCGATGAGACCGCCCTCTACGCGGTCCTAGGAGGTTTTCAGGGCTTCTCGCCTATGTTCAGGCATCTCACGAAGACCCTGCCGACGACCTACGCAGCCTTCCGGGCTAGAGCCGCGGATTTCCTGTCCAGGCAAAGGCTACTTCTTGGCCTAGGAGTACCGCGACCGGCGCCCGAGCGACGACCTCCAGTCTCCCAGCCCGTGCGACGACCTCCAATCTTCCAGTCCGATCGCCACTATCCAGAAGAACCGGAGGACTCGCTCACCGCCTACAGTCCAACATTTTAAATGAGGGACTAGCCGCCACCCGATCGCCAGCATCGACTTACGAATAATGCGATCGGCCGCCGAGCGATGATCGCCAGTCTTCCGGCCAGATCACAACATCATCAGCAACCCGGCGGACACGATCGCCATCTACAGTCCAGCATATAACATGACGGACTAAGGCATAAGATCGCCTCCGCCGCACATCATAAAGCCATGGCCCTGGCAGTCGATGGAACCAGCTGCTTCGGCCATGCAAGGTCCCTTTCGGCCGAGATCGCCCGCCTTCGTTTAAATACGAGGCCGGCGTAGTCGGAGGGCCCTCCAACATTAATCAGTGGACACATGCCACAACCCCATCTCAACGTACACCGTCGAGGTCGGCCATCTCCATGGCTGGCCGAGGTGGAAGCAGAGCTAACAAGCCGCGGGCGTGGAGTTGATTCATCCGACGCTGCCCCGCGCAAGGACTCCTCTAGACCGAGACCGCACGCCTTTCGTTTAAACACAAGGCGAGGCGCAGCCTAACAGAGGACCCTCATAATAAAGTGAGTCACGAGACACTCATTGTCTTCTTGCACCAAGACACGGTCATGGGGTCGGTCCATCGATCTCCGCGACTGTGCACGATTCCTCAAACAAGCGAAACCACCTAGTTTCCATGGGGGATCGGCCAATGTTGTTTTTGCAGGTACAAGACCGAAAGATAGCTAGCCAATCGACAATGATAGCCCAAGTCCGAGTCCTAAGTCAGCTCAGATCGCCCATCCTCATCCGTGCACGATCACCAGCAAGAACCACCTCGCCCCATGTCTTCAACATAGGAGCAAGCTGGGGGGCAATTGTTGTGTCAAGATTTAACACCTTCCGACCAGCGATCGCCTCCGAGGCCGAGCGATCGACTTACTGCCGAGCGACCAAGGCAAGCCTGCCGATCAGCGACCTGGCGACCGAGCCTTAGCCCAGCGGACGACCTACATCGACCGACCGAAGGCCCCAGGACAAGTCCCGGTATCGAGCGATCGACCTCAAGACGATCGCCTCTCGGTACTCGGCGACCGCCCTGGCGACCTACTGACGGACGATCTCCTCCCGGCATCTCGGCGACCTACCCTTGGTAACCGACCATTGGCGACCTCCATCCACTGGCCGATGGCGACCTCGGATGATCAGCCAGGGACGACCGCTCATGTCGATCACCACCGATGGACATCCAGTCAGCGAAGGCCGAGCACCAGGACTGGCACCACGTGCAAGGACCGGGACAAGATCCGCGAATCCCGGGCCATTGACCACAGTCTGGCAGATTCTCTCCACCAGCCGACAGGCCGCCGAAAGCTTGTCAGTAGGGCCACATGTTGACTGGCTCCGGACACGTTCTGGCTCCTTATTGGACCGCCCAGCTGGCACCAGCCACTGCATTGGACTTTATTCGGACAGCCAGCATCTTCCTTGGACTTTAGCCTGACAGCCCAGGAGATCGCCCCATTAAAGTATTGGCCGGCAGGCGATCGGCAGAATATTAAAATGGCCGGCAGGCGATCGGCAGCTAAAGAACAGGACCCGGCTGTCCCTATATAAGCAAGGCCCCCTGCACTTGTATTTTCTCTCGGGATTATCGCGATTAAAGCACTCAATACAGCAAACATTAAGCACTTGGCAAATCTCCAACTCTTGGCAACAGCTTTCTTTCGGTCTTACTTCTCCCGGCCTTTTCTCCTCGAGCAGATTATCGGCGGGACGAAGAACACCAAGCTTCGCTCAAGAGCCGGATTAACAGAGTCTTTTTACACTCATTGTATTTAGATTTCTCTCATTAATACTTGTATCCACGAATATTTGTATTAATAACATCTCGCGAGAGCATTCAAGCCCGGGCCTAACAAACCCGGCAAATCTTGTATTATTTATCTTCTCTCGGAAGTGCTCCCGCAATTGTTGTTTGTTGTCCGTCTTCCAGCAGTATTAATCTTCGGATAAATATTTTGGGCAACAACAGGTGTATTAATTAATAAGCTCCCCATCGGAGTCTATGTTAATTAATACATGGCCAAGAGGAACCAACTATTAATTTTACTTGTCATAACGTAATTTGACTAGATAGTAAAATTAAAGACGTAAAACTCTACTTGAAAAATGTATGTGTAAACGTCCACACGATCTTGGCTTGCATGTGCGGATTTTTTGAGGTGTTGGTTGCTAGCATATATATTGTGTTTTTGAGGTTTTTCGATATATTTTGCTATGCATTATGTGATGGATGTTTTAATTTTTATTCTCAGATGTCTTTCAATCCACTAGCTGTTATTCTCAAAGAAAATAAACTAGATGGCACTAACTTTTCCGATTGGAAAAGAAATCTTGACATTGTCCTGACTGCTGAGGGGCATAAGTTTGTCTTAATCGAGGAGAGCCCTCTAGAACCAGAACCGGATGCCACTCCCGAAGAGTTGGCGGAATTCCGGAAATGGAAAAAGTCTGATGATATGGCTCGCTGTTACATTTTGGCTTCACTGACAAATGTATTGCAGCATCAGCATCAGACGATGGGTTCGGCATGAAATGATGAAAAGTCTCACCGAGATGTTTGGTCATCGAACAGGCGGCTAGACAAAATGCTATGAGGGTATTGATGACAACCCAAATGTCTGAAGGGACTCCAGTAAGGGATCATGTTCTAAAAATGATGTCTCATTTGAACGAACTGAACATATTGGGGGCTACTATCGATGCGGAAACGCAGGTCGATATTATCTTAGGCAACTTACCTAGAAGCTTTGAGCAGTTTCGCCTCAACTACAATATGAACCGTAGGACATATAGTTTGGCGGAACTTAAAGCTTGATCTGTGAAAGGTCTCTTCAAACAAGGTTATCATCAAATTCTTGCGGCAACCGGTGCTACTTCTTCCAAACCCAAATGGGGAAAGAAGAAGAAGTAGGTTGGCCAGAAGCAAGTGGCAGCCCGCAAGGTGAAAAGCAAGGCTCCTCACCCCGAGGCGAACAAAAAGCCAAAGGGAAAGTGCTACAAGTGCGGTCAGAAAGGACATTTTAAAGTGGACTGCCCTGCTCTTAAGAAAGGTATGTCTCGTGCACTAGTAGTCAAAACATGTTTGGCAGCTTGTTCTTCCACTTCGTGGATAGTTGATTCAGGCTCCACTGATCATGTTTGCTTTGACTCGCATGGTTTTCAGGTAACCAAGCAGCTTAGTGCGGGCGAGATTACCATCAACTGGGGCGATTATTCCAGGCTTATGGCTGTTGCAGTGGGAGTCGTGCAGTGGAAGATTAATGATAAATTATTAGTTCTCAATAATGTATTATTAGTACCAGATTTTAGAATGAATTTAATTTCGGTTTCTAAATTAAACTGCGATGGTTATTCAGTTTCTTTTGATGATGATGCCATTATTAAGAAAAGAAGCGGTGAATATATTTGCAGAGGTATTTTTAATGATGGACTATATATTGTTAATACTGCACAAACTCCTATGCATAAATCACTTAACTCTTTGTCTAAACCTAAAAAGAGAAAAGAACCTTCAAGCATAAACCAAACATATCTGTGGCATTTACGGTTAGGACATGTAAACCTTAGAAGGATTCAAAGATTGGTAGATGATGGCCCATTGGATGATCTCCAAGTTGAGTCATTTCCAATTTGTGAATCCTGTCTGGAAGGTAAGATGACCAAAAGGGTTTTTAAAACCAAGGGAAACCGTGCTCAGGATATGTTAGAATTGGTTCATACGGATGTATGTGGTCCAATGAATATCCAGGCTAGGGGAGGTTTCGAATATTTCATCACGTTCATAGATGATTATTCGAGATATGGATACATCTTTTGATGCGACGTAAGTCTGAAGCTTTTGACAAGTTCAGAGACTTCAAGGCTGAAACGGAGAAGCGTCATGGGAAGAGTATCAAGTCACTACGATCTGATCGTGGTGGCGAATACCTTAGTGGAGAGTTTTGGATTTCTTGACGAATGAGGGGATTTCGTCCCAGCTCACCGCGCCGGGAACTCCACAACAAAATGGAGTGGCTGAAAGAAGGAATAGGACTCTTTTAGAAATGGTTAGATCAATGATGAGTTATTCAGATTTACCTATTTCGTTTTGGGGATACGCCTTAGAAACATCGGCGTACATTCTAAACCTGGTGCCTTCGAAATCAGTTCCAAAAACACCCACAGAACTGTGGAGTGGGCGTAAGCCTAGTCTAGGACATGTTCGGATTTGGGGTACTCCAGCACATGTGCTGAATAAGGAAGCTGATAAGTTGGCATCTCGCACAGAAGTACGAGTGTTTGTGGGATACCCTAAGGGAACGAAGGGTGGCTTGTTCTATAGTCCCCAGGATCATAAGGTCATTGTTAGCACCAATGCCCGATTTCTGGAAGAGGATTATATGATTAGTCACAAGCCAATGAGCGAAATAATTCTGGAAGAGCTGAGGGGCGAGACTCCGTCTATACCAATCGTACAAGCGCCAACTAACACTGCACCACGTATCGATTCTGAAACTTTTACACCAACTCAGGATTTGCCTCGTCGTAGTGGGAGGGTTGTTCGTCAGCCCGAATGATTCATAGGCGTGGGAAAGTCTTTGGACTCAATCCCAGACGAAGATGAATCGGTTCCCTGGACCTATAAGGAGGAAATCCAAGATAAAGATGCTGACTCCTGGCAAGAAGCAATGGAATCAGAAATGGGATCTATGGATTCCAATCAAGTGTGGGAGCTAGTAGAGCTACCTGATGGTGTACAAGCCATTGGGAGTAAATGGGTCTACAAGCGAAAGAAAGGACGTGACGGGAAGGTTGAAACCTTCAAAGCAAGGCTTGTTGCAAAAGGTTACACTCAGAAAGAGGGTATCGATTATGATGAAACTTTTTCACCGGTAGCCATGCTTAAGTCAATCCGGATTCTTTTAGCTATAGCTGCGCATTTGGATCTGGAGATTTGGCAGATGGATGTCAAGACTGCATTCTTGAATGGGAGTATAGACAAGGAAATCTATATGCGCCAAGCAGAGGGATTCATTGCTATAGGAGAAGAGCACTTGGTGTGCAAACTTAAGAAATCCATTTATGGACTTAAGCAAGCATCTAGATCTTGGAACACTCGTTTTGACGAAGTAGTCCAGTCATATGGATTCGTCCAATGTCCGAGTGAGAGTTGTGTGTATAAGAAATGCGATGGAAACGTGTTGGTGTTTCTTGTACTGTATGTAGACGATATCCTTCTGATTGGAAACAACGTGAAGGAATTGTCGGACGTACGGGTATGGCTATCTGAGCAGTTCGATATGAAGGATCTAGGAGAAGCAGGACACATCCTTGGAATCAGGATCTTTCGTGATCGGAAGAAGAGGATGTTGTGCTTATCCCAGGCATCCTATATCGATACAGTGCAGAAGCGGTTTAGCATGGAGAATTCCAAGAAAGGTTTTCTACCTTACAGACATGGAATTCAACTATCTAAGAACATGTGTCCTAAGACACAAAAGGAGATAGATGACATGAAGATGGTCCCTTATGCATCCACTGTGGGAAGTCTCATGTATGCTATGCTTTGCACTAGACCAGATATCTATCATGTCGTGGGCATGGCTGCTAGATATCAGTCGAACCCAGGACCAGGACACTGGATTGCTGTCAAGCACATACTCAAGTACCTGAGAAGGACTAGGGAGTACATGCTTGTATATCAATCAGACGACCTGTTTCCGGTGGGTTACAACGACTCGATTTTCATCGGACAAAGAAAAGTCCAAGTCTACTTCGGGTTATGTGTTTAGCTTTGGGAGGTGGAGCCATTAGTTGGAGGAGTGTGAAGCGAAATGCATCTCGGACTCTACCATGGAAGCCGAGTACGTGGCGGCCTCGAGGCGGCCAAGGAGGCGGTGTGGCTCAAGTACTTCTGCGGGACTTAGATGTGATTCCCGATTTGCGGAGGGTATTACACTATATTGTGATATCTTGGTGCGATCGCAAATTCGAGGAACCACGAGCCCATCGAGCAAGTAAACATATCAACCGCAAGTACCACATCATACGACACTTCGTAAAGGAAGGAGACGTAGTTGTAGCCGTGGTTGCATCGGAAGATAATCTTGCTGACCCTTTCACGAAAGGCCTACCTTCAAAAGTTTTGAAAGGCATGTGGAAGGAATGGGATTAC
Organism: Orobanche coerulescens; assembly: GCA_033398695.1. Taxonomy (NCBI): domain Eukaryota; kingdom Viridiplantae; phylum Streptophyta; class Magnoliopsida; order Lamiales; family Orobanchaceae; genus Orobanche; species Orobanche coerulescens. The sequence continues at coordinate 122,678 of JAWKAU010000154.1, forward strand.
GGTGTATGGCAGCATTGCTTTGAGTATAAGTGGGAGAAATGAGAGACTATGTAATAGAGTAGTATACTTAAAAGCATGCTTTGAGTATAAGTGGGAGATTGTTAGGATTGTATACTGCAAAGCATACTTTATGCTTGTATTACCTAATTTCCTATTACTACCGATGAGGATAGTCATGCTATTTAATCACATGTTTTGCATATTAATTCACGTTATGGTTATGCAAATGAAATGTCTAATTATTTTATATTGTAGATAATGTGGTGTGTTGGTGTCACACGGAAGATCACATTATCGGTGCCTTATAAAATAATATAATAGTTCACAACCTATATAATTATTAGACAAATTATATAAAGGGCTGTAGTGTATGCTTGAGAATAGTTGGTATTGACTATTAGCATACATTAGCGTATTTGCATACGTTGAACAGGATCGAGGTGAGATAGTGTCTTCTGTGATCGACCGTAAGAAGAACGTAAATCTCGGATAATTATTATTTCTTAATTCTAAGTATATAATATTTAATTGTGTATTTATAATAATTATTGCTTTGATTTACCATAGGTGAGAGTCAAAATGATCGACTCAATAAGCCTCGTATCTTGGGCAATAATATTGTTTATACGACAATTATTATTATTATTAGAAATCGTGTCCCGACTGCGGGTTGATGATGTCTGCTTTAGGAGCTCGATAATGTTTATTATATTAAACCCTCGCAGTGGATTTAATTCGATATAATAATAAGGTTCGAGTGGTACTACTCTTGATAAGATATTAATTAATTAAAGTCACGGTAGCTTATAATTAATTAATGGACATTCGATATCTTAAACACGGAAATAATATATTTAATAAGGAGCCCAATTTCGTAATTTGGGATTTTGGTAGGAAGTGCAATATCAACTTTTAGTGGACTAAGTTGATATTAATTGATTCATCATATATTAGGAAGAGTCCTAATAAGGTAAGATGAATTAATTGGGAGTCCTTCCATAATCCTCCTTTAGATCCCTAGTAGTAGTCCAAGAGCCTATAAATAGGACATTATGGGGTGTTGGCCGATTTATCACATACTTGCACAAGAAATTTCGATTTTTCTTCTAAGTGTTTAATTGTGGATCTTGACTTGTGTCTTTGATTCCACAATTGAGATAACACTTTAATTCTTGCTACATATCGGAATTACTTGAAGAAAATAAAATCGAGAGTTGTGAGGCAAGGTAAATTCGGCCGATCCATAAGGTGTCCAAGCAATATCCGGTGGTTCGTTGCCCACACAACGTCCGGTTCAAGGCGGATCATACTCTAGAAGATCTGAAGGTAGAAATACAAGGCGATCAAGAAGGAAATAACCAACCGCTTCAAAAGGTAATATCCTATGATCTTGGATCTAGATTAGGATATTTTAATTAAATCAACATATTTAATTAATAAACAATAAATAATATTTAAATTGCTTGTTAGTCTTAGTAATTAATTAATTAGCATTCCTAAATAGATCTAATGCTCGTAGATGCGTAAAACGCTTTTATCATATTTTTCCAAACTTCGCTTCCGCTGCGTTTTACTTTCCAACACTGTCGGCCCGCCCCAGAGTGGTTCGTTCATATCATATGTGGAATCACACCGAGAGGCTACGAAACCCTCAGGGGACCCATCGGTCTGCCCCAGAGTGGATATAAATAATCATGCCATTGATATATCTTACTTTCAAAGTCGAGAACGTATAATCATAAATATATACTTGCATTTGAGACATCGAGAAATCGAACGGAAAAAGGGTATGAGTTCGATAGGTCCAAGAACGCGCTTCCGACACCTAAACGATTCGCAAGGAATATGATAATCAATTATCCATACTCAAATTACATGAAGAAACCCCCAAAACCCGTCTACGATTCATGAAAATACACGGATAAACAACTGGAGGTTGGAAAATCGTCCAAACCCTCACAAGTCCGAAAATGGCACAATTCAATCCGTAAAATCATAGGAAAAGCATGCATACGGGATAGATAAATCATAATCTCAAGGTCCTCAAGCTTCAAAATGGATAAATCGGACGAATCTACGAAAAACCCCAAAATTCCCAAAAATAGGGTTCTAAGGATTTTTACCTTGATTCGGACGTTAGGATGGATTAGATGTTGTGAAATCCTTGTTCTCCAACCAAATATGTTGTTTGTTAGAGGAAAGATCGCTTCCAATTGCCCAAAATCGTCTCTCCCGAGCTGCTCCCATCGAAAAGGAGTGAAGAAGATGAAAAATGACGAAATAGAAGTCAACTGCCCCATATATATCTGTCCAGTCTAGCGCACACTAGCGAAATCACCGGGTAGTCCAGTGGCTTATGCCAGCCCCATTAGCATGCGCTAAACGCTTATCTCTAGCGTGCGCTAGCCAAAAAGTGGCGTCCAGTACTGGAGTCCAGAACCTACTTTCCTCTGCCCTGCTCAAGCCTTAGCGTGCGCTACGCTATGGCTTAGCGTGCGTTATGCAACAGATTTAGCGTGCGCTAGCCGAAGCCTAGCGTACGCTACCTGATAGTCCAGAAAATCTGGCAACTTCACTGCCTCTGTCGACCAGCCTGTTAGCATGCGCTATGGACGGATTTTAGCGTGCGCTACTAACCACAAATAGCGTGCGCTAATGAACTCCTAGCGTGCGTTAATCCGCCAGTCCAGAGAGCAGTCCGAGTTACTGGTTCTGACCTGACTGGTCCCTTAGCGCACGTTACGGCTCAAAGCTAGCGAGCGCTAATCAAGCAGAATTAGCATGCGTTAGCCTAGGCCTAGCGTGCGCTATTTCTCTGGTCCAGAACACTTCCGCAAGGTCTAAACAAGACGATCGTGACCCAAACAAGATACGAAACCCAATAACAATATCAACAACATCACCAAGAGTTTACAGAGCAACAAAATAAGAAAGACGGCAAGGTCAAAAAGTCAATAAAAAGTACGGGTATTACAAGGCTCTTCAGCAGGAGACATAAGGTTTTGGGAAATTCTCCGGGCACTTGCTCTGCTCACCAATAGAGTAGCATTCTTTGCCAATTCGGAAATTATCTCACAATGTTTCTCCCGATAGCCTTCACACCCGCACCGATAACAAGTCAAGAGTGGGGAGGGACAGTTTACACGAATATGTCCCGTACGGTTGTAGTTGAAGCACACTCTCTTCTTACCGGGAGTCACCGATGCTGGCTTGGGATTCCCAATGCTCATTCTCGACTGCGAAGACGACGCATTCGAACGACGTGGGGGTTTGAGAACCTTAGTCTCTTCACCGCCCAAAATTTTTATAGATGTCCTCGGTCTCTTTTCTCCGGTCGTTGGATCGGTCACTGAGGAGGTTTCATAGGATATCGTCTCTTCTTGATATTCCTTCACCGTAACATGAATCGTTGTCGTACGAACCACCTCACCGCTTCCATTATCACGTCTACGTCCGCCAAGGCTCGTCATGCTAATGCAGATAGTACTGTTTATTGTTATCACATAGTCGGTTGTACGGTATACCACAATTATCAACACAAGGTTTAATTAGCATCCTTATAATAACGGTAATATCATAAAGCACGAAATTTTCTGAAGTCAATTTTCAGTCCGTCGACTAGGACGATCATTATGCGTAAGCTTTTAATGATTTTTTTAAACAAAAGCCGAGTCACGTTGTGCTCAAAACTTGTAAATATTGTCCTTTATTTTGGAAGAAGAAGTTTATGCAATGACTCTAAAAATTTATTTTCGAGTAATGCCTACAAGAAAATTGAAAATCGAATTGCAACTAATTTGAAATATTTCAAAAGTGTTGAGTCCCAAATACCACAATTTTGAAAATCCTTCCTCTTCTACCAAAATGTTTATTCGAAAGATTATTTCACCAAAATACGTGAACATTTGACATGACTACATTAAATCATGAGGTTTACAATGTTGGGAAAATTTCAAAACACTACTTTATGTTCGTAATTCGGCCCGGGAATATTACATGCCGAGGACTCTGTGCCGGAACCTACCAAGCACAAAACCATTTCAAAATACGCTAAAAATACCGTTAAAACGTGCAAGACTAAAATGCCAAAACTCAGTTTAGGGAATCGGTCTTATGAGATAACAATTTAGTTTGCAAAATACCAAGAGTCATTTCAAAATACTCACGCAGCGGATAAAATTTACACTCAAAGATTTATTCTACTGAAATGCAGAAACCGATAAATATGTTCGACTTTCGAAGTATACTACATAACCATTCTCACTCGAACCGTATACGCAGGTGATATCATAAAACAATATAATCTCTAAAAAGTTCAAACCCTTGGTTCACGTTAAGCACAATATAATCAAATACGTATACAAGGGGACTTACGATTCGGGAGGCTTACCATCACGGATTGCTTGAAGATGATGTTGGAACCACGATACTAATCACAACTCTCACGCGCGCGACTTACACAAGACATGGACTTGACCCAACAACCTAGGTTTTTGGGAAACCTAAGCTCCGATACCATAACTGTAACACCCCCAGAATACGACCGGGAATGTCACATGCCGTAGACCCTTATCACAAGGATCTACCAGGCTAAACTCCAAAAGACTACTCAATGATTGACCGACCGGGGTCAAAATTAATTACAAAGCAGACCGACAAGGTCATTAAACAATTCAGAAACTAACTAAATTTACTTCTCAATGACAATAATAAACTTGAACACAGAAAGGAATGACAGCTTAATTTAATGAATGAAAATTACACCCATGCAAGGGTGGATACTCGACCGAAAGAGAAATACCAACCAAAATGAAACAAAAGAAAAAGACTCTGACTCTTGTGTGATTAGCATCGTCGTCTTCCATATCCTTCCAAGCCAATCCCGTGACTGCTCCCGAGCTGCCAAAACCTGAACGCATACCAGGCACCCACTCCCCCAAATCTCGGGGGTTAGCAAACTGGAATTTTGCCAGTGCAAGTACATAATATACAAGATATACAAACAATAACAACACAAAACTCAACAGCCGCGAAGCCTTAGCACAAACCATACATTCCCATAGTCAACACAGAACAGCACTCGCATACAGAAGGTGAAAGATAATCACATAGTCATATTCTCTTTACGGAACATAACACCAATGAAACTTTAAACGGGTCCAAGGAGTCAGAAGATCTAGTTTGAAAAATCCCTATTTATAAAAGGAAAAGTATTTTGATAAGAAAGTTTGAAAACATTATTGTTGACTCGGGCCGTCTTGGGATTTTGAAAATTGCACGAGAATACTTTTAGAGTCCTCGACAATTTGCAAGAAAACCATTACAACGTTATTCGGGGTCCTCGACCCAACTGATAAAACACTATCACAAGCGAATCATTACAACATCTCATGGGGTTCTCGGCCCAATCCAAATAATATCATCATGAGATCAAATCTCAACATCCCACGGGGTCCTCGACCCAATACACAGAATAATCATCACAGTACAATCAAAGGCACAACCTCTCATTCGAAAAATCCTGCTCAAGACCCCTGATTAATTAACCCTCGGAGATATCATCAAATATCCTTGGTTAATTAACCCTGATACCAACATTTAAAACAAGTTGGAACGAACTATCAGAAACACGAATCTCGCTCTACATCAAGGCCAACATTTTAAAGCGAGTTGCAAGAACTTTGAATTACAAAAATCATTTGGTAACGAGGTCTTAGCTATCACTCAAATATCCGTTACCAATAATTCTGCCAGGCGCCTCCATTGCACACCTGTGTACCGGCGTTCATCCCACAATATTGGCCGCCCATTGCACATGTCACCGCGCCGGCGTTCACTCCCACAGGAGACGCCCCTTGCTCGCGCATTAAGTAACACCGGTGTTCACCAATCATATGGAGCCGCTCATTGCAGCGTACACCAAGCCGGAGTACACGCCCCGCCCTCAGAGGCACCCGAATATGATGTCTCTCATAACAAATATTCACGTTGTTACAATTACCAAGCACACAGTCAACCGTTGCAACAATTATCAAATCAGTTCATCAATTCACATAATTTATTCGCCAGTCTGTAACTATGCAAAATAAACAACAACTCGCACGTTATTCATCAAGACTTAACACATTAAGCCTTCAACACTACCAATCAACACTACATATATATCCTTATATCGTAACTCAACCGAAAATACAAACATTACCATATTACCTCTATAAATATCATTCGTACTTTAATCTAAGTTGAGTACGTCGACTAATATTAGTATTAATCACCCAACATTTATCTCCATATGTATATATATATATATACATATATCCACACACATATAATATATATATATATAGATATTCGTAACATGATTCATACACTTCAGCAACAATGATTTCACGTAATTATAATTCATATATCAAGGTACTTGCCTTGGTAATCTCTCGCGAATACTCCGGAAATACAGTTGATTGGAACAATCCGGAACTCCAACGGAAACGACGATCGGAAAGGCTCAACACTGGATTATCATAGGAAATTCGTCCTTAATATCCTAACATTAAATAAACAATCAATCACATGAGGGAAAACATAGAAAGATGACCGAACTCTAACTGTACTCTTCATAACATACGTTACACACCTACGTAACGTACGTTACGTCTGCACGTTAGCGCACGTAAGCTACAAGGATTAACGCACGCTAAGCATGCATTTGACAGTTCTTCAGTTCAGACGACTGTCTTGCCTGAGGGTATAATGTACGTAATGCATAGAGCTTAACGTACGTTATATTCACACATATAATACTCATGTGAATCAAAATGATCCTATGGTGTTGATGTCTTCGAATTCTAGGTTAATCATTCCATCATAAAACTTACTCCAATCTCGATTATAAATCCTCAAAGGTAGTTCGGAAAATATGAGGTTGTTATCAACAGTAAGTCTACGATCATTATGGAAACACCATACAATACGGTTTATTAATCTCAGAAAACTTCCCTTACTTGTTCATCATAACAAGATTCGAACTATAATGTTCTTAACTCGGGTAACTAAAGCATGAACATTCCAACTTCCAAAAACATGATGTTCGGATAAAAATCATCTATGGAGCTTAATAAGCCCGGTAGTATGTTCATAACATCCTTAAGAACACGAATTCAAGGTTGAGGTAGCATTAACATACCTTAATATGAAGGAAACGCAGAGACAAGAGGTAGCATCTAACTCTGATTGCTTGAATGCCAATCCAAGATGTTTCTTAACTTAAATGATCGAGTCTATGTAATCTATAGGTGTTTTAGATGGTTGGAGACTCTCTAGAAATGAAGGAAAATAAAGTACAAGTGAAAGGGACGAAGTGAAATGAAATGGGGTGTTGTCCATATATATAATGTCTTGAGCTTTACGTACGTTAGCCTTAGCTATTTACGTACGTAATCGACTTAGCGCACACTACCTTTTGTTCTTAGCGTACGCTATCGTTCAATGGTAGCTTACTGTCTCATTATGTACTCGCTTACGCACGTTACACCCTATGGATTACATACGTAAGCTACACACATTAGCGTACGCTAGTTACAAACCTTAGCGTACGTTAACACCCGTTGACCCCAAAACTGTCCAGGTTCATCCGCGGGAATCTTTCCGAGCCCACCACCAGCCGTCCATGTGCTAGCCAGCCTGTTCAATCATTGACCTCCTTACGTACGCTACGTCTAGCTCGTAGCCTACGCTATCTCTAGCTCGTAACGTACGTTACGCTTACCTGTTAGCGTGCGTTACGACGTAGTTTCATGTGAAGGATTAAAAGTTGATATTATCATGCATGAGGATACGAATACGGAAACGATCATACTTCAATTATTGATAGCACAAATTCAGGTAATACAGGTTTCAAATATGGACGAAAATACTCAACAATTTATCCGGATATTACATACTCTCCCTCTAAAAAGAAGTTTCGTCCCGAAACTTAAAGTAGAGTGGTGGAACAACCAAGGAAAAATAACTACTTGCTCAGCCCCAATACATCACGAGCAATGCACGAATGCAAGGTTCTAAAAATACAATGATTGGACCTAGCAAATATCTGGTACGTGAATTGAGGCGATAAATTACATGTGATCATGAGAAGTTAGAGTGGAGAAGTAAAAGCTCCTAGAATTAAGGAAAATCACAAACGGCTCAGACGTACTGAAATCGCGTGTCGAGCTCGACCAACCGTATTCAAGTTCATAACACATTGGAAATGTTAACCGCATGAGTGGGAACAAATAGTTTCCAACAAAATTTTGCAAGGATTACGTTCAGATGTGGATAGACCACAATAATTCACGGAGTCTAACAAATCGGTTCTGAAATTCGTTCGAATGACGGTAGGCTCAGTAGAACATGGTAGTTTAAAATTATCAAGAGGATCACAAATGAATTACCAACAATGAAAGTCTCCCAACACCGAAAATACTAAGAAGAGTACGGGTAATACGTTCCCCCATACTAAGAAGACATTTCAGCCCCGAAACTTAAAACAACATGAGTTGGAAATGAAAATCAATTAAAATGAAAAACGATCAACGTCACAATTGTTGGAAATAGCAACGACTAGAACGTAATACAAAATCTTCATTCGCTTATGTTAGGCTCTTCAGCAGGAGACATAAGGTTTCGGGAAATTCTCCGGCCACTTGCTCTGCTCACCAACAGAGTAGCATTCTTTGCCAATTCGGAAATTATCTCACAATATTTCTCCCGATGGCCTTCACACCCGCACCGATAACAAGTCAAGAGTGGGGAGGGACAGTTTACACGGATATGTCCCGTACGGTTGCAGTTGAAGCACACTCTCTTCTTACCGGGAGTCACCGATGCTGGCTTGGGATTCCTAATGCTCATTCTCGACTGCGAAGATGACGCATTCGAACGACGTGGGGGTTTGAGAACCTTAGTCTCTTCACCGCCCAAAAATTTTCCCGATGTCCTCGGTCTCTTTTCTCCGCTCGTTGGCTCGGTCACTGAGTAGGTTTCATAGGATATCATCTGATCTTGATATTCCTTCACCGTAACATGAATCGTTGTCGTACGAACCATCTCACCGCTTCTGCTTCCATTATCACGTCTACGTCCGCCAAGGCTCGTTATGCTAATGCAGATAATACTGTTTATTGTTATCACATAGTCGGTTGTACGGTATACCACAATTATCAACACAAGGTTTAATTAGCATCCTTAGAATAACGGTAATATCGTAAAGCACTAAATTTTCTGAAGTCAATTTTTAGTCCTTCGACTAGGACGATCATTATGCGTATGCTTTTAATGAATTTTTTTTTCAAACAAAAGCCGAGCCACGTTGTGCTCAAAACTTATAAATATTGTCCTTTATTTTGGAAGAGGAAGTTTATGCAATGACTCTAAAAATTTATTTTCGAGTAATGCCTACAAGAAAATTGAAAATCGAATTGTAACTAATTTGAAATATTTCAAAAGTGTTGAGTCCCAAATACCACAATTTTGAAAATCCTTCATCTTCTACCAAAATGTTTATTCAAAAGAATTTTTCACCAAAATACGTGAACATTTGACATGACTATATTCAATCATGAGGTTTACAATGTTAGGAAAATTTCAAAACACTACTTTAAAATGTTCGTAATTCGGCCCGGGAATATTACATGCCGGGGATTCTGCGCCGGAACCTACCAGGCTAAAAACCATTTACAAAACCATTTCAAAATACACTAAAAAGCCGATGACGGTAGCATTTTCCAAAACTCACAAAATCATTTCTAAAATATCAAATACCGTCATAAAAATATCGTTAAAACATGCAAGACTAAATTTCCAAAACTCGGTTTAGGGAATCGGTCTTATGAGATAACAATTCAGTTTGCAAAATACCAAGAGTCATTTCAAAATACTCACGCAGCGAATAAAATTTACACTCAAAGATTTATTCTACTGAAATGCAGAAACCGATAAATATGTTTGACTTTCGAAGTATACTACATAACCATTCTCACTCGAACCGTATACGCAGGTGATATCATAAAACAATATAATCTCTAACAAGTTCAAACCCTTGGTTCACGTTAAGCACAATATAATCAAATACGTATACAAGGGGACTTACGATTCGGGAGGCTTACCATCACGGATTGCTTTAAGATGATGTTGGAACCACGATACTAATCACAACTCTCACGCGCGCGACTTACACAAGACATGGACTTGACCCAACGGCCTAGGTTTTTGGGAAACCCAAGCTCCGATACCATAACTGTAACACCCCCAGAATACGACCGGGAATGTCACACGTCGTAGACCCTTATCACAAGGATCTACCAGGCTAAACTCCAAAAGACTACTCAATGATTGACCGACCGGGGTCAAAATTAATTACAAAGCAGACCGACAAGGTCATTAAACAATTCAGAAACTAACTAAATTTACTTCTCAATGACAATAATAGACTTGAACACAGAAAGGAATGACAGCTTAATTTAATGAATGAAAATTACACCCATGCAAGGGTGGATACTCGACCGAAAGAGAAATACCAACCAAAATGAAACAAAAGAAAAAGACTCTGACTCTTGTGTGATTAACATCGTCGTCTTCCGTCTCCTTCCAAGCCAATCCCGTGACTGCTCCCGAGCTGCCAAAACCTGAGCGCATACCAGGCACCCACCCCCCGAAATCTCGGGGGTTAGCAAACTAGAATTTTGCTAGTGCAAGTACATAATATACAAGATATACGAACAATAACAACACAAAACTCAACAGCCGCGAAGCCTTAACACAAACCATACATTCCCATATACAGAAGGTGAAAAATAATCACATAGTCATATTCTCTTTACGGAACATAACACCAATGAAACTTTAAACGAGTCCAAGGAGTCAGAAGATCTAGTTTGAAAAATCCCTTTTTATAAAAGAAAAAGTATTTTGATAAGAAAGTTTGAAAACATTATTATTGACTCGGGCCATCTTGGGATTTTGAAAATCGCATGGGAATACTTTTAGAAAATACTTCAAAAGCTCTCGAGTCCTTGACAATTTGCAAGAAAACCATTACAACGTTATTCCGGGTCCTCGACCCAATTGATAAAACACTATCACAAGCGAATCATTACAACATCTCACGGGGTTCTCGGCCCAATCCAAATAATATCATCACGAGATCAAATCTCAACATCCCACGGGGTCCTCGACCCAATACATAGAATAATCATCAGAGTACAATCAAAGGCACAACCTCTCATTCGACAAATCCTGCTCAAGACCCCTGATTAATTAACCCTCGGAGATCTCGTCAAATATCCTTGGTTAATTAACCCTGATAACAACATTTAAAACAAGTTGGAACGAACTTTCGAAACACGAATCGCGGTCTACATCAAGACCAACATTTTAAAGCGAGTTGCAAGAACTTTGAATTACAAAAATCATTTGGTAACGGGGTCTTAGCTATCACTCAAATATCCGTTACCAATAATCCTGTCAGGCGCCTCCAATGCACACCTGTGTACCGGCGTTCAATCCACTATAATGGCCGCCCATTGGACATGTCACCGCGCCGGCATTCACTCCCACAGGAGCCGCCCCTTGCTCGCGCATTAAGTAACACCGGTGTTCACCAATCATATGGAGCCGCTCATTGCATCGTACACCAGGCCGGTGTACGCGCCGCGCCCTCAGAGGCACCCGGATATGACGTCTCTCATAACAAGTATTCACGTTGTTACAATTACCAAGCACACAGTCAACCGTTGCAACAATTATCAAATCAGTTCATCAATTCACATAATTTATTCGCCAGTCCATAACTACACATAATAAACAACAACTCGCACGTTATTCATCAAGACTTAACACATTAAGCCTTCAACACTACCAATCAACACTACATATATATCCTTATATCGTAACTCAACCGAAAATACAAACATTACCATATTACCTCTATAAATATCATTCGTACTTTAATCAAAGTTGAGTACGTCCACTAATATTAGTATTAATCACCCAACATTTATCTCCATAAGTATATATATATATACATACACACATATATCTATATATATATATATCCACATATATATATATATAATATATACAGATATTCGTAACATGATTCATACACTTCAGCAACAATGATTTCACGTAATTATAATTCGTATATCAAGGTACTTGCCTTGGTAATCTCTCGCGAATACTCCGGAAATACAGTTGATTGGAACAATCCGGAACTTCAACGGAAACGACGATCGAAAAGGCTCAACACTGGATTATCGTAGGAAATTCGTCCTTAATAGCCTATCATTAAATAAACAATCAATCACACGACGGAAAACATAGAAAGATGACCAAACTCTAACTGTACTCTTCATAACGTACGTTACACACCTACGTAACGTACGTTACGTCTGCACGTTAGCCCACGTAAGCTACAAGGATTAACGCACGCTAAGCATGCATTTGACAGTTCTTCTCAGTTCAGACGACTGTCTTGCCTGAGGGTATAATGTACGTAATGCATAGAGCTTAACGTACGTTATATTCACATATATAATACTCATGTGAATCAGAATGATCCTATGGTGTTGATGTCTTCGAATTCCAGGTTAATCATTCCATCATAAAACTTACTCTAATCTCGATTATAGATCCTCAAAGGTAGTTCGGAAAATCTGAGGTTGTTATCAACAGTAAGTCCATGATCATTATGGAAACACCATATAATACGGTTTATTAATCTTAGAAAACTTCCCTTACTTGTTCATCATAACAAGATTCGAACTATAATGTTCTTAACTCGGGTAACTAAAGCATGAACATTCCAACTTCCAAAAACATGATGTTCGGATAAAAATCATCTATGGAGCTTAATAAGCCCGGTAGTATGTTCATAACATCCTTAAGAACACGAATTCAAGGTTGAGGTAGCATTAACAGACCTTAATATGAAGGAAACGCAGAGACAAGAGGTAGCATCCAACTCCGATGGCTTGAATGCCAATCCAAGATGTTTCTTAACTTAAATGATCGAGTCTATTTAATCTATAGGTGTTTTAGATGGCTGGAGACTCTCTATAAATGAAGGAAAACAAAGTACAAGTGAAAGGGACGGAGTGAAATGAAATGGGGTGTTGTCCATATATAATGTCTTGAGCTTTACGTACGTTAGCCTTAGCTATTTACGTACGTAATCGACTTAGCGCACGCTACCATTCGTTCTTAGCGTACGCTATCGTTCAACGGTAGCTTACTGTCTCATTCTGTACTTGTTTATGCACGTTACACCCTATGCATTACGTACGTAAGCTACACACATTAGCGTATGCTAGTTACAAACCTTAGCGTACGTTAACACCCGTTGACCCTAAAATTGTCCAGGTTCATCCGCGGGAATCTTTCCGAGCCCACCACCAGCCGTCAATGTGCTAGCCAGCCTGTTCAATCATTGACCTCCTTACGTACGCTATGTATAGCTCGTAGCGTATGCTATCTCTAGCTCGTAACGTATGTTACGCTTACCTGTTAGTGTGCGTTACGACGTAGTTGCATGTGAAGGATTAAAAATTGATATTATCATGCATGAGGATACGAATACGGAAACGATCATACTTAGATTATTGATAGCACAAATTCTGGTAATACAGGTTTCAAATACGGACGAAAATACTCATCAATTTATCCGGATATTACAGCATTAAGGGACAACAGTCATCTGGACCATAATACAGCTTACCACAAGAGTACCGGTCACAGCACCAACCAATGCCGCGACCTCCTCAGACAACTCTGGAGATTGTTCGAGGAGGGCAAGCTGGACAGTTTATTGGCTTAGTCGGAGCCCCATCAATCTCCCAAACCGGTCGTCAGAGTCGAACGTGATAGGCCGAAAGACTCATACGAGTCGACCCCCCGATCAACCTCGGCGGCCGAATCTATATGCTTCAATCAAGAGGTGGGATCTTCGGAAGTCTTTCCCCGATTCCCACCACGTCAAACAAAAGGCTACTGCCTGAGCAACGCCTCAAAAAAAGAGGATGACTCGCTCTCCCTCTAAAGTTCATCATCTAACATGATGGACCTAGGCAGACGATCTCCTCCCCAGCATAACGTATACCGTCGAGGATCGCCATCTAACATGACGGTCCGAGGTAGAAAAGTGCCGACATAGTTGTGGAGGACGATGGAACCGTTCTCTATGACCATGCAAGGTTCCTTTGGGCAGCGATCTCCCGCCCTTCATTTAAATACGAGGCGGGCGTAGCCAAAGGGCCCTCCAAAATAAATCTGTGGACACCTTCGCCCACCCTCAAAGGTCCATCACCTAACATGGTGGATCCAGACAAAGTAACACGTCCCTCCCCCTGTCACAACATATACCGTCGAGGATCGCCATCTAACATGACGGTTCGAGGTAGAAAAGTGATAACAAGGCCCGGTCGTGGAGTCGATTAATCCGACGACGCCCCGTGCAAGGACTCCTCCAGACCGAGATCGCCCGCCTTTCGTTTAAATACGAGGCGGGCGCAGCCTACGGAGGACCCTCACAATTAAGTGAGTCGCGAGAAGTTGGCCATCAGACGGAATGTCGCTCGCGCACAAGACATGGTCGCGGAGGTCGGTTCCATCAAACTCTACGATTGTGCATGGTTCCTCTAGTCCGGGATGGTCGGCCTTCCTCGAGGAATCTGCAAAATTGAAGACCGCTCACTAAATGATTTATTTTCGTCCCCTTACTTTCAATAAGTAAACAAAAACAAGGGGGAAGGGCGGAGATATGTATATCACGATCGTCTCTACTCAAATACACGTACGACGATCGGCATTGTTCAGATGTATATTCAGCGATCGACTTTGTTCTAAAGTTATCAATATGAGTTTATCAATTCACTTGGAGTTGTACACACAACGATAGTTCCTTAAACACTTGTATAAAATCATGCAAGCAAGAAATCAGAGAAGCAAACATTTATTTCATCACTTGGAATACAAAAGTGCAAACACGGTTGCCCGAAGGCAAAAGTGCAACGAAAGCTACAAAAAATTACAGGTAAAGAGCAGAAAAGTTCAAGGATCGGCGCCCGTTCTATCGCCAGCAGCAGGCTCTGAACCCCCATCCTCCGGGGCACCCAGATGGACAAGGTTGTCCGGCAACGGGTACCAGCTCAAGTCGATCCCAAGATCCGCGGAATGGTCGAGGACCGGCACGGTGAAGTCAGGCTGCAGAGGATGCTCCAGCGCATAGGCTTTGAAATTTTCAGCCAAAGGGCCGACCTCGAGCCCTCCCTTCTTAGCGGCACGGATCGCGTCAGCATAAGCCATATAGTAAGCGAATTCGCTGACGTACTCCACGTTAACGAAGGGATCGGCCTCAGCCGCCTTCATCTTTTCCTTCAACTCCACAACCGTTTGGCTCACGCCCTTGAGCTCGGCAGTTTTGGCGGCCACCTCTTCCTTCGAGGATGCCAGCTCGCTAGTTAGTCGGGCGATGGCCACCTTCAGCTGGTCGGCCTCCTTCTGCGCACCTGCGTGCGACCTGCGGGCTTCCATCATCTGGTCCCGCATCCGGTCAATCGCCGCCTGCGCCCGGTCAGCATCCTGCTTCGCCTGCTTAGCCGCCTCCGCAGAGCTCTTCTCCATGGCCGCGAGCCGATCGACAAACTCAATGTTTTGTCTCCATGCGGTTTCGAGGTCCGCATGGAGACGGACAGTCGACGTCCGCCCCTCGTAGTCCCTCACGGCCTGAGCTGCCATCGTTGCCGTCTGAAGGGCTAACGCAAAAGTAGCCTGCATCGTGTCAGCAGATCGTCGGTGCGCGATTGCATCCAGATAGGTCGTCCAGGCCTTCGTGAGGGAAGCGGTATCCTGAGCAACGTAGGAAGGAATATCGCTGACCTCGCGAGGAGCTTTGCTCGACAGGAAGTCCAACACCGTCGGCGAGCAATTCGAGTCGGAATGGCGGACCCTGCACAAATGACAAAAGAGTTAAGTGTGTTTCCTACACAAGTTTGATAACTTGGCAAAACAACCAGGCGAAGAACGACCTGCCACGCGAAGTCTCGGCCTCAGCAGTTGCCACGGACTGAAGAAAAGCCGAAGATGGCGTGGACCCCTCCACTGGAGGAATCGCGGAAATCGGAGGCATAGAGATCGGCGGCTCGTCTGTAGTAACAGGGGTCGAGGGCTCCACAGTCCTCCATTTCTTACGGATAAGCCGAAGTTGCTCCTCCCGAGGATCCTGCCCTTCGACGACAGGCTCTTGGAGAGGTCTTGCCTCCGGGGTCGGTCGCGGCGGAGCAGAAGGAGCTCGGGTCACCTTTTTCCCTTGGCGAAGATGGTTCATGACCCCCGGATTAGACATGGCAATCGCAGCAGGAGGCTCTGGGAAACAAGGGAAATGAATTTCTACAAAAGAAAACAATCGACAAAGTTAGTAATCCTCCTCGGTCAAGGCGATCGACATGTCAAAGAAGATCGCAAATAGTTCGTACCTGGAACCTTTAGATGGCGAGGGTAGCGAAATGGCTGAGCAGCCAACCAGTAGGCTTCGTTGTTAATTTGGCGTGCGTCTATACGGTCTTCAGGAAGACTCCTTATCTTCTCCCAAACAATCGCGAAATCAAAAGTGAGGTCGCCCGCCGCCGGAACAATGACACCTGCAAAAAAAAGGCCAAAACCAGATCAGTTCAGAATGTATCCGAACAACGAGAGAGTCTAAATCCTTACTCGGACTCCTCTCCCGAAAGCCGGTGGGAATATCCAACTCTTCGGTTTGGTTGTCGCTCGCTGCCAAATTCCAAGCACTGCTGAACCGGAACCACTTTGACGGATCACCCCTTACTTTATTCGGGACTCCAAGGATCACCCGCCCTGAGCGACCTTGGATATGGTAGCCACTGACAGAACCTTTTTGAACTGTCAGTTTGAAGAGATGGTTCATCTCCATAGGCGAAGGAAGACGATACAACTGATGGGCACCAAACAGAGTGAGGGTGCAGATGATCTGCAGCCAGGCATTCGGCGTCAATTGAAGCGGCGCTACATTCCAGGCGGTCAGCAAATAGGAGACAGCGAACGGCAGCGGGAATCGTAGTCCAGCCTCCATTATCGCCTCATTGACGGTGACCATGCCCTCGGGAGGTCGATCGGATCACTCGTTCTCGGCAGGCACGTCGAGGCTGACATCAGAAGGAACATGGAACCTCGCCCTCCAACGGTCCAGATCCTTCCTGGTCACTGAGCTCCCGATCTGGCCAAGGGTCCACGGGGAGCGGCAAGCAGCCCGGAACAATGTCCTCCTTACAGGTTCATAAGGATGGGTGATCGAATATTCATTAAAGTTAAATTTGGGGAGTGGGCCAGCCAATATCTCCATGAGTTCGGCAAAATCTGTGAAGGCTTTGCCTAACATGCTGTCCCGCTCCCTGTGCGCCGTCGCATCCGCCTCCTCCCATTTCAGTGAATGGATCCGATCGGCCTCCACCGTCTTGGCCGCGTCAGCCTCATTAAAAATTTCCTCGAACTCCACGGGCTCAATCCCGGCACGGATGTTCTCGACGGAGGTGTCCACATGAAATTACGTAGAAGGTTCATCCCGGGCGGTCAAAGACCCGGCGGAGGAAGTGCTACCCGACTCATACACATCTTGTCTTCCTCCAGACATATTCAAAGAGAAAGGAGGGAGAAGGAGTTTTTTGTTCTTACCTAAGGTCTGAGTCGAACGACGATCGTCAGAGCTTCGAGAGAAATCGGCTATGTCTTCTTCTTAGGCAGAAATAAATAATGTTTTTAACCTTGTAACCCCAGTCCTTTTTATAGGCAGGAGCGGGGGCTTCTGAGCAATAAGCGGAGTCCCAAGGATTGAAGTGCAACCGCCAGATAGGCCACGTTTAATGCTGTCCTCGAATCCCGTGTGTGCGTCGTTTCGAGGGCACGCCAGAGGACAGCCTGACAAAACCGTCGGACTCCCCCAACAGGAGCCCGACACGTGCCCCGGTGACATTTCGACAACCACTGTCATTTCCCACTCATTTCAGCGATCGACCAGGTCGTCCAAATTCAAAATCAGTCCGTTCGAGAGATGATCGTCTGTTCCGTAAAATGCTGAGTCGCTCGTCTAAGTTAAGCGATCGCCAGTAGAACCACCTCACCCCACGTCTCCAACATCGGAGCAAGCTGGGGGGCAATTGTTGTGCGGCGATTTATATGCCTCGACGGTGATCGGCGTAAGGGTCGAGCGACCAAAGACAACATCAAATAATCCAAGGCAGACTTGCCAAGCTAAGAGTCCTGGCCGTGATCAGGTACTGAGCGATTGAGGTCCAGGGCGATCGCCTCTTGGCACCTAGCGATCGAATCTGGTGCCCGACCAAGCACGACCGTCCTATGCCACGTATAAGGCCATCATCCGTCATTTCTACGAAGACCGGATCTCAGAGCGAAGACCCACGTGCAGATACGCGAATAGCGCCGCGGATTAAGGATCCTTGACTCCAGCCCATCAATAGCTGTCAACGTCAAGGACTGCCTCACCTACCGAAAGACCCACCGAAAGTCCTAGGTGGGACCTCCCAAGACAGCAACTTAGGACACATGCTGTCTTTTCATTAGTTCGCACATCCGGCTGCCAGCAGCGGCTGTAGACTTTAAAGGAGACCAACCTATGTGCTAAAGACGATCGCCCACTTATTATAATACAGTAGAGGCGATCGCCCAGCGACTTCCCCTCCTATAAATAGGAAACCTTCAGCAACTGGAAAAAGGTTCAGAGGTTCACGAACAGTGATTTTCATACGAGAGTTCAGCTAATTCACACAGTGAGAGACAGTCGATTTCTCACGGTTAACACAGCACTCCATCGTTGTTACAAGAACCCACAGAGCGTCAACTCTGGTTCTTCCGGCAATCATCAGCACTCAAAAGCTAGATAACTAGGGTCTTTACACTCATTATAATTGTACTTTAACATTAATATTTATACTCCCAAGTATTCGTATTAATAATATCTCGCGAGAGCATTCAAGTCTGGGACTAACAACCCTGGCAAATCTTGTGTCAATTACTTCCCCATGGACGTGCTCTCGCATTTGTTTGTTACTCATCCATTCCAGCAATCCCTTCCGAATAATATTTTGGGTAACAACACCATAAACTTGAATACGTTTGTGGAAAACCGATTTTTGAAAGCATTTCGACGGTATGCTTAAACAACAATTTTATATGGATTTTGAAATTGGTTTAACTTTGGCGAGTCGTCCTTGTATTTGCAAATGAAATTTTTCGATAGTATTTGAAAGTTATGTTTTGAAGTATTTTAATCATTTTGCAAAATATTACCGTCGGGAATTCTCTTTGTCATGAATGGGAGAATCTTTGAAAATGATTTTTAACGTATTGGTTTTATTTTTCAAATGACTCGAGTCTACGATTCAAAGATCTTTCACACCATAAAACTTTTGTATTTTAAAACAAAAATGTGCTTTTCATTTCCAAAATAAGAGCAAAAGATGAGAAATCTTACTCGACTTAAACTTTAAAATTTGGATGTAGTTGTTGATATGTGGTGATATTCAGTGTGTATGGGCGGTTTCTCACTCGGGATTGTTTGGTGAAACCTCTAGGGGTCGATGCAAAGGGAGCATGACCACATGATACCTTAGGTGTTGTAAATTGTGATGGTAATTGTATGGTAACATGTGATTACCATGTGTATTGTTAATTGTGATGAGGATATGTGATGACGTGGTTGTCTTGATAATGTTGTTTCCGAAGGAATTCGATAATCTAATTTAGTTTTTGCTAATTATTTCAAAATAAAACGGTTATGATAATTGGTTCATGGTTTTGATTAAACGATCGAGGTATTAAAAGTATTTTCAAAACCTCATTTTGGAGAAATTATAAACTCAAGGATTTTAAAATCTTATCATTTGAATGAATACCTCGGAGAATTTTTAAAAAATATGGTATGTGATTGGTTACAATGATGTGTGGTGGTGACGATCGTAGTTGCATCGGTAATGGTCGTAAGTTTTCTGTGGATGTGGTCTTCTGATTTGTTTACGATTGTAAGTTCCATCTATTGCCTTGATAGGTCTTGTGTTCATGTAATTATCCGGATTGGATAATCGGTTATGTTGCTATTTGTTGTCTAAGTTGATATGTTATGCTGAATTGGCGTTCGACATATTGATTTGCATGTGTGGTGCTGTGTTGGCATATTAGTACATTGCTCTGCGATGTTGTGCTTCTTGTACTTAGTGATTGTATGTTCAGCGTGTCGAGGAATTACGTTGTGATCGTGGTCGTAGCCATGAGCATAATAGGGTGGCTCGTCCGTTAGCGAGCAGCGATCAGACCAGTGCTTATGGTCGTGAGGACCAGTCGCATGATCAGATGCAAGTAGCTGAAAGGAATGTCGACGTTGGCAGAGACCCAACATTCTAGAGGATTATATCGTCGATGGAGCCTATGTCTGTGGCAAGGAAATAAGAGATGTCTGGAGATTCTTAGAGAGGTAAGAGAACTGAGATTTATAAATTTCGACCCTCACATCGGTATCGTTGATTCTCGGTGGTGCGCCAAGGTATTTCAACTGAAGCCGCGTGGGCCATACTAGAAAGAATCGTCGTTCGCTGCATGTTAATTGTTCTAGCATGGTCAATCGGGACACCAAGCATTGCACTACGAGTCTGTCGTTGAGATGTTTGGGGACCGAAGTCCCGCTCCTCGTGGAGGGCACGATGGTGCCCAGTGAGGTTATTACGTGTTGTATGGTGGATTGTTCCTCTTGTGGAGATTTGTCATTTGATGTTTTTATGTTTGGTACTTGATAACTGACATTTTGGTTTGAATAATTCCGTGTGGGTTCGTAAACCTACGGGGACATGTGACAGTATATCGCAGGGTCACTTGAGGTTTGAACACTTGTGTTTCGTTGTGTAACACTGTGATGCTTTTGTATTATGTTTCGGGATGAAACTTATTTTTAGTGGGGTAGAATGTAATACCCGAGATTTTCATTTCCAGTTATTTTGAATTATTTGCCGTTTGTGTCGATTATTTTGTTCCATTGATGATTATTCGTAATTTCTGTTTATTATGGGCGGTATGATGTACCGTGTTGTGGTGTTCATCGGGTGCGACTTGTCGTTGTGTTAGTCTTGCAGATCGTGTGTATCCATGTGTGACATGACATATTGTATTCCGTTGTCGTTTTGTCTATTTAAGGGCGTTGTGTGGCTCTTGATATCGTTCCCTCTAGAGTTGGTTATGTTCTGGGTGCTTTCGGAGCCGTGTCAGGATCGATATTGGTCCCTTAGTGTAGCAAACGAGCAGTCCACACGAGCAGGTGCTCGTGCGTGATGCTCGTGCGCAACCAGTGCATCAGACAGTGTAGTCTGGCCAAGAACAGGGATGCACGAGCAAACCACACGAGCAGGTGCTCATGCGTGCTGCTCGTGCGTGAGGACAGTGGTCAGGTAGTGGCCTGGCGCACGACCAAATGCACGGGCATTTGGTCGTGCGTGTTGGTCGTGCGTCGCTAATGTATTTAAGGGGACAAACGGGTTTTCTCACCTCATTTTTACCCATTTCTTCACTTCTTCTCGCGGCGGACGATCGGATGAACTAGGGTTCGAGGCCTTGGTCGATTATGCTCCATCCTAATGTGTTTTGGGAAGGCTCTAGGTGATCATATCAACATCTAATCCTTCCTCTTCGTTGAATCGAGGTAATTCTCTTGGTTTTCCTAGAATTGTCCATTTTTGAGGTTTTGGTTTTGATTCCGTTTTCCGTACGATTTTGATGGATTGATTGAGGTTATTAGGTGTTGTTAGACATGTTCTATGGATTGTATATCCGTATATTCGATTCGTTTAACTCGATTGATGATTCTAAGATTCTTGAGGGACTATGAACATTTAATATTCGATTAAATGTTTCAATGAGTTTTCTTCGGTCATTGGTTGTGAATTCCAAAATTATTGGTCCTTATTCTTGTATTGATTGTGTTATCATCGTTTTCACGGAGGTTGTAGGTGTTCGTGGGTTCTCGGTCGAGCTGTGTTCGTCGGAGTGTCGGTATCGGTTATTGAGGCAAGTATCTTAGTATACGACTTGTATCTTGTGACTAGAAATCACGTATTAGGTTTGTGATGATTTGTTTGCCTTCATAAATATGTTTCTGTGAATTGATTATGTATTACGCATTTTGAAGGCTTCGTGATGATAGTGATATTTTGGTATATATATTATGTGTTGTGCCATGTGTGCAGGATTTTGATATACGTGTGGGTTAGTTATACACATAAACGTGTATTATGTGTTGTGTTATGTGTAAAGGATTGTGATATATGTCTGGGTTGGTTGTACACTTGCTTGTGCGGTGTGTTGTGTATTGATCATGAGTTATGCTGGATTGTGTATCGTTGGTGATGATCGTTGGATTGTTGAGATTGTGTTATGTGCGCGTGATGTGTGATTTCGTGGTGATCAATGTGATTGATTGACAGTGCTCATTGTTGAAGGAATGTGAACGTGAATGTTATGTTTGGTAATGCTAAGTTCACTCATGTGGGTTCGACGGGACCTACGAGGATTCATGGCAGTCGACCATGGACTCGAAACTTAGTATGTGGTGTTGCGGTCCAATCGTGCGGGTTTAACGAGGCCTACGATGACACATGACGGAGGATCATGGGGTCAGTACACAGTATGTCCAACCGTGTGGGCTCCACGGGGCTTACGATGACTCGTGGCGGTAGTTCACGGGATCGAGGACTGGTATTTGTGATTGTTGTGTTTGGTTAAGACCGTGCGGGTTGTTGAACCTACGGTAACTCGTGACGGTGGATCACGGAGTTGATATTGATTGTGACTATTGTGGTTGTTAAGACCGTGCGGGTTGTTAAACCTACGGTGACTCATGACGGTGGATCATGGAGTCGAGAGTGTGATTTGGATATCAAGGTTTTGAAAAGAAAGTTTTACAAAAACCAACTGACTGGGCCGAGACTCAAGCGATTTGTGTAAAGGTTTTCGTGTTGTAAAACCCTTCAGTGTTGTAATAAGATTTTGGGTCTGAGACCCTACGGTTTGATAAAGGTTTTTCCAACACTTAGGACATGAGTTCCTAATGACTTTGGGGTTTTAGAACTTCCAAGATGATTGTTGTTTCTTTTAAAGACTACAGTTTGTGTTGTTTTCGAGAGTTCTAAAACTTCTCAGGAGTACTTGGTAAATGGTTGTCCTTATCTGATATGTGGTTGTTAATTGCTTGTTACATTTCGTATAGAGATACTTGTACTAGCCATCCGAATGCTAACCCCTTAAATGGGGGAAATGCGTTTCATACATTTCAGGTATGCTTGGTTCGTGGGAGCAGTCACAGGGTCGGCATGGGAGATGATGGGCTGCGATACTAATCAAGAGTTATGGAGTTCAGTTGTTGTGGCATCATTGTATTGTTCTCAGTATTCCGCTATGTTGTATTGTTTTGTATTTTGGACCCCTGCGTGGGCAAGAGTTGTGGGATTGCATTTAGATTGTTTTAAGTTGTGTGACCTTATCAGTCCATATCATTACTCTGTTTGACCCCGGACGGTCAAATATTTGGTCGTCTGGTTGTGTTCAGCCTGGTGGATCCTTGAGTGTAGGGTCCACGGCGTGTAATATTCCCGGTTGAATTATGGGGTGTTACATTTATGGTATCGGAGCTTAGGTTGCGGAAACATAGGCTGCCGGGTCGAGTTGAGTCGTGTTTTATTGTGTCGTTAGAAATGTTGAGCGACAAGTTGAGTTGTGTGTTGACACACTTTGTCTTCTGTGCTGTTGGTTGAGATTAGTATCTTGGGCAACCGTCATATTCGTGCGACCTGTGGTTGTAAGTCTTCTCCCCTATGTGCTATATTTGTGTATCGTGATTTCATTTATGCGTATTTTGTAAGATGAAATATGTGTTCGGTACTTGTGATGTACTACATGTGTATTGAGCCAGATGTATTGATGATTTGGACATCGAGTGGTGCGGTATTATGTGTAAACCTTGAACATTGACGTGTTCCTGGAAGTGTGTTTATGATAGAGTTTGATGAGAAACTCCGATAGATGGTTTCGAGATATGTTATGGTGTAGTGTTCATGAGGTGTGTTTGTTAAATCAGAAACTTATATGCCGTACAACATATATTTTAATATGGGTTGTTCTAAAAGTTGTTGTGATTTTTATCCATTGCATATCTGTTTGAGAACAATTTTTGAAGGATTCCATAAAATTGAATACGTTTGTGGAAAACCGTTTTTTGAAAGCATTTCGACGGTATGCTTAAACATAGGTTTTGTATGGATTTTGAAATTGGTTGAACTTTGGCGAGTCGGCCTTGTATTTTCAAATGAAACTTTGCGATAGTATTTGAAAGTTATGTTTCGAAGTATTTTGATCATTTTGCAAAATATTACCGTCGGGAATTCTCTTTGTCATGAATGGGAGAATCTTTGAAAATAATTTTTAACGTATTGGTTTTATTTTTCAAATGACTCGAGTCTACGATTCAAAGATCTTTCACACCATAAAACTTTTGTATTTTAAAACAAAAATGTGTTTTTCATTTTCAAAATAAGAGCGAAAGATGAGAAATCTTACTCGACTTAAACTTTAAAATTTGGATGTAGTTGTTGATATGTGGTGATATTCAGTGTGTATGGGCGGTTTCTCACTCGGGATTGTTTGGTGAAACCTCTAGGGGTCGATGCAAAGGGAGCATGACCACATGATACCTTAGGTGTTGTAAATTGTGATGGTAATTGTATGGTAACATGTGATTACCATGTGTATTGTTAATTGTGATGAGGATATATGATGACGTGGTTGTCTTGATAATGTTGTTTCCAAAGGAATTCGATAATCCAATTTATTTTTTTGCTAATGATTTCAAAATAAAACTGTTGTGATAATTGGTTCATGGTTTTGGTTAAACGATCGAGGTATTAAAAGTATTTTCAAAACCTCATTTTGGAGAAATTATAAACTCAAGGATTTTAAAATCTTATCATTTGAATGAATACCTCGGAGAATTTTTAAAGAATGTGGTATGTGATTGGTTACAATGATGTGTGGTGGTGACGACCGTAGTTGCATCGGTAATGGTCGTAAGTTTTCTGTGGATGTGGTCTTCTGATTCGTTTACGATTGTAAGTTCAATCTATTGCCTTGATAGTTCTTGTTTTCATGTAATTATCTGGAGTGGATAATCGGTTACGTTGCTATTTGTTGTCTACGTTGATATGTTATGCTGAATTGGCGTTTCGGCATATTGATTTGCGATGTGTGGAGCTGTGTTGGCATATTAGTACGTTGCTCTGCGATGTTGTGCTTGCTGTACTTAGTGATTGTATGTTCGGCGTGTCGAGGAATGAGGTTGTGATCGTGGTCGTATCCATGAGCATAACAGGGTGGCTCGTCCGTTTGCGAGCACTGATCAGACCAGTGCTTATGGTCGTGAGGACCAGTCGCATGATCAGATGCAAGTAGCTGAAAGAAATGTCAATATTGGCAGAGACCCAACATTCTAGAGGATTATATCGTCGATGGAGCCTATGTCTGTGGCAAGGAAATAAGAGACGTCTAGAGATTCTTATAGAGGTAAGAGAACTGAGATTTCTAAATCTCGACCCTCACATCGGTATCGTTGATTCTCGGTGGTGCGCTAAGGTATTTCAACTGAAGTCGTGTGGGCTATACTCGGAAGAATCATCGCTCTCCGTAGGTTAATTGTTCTAGCATGGTCAATCGGGACACCAAGCGGCGCACTACGAGTCTGTCGTTGAGATGTTCGGGGACCGGAGTCCCACTTTTCGTGGAGGGCACGATGGTGCCCAGTGAGGTTATTATGTGTTGTACGGTGGATTGTTCCTCTTGTGGAGATTTGTCATTTGATGTTTTTATGTTTGGTACTTGATAACTGATATTTTGGTTTGAATAATTCCGTGTGGGTTCGTAAACCTACGGGAACACGTGACAGTATATCACAGGGTCACTTGAGGTTTGAACACTTGTGTTTCGTTGTGTAACACTCTGATGCTTTTGTTTTAAGTTTCGGGACGAAACTTATTTTTAGTGGGGTAGAATGTAATACCCGAGATTTTTATTTCCAGTTATTTTGAATTATTTGCCGTTTATGTCGATTATTTTGTTCTGTTGATGATTATTCGGAATTTCTTTTTATTATGGGTGGTATGATGTACCGTGTTGTGTTGTTCATCGGGTGCGACTTGTAGTTGTGTTAGTCGTGCAGATCATGTGTATCCATGTGTACATGACATATTGTATTCCGTTGCTGTTTTGTCTATTTAAGGGCATTGTGGGCTCTTGATATCGTTTCCTCTCGAGTTGGTTATGTTCTGGGTGCTTTCGGAGCCGTGTCAGGCTCGATATTGGTCCCTTAGTGTAGCACACGAGCAGTCCACACGAGCAGGTGCTCGTGCGTGATGCTCGTGCGCAACCAGTGCACCAGACAATATGGTCTGGCCAAGAACAGGGATGCACGAGCAAAGTGCTCGTGCTCGAGGACAGTGGTCAGGCAGTGGCCTGGCGCACGACCAAACGCACGGGCATTTGGTCGTGCGTGTTGGTCATGCGTCGCTGATATATTTAAGGGGACATACGTGTTTTCTCACCTCATTTTTACCCATTTCTTCACTTCTTCTCACGGCGGACGATCGGATGAACTAGGGTTCGAGGCCTTGGTCGATTCTACTCCATCCTAATATGTTTTGGGAAGGCTCTAGGTGACATATCAACGTCTAATCCTTCCTCTTCATTGAATCGAGGTAATTCTCTTGGTTTTCCTAGAATTGTCCATTTTTGGGGTTTTGGTTTTGATTCCATTTTCCGTCCGATTTTGATGGATTGATTGTGGTTATTAGCTGTTGTTAGACATGTTCTACAGATTGTATATCCGTATATTCGATCCGTTCAAATCGATTGATGATTCTAGGGTTCTTGAGGAACTATGAACATTTAATGTTCGATTAAATGTTTCAATGAGTTTCCTTCGGTCACTGGTTGTGAATTCCAAAATTATTGGTCCTTATTCTTGTATTGATTTTGTTATCACTGTTTTCATGGAGGTTGTAGGTGTTCGTGGGTTCTCGGTCGAGCTGTGTTCGTCGGAGTGGTCGGTATCAGTTATTGAGGCAAGTATCTTAGTATACGACTTGTATCTTGTGACTAGAAATCACGTATTAGGTTTGTGAAGATTTGTTTGCCTTCATAAATATCTTTCTGTGAATTGGTTATGTATTACGCATTTTGAAGGCTTCGTGATGATAGTGATATTTTGGTATATGTATTATGTGTTGTGCCATGTGTGCAGGATTGTGATATACATGTGGGTTGGTTATACACATAAATGTGTATTGTGTGTTGTGTTATGTGTAAAGGATTGCGATATATGTGTGGGTTGGTTGTACACTTGCTTGTTCTGTGTGTTGTGTATTGATCATGAGTTATGCTAGATTGTGTATCGTTGGTGATGATCATTGGATTGTTCAGATTGTGTTATATGCGCGTGATGTGTGATTTCGTGGTGATCAATGTGATTGATTGACCGTGCTCATTGTTGAAGGAATGTGAACGTGAATGTTATGTGTGGTAATGCTAAGTTCACTCGTGTGGGTTCGACGGGACCTATGAAGATTCATGGCAGTCGACCATGGAATCGGAATTTAGTATGTGGTGTTGCGGTCCAATCGTGCGGGTCTGACGAGGCCGATGATGACACATGACGGAGGATCATGGGGTCAGGACACAGTACGTCCAACCGTGAGGGCTCGATGGGGCCTACGGTGACTCATGGCGGTAGATCACGAGGTCGAGGACTGGTATTTGTGATTGTTGTGTTTGGTTAAGACCGTGCGGGTTGTTAACCTACGGTAACTCGTGACGGTGGATCACGAAGTTGATATTGAGTGTGACTATTGTGGTTGTTATGACCATGTGGGTTGTTGAACCTACAGTGACTCATGACGGTGGATCATGGAGTTGAGAGTATGTTTTGGATATCAAGGTTTTAAAAAGAAAGTTTTTATGAAAACCAAATGACTGGACCGAGACTCAAGCCATTTGTGTAAAGGTTTTTGTGTTGTAAAACCCTTCAGTGTTGTAATAAGATTTTGAATCTGAGACCCTATGGTTTGAGAAAAGTTTTTCCAACACTTAGGACATGAGTTCCTAATGACTTTTGTTGTTTTAAAACTTCTGAGTTGATTGTTTTTTCTTTTAAAGACTACAATTTGTGTTGTTTTCAAGAGTTCTAAAACTTCTCAGGAGTACTTGGTAAATGTTTGTCCTTATCTGATATGTGGTTGTTAATTGCTTGTTACATTTCGTATAGAGATACTTGTACTAGCCATCTGAATGCTAACCCCTTAAATGGGGGAAATGCATTTCATGCATTTCAGGTATGCTTGGTTCGTGGGAGCAGTCACAGGGTCGGCATGGGAGATGATGGGCCGCGATACTAATCAAGGGTTATGGAGTTCAGTTGTTGTGGCATCATTGTGTTGTTCTCAATATTCCGCTGTGTTGTATTGTTTTGTATTTTGGACCCCTGCGTGGGCAAGAGTTGTGGGATTGCATTTTGATTATTTTAAGTTGTGTGACCTTATCGGTCCGTATCATTACTCTGTTTGACCCCGGACGGTCAAATATTTGGTCGTCTGGTTATGTTCAGCCTGTTGGATCCTTGAGTGTAGGGTCCATGACGTGTAATATTCCCGGTTGAATTCTGGGGGTGTTACAATATTGAGTCGTGTATATTGAGCTAAAGTACAATAGAGCGCCTATTGCACTTAAGTAGGGAATTTCATCTCCCAAAAGCTCTTTGTCATCTTCCTTTGGATGAAATAGATCTGTCTTTGTATCCAAACTACATCCCATCATGGGAGTGCTAGTTGAGCGTGCTTTGGCCATGTTAAAGCTTTTAAGCATCTTCGGGACATAAGCAGACTGGTGGATGAGAATTCCACAAACTCTGTGTTTTATCTGAATGCCTTGACAGAACCGAGTCTTCCCAAGATCCTTCATCTCAAACCCAGCTTTCAAGTATTCACTGGTTTCTCTTATTTCATCAAGAGTAATGATTTTATTCATATCGTCAACGTATACTGCTATGATTGAAAATTCAGAACTTGTTTTCTTTACGAAGACGCATGGGCACAGTTCATTGTTTTTATATCCCTCCCAATCAAGTAGTCACTCAAACGGTTATACCACATCCTTTCAAATTATTTCAAATCATAAAGTGAGTGTTTCAAACGAACTGAATGCTCATTCCATGGTCTAGAGTCACTTGATTTGGGTAATGGAATGCCATTGGGCACTTTCATGTAAATCTCTATATCTATATCCCGATAGAGATATGCAGTAACTACATCTATTAACTGCATTTCCAATCCTTAAGAAATAACTAAGCTGATAAATAGCGGAATGTAATAACGTCTATTAGGGGGAAGTATGTTTCCTCATAATTGATACCAGGTTGGGAGAAACCTTGTGAAAAAAGACGAGCCTTGTACCTTAAGACTTCGTGATTCTCATTAGGTTTCCTGACAAGAAGCCATTTATGTCATATAGGCTTTACACTTGGCGGAATTAGCACTACTGGGTCAAATACCTGGCGTTTTTTCAGAGAGTCTAGCTCTGCCTGGATTGCTTCTTTCCATTAGACCAATCCGCTCTACGTTGACATTCTTCAACAGAGCGTGGTTCAATATCATCGTGATCTATAATTTCTTGAGGAACTATGTATGCTGATAAATATGAATGGTCGACTGTTTCATTAAATCGAATGCACTTTTGCGGTTAATCAAGATCTCTTTGTTCTCTGATGTTGAATCGATCTTCGGGATGTTCCCTAGTAATGATTCGTGGACATAGCGATGATCAAAGACAATCTCCTAGGAAGGATTCTCCATATTGATGAACTGGAATGATTTGTGCCTCACCTACCCTTTTCTTCCTTGGGCGAGTGCCCATCGAACCAGGTGTCTTCCCGGTTTCAATTTGGGATCCACGACCTCAATCACACTTCCACCGGGTGTGATTGCATCACGTGGTATATTAGTGATGTGCCCCTTATTGGGGACTTCTAACCTAGGCACATTTGCAGTTGAAATTTGAGATCTTGTCACTTTAGCGATATCAGTAAACGCATCAGGCATCAAATCTACTATGTTCTGGAGATCAAGGATTCTGTGCACTTTAGGATCATATTTTACTGTACGGGGATAATAGTGAGACAGACTGCAGACGTATCATGACAATCCATGTCGTTCCTTGAGAAACTTTTTTTTCTACTCTCCCCCTAACGATGGAGATTCTGTCTCATCGAAGTTACAATCCGCAAAACGTGTAGTAAAGAAATCACCTACTAAAGTTTCTAAATAGCGGATGATTGTTGGGGATTTATATCCAATGTAAATACCTAATCGTCTCCAAGGATCGACCTTATTGCATTATAGGGGCGCAATCAGCCCATAGGTTACACAATCAAATATGCGTAAGTGTCATATGTCTAGTTCATATACAGTTACCAACTGGTACATGGGAAATGGTTGGCCAACAGTGGGTCTGAAATGAGTAAGTAGGGTTGCACGTAAGATTGCATATCTATAAGCAGAGATAGGCAGATTGGTGCACAAAATTAATACCCGTGCTACCATTTGAATACTTTTAATGGTTAGCTTTGCGAGACCATTTGGTGTATGCACATGGGGAACAAAATGTTCTGTGAGAACATTTTTTGTATGCACATGGGGAACAGGATGCTCTACATCAATTCCGATTGACATGTAGTAGTCATCAAATACAAAGATGTAAATTCTCCTGCATTATCGAGTCGAATGCACTTGATAAGATTATCAGGATAGTGAGTCCTAAGACGGATGATGTGATCTAGGAGTTTTGCAAATGTAGCATTTACAGTGGACAGAAGTGCGACATGTGACCATCATGTCGAAGCATCCACCAATACCATACAGTACCTAAATGGTCCGCATTCTTGGTGGATGGGTCCATAAATACCTCCTTGCATTAAGAATAGAATATTTGCTTTAGTGTCTTTAACATAGGAATGTCTCGCTCCTACTTAATCTAAAGAGCAAGCTTTATAAAATGAGTGATGTTCTTTTGATATAGTCAATTGCTTAGAAGGGCATGTCTCTGGTTCTTTAGACGACATATCACGATTGACATCAATATTGTTCTTTGTGTTGAGCTGTTGCCACCTTTTTACTCGAAAGAAAGAATATTTGTGCGAGTTCTTTAGGATATAGATCGTCATATCTATACCAGGATGACCTAATATATCGTGCCAAAGCCTATATGAGTCATTATCCCAAATTTCATATATGGTGACAGTATGGGATTTTTAGACCCTAATAGTAGTGAGGTACAATCCACTATTTTGACTCTTGAGTTTTTCTAATATGCATTTACCTCCACATTCATCACATGTAATATAAAGAAACTCAATTTCATTCTCATAATGGCTTTCAGTATGGAAACTATTGCTACGTATATCTTTAAAGCTGAGTAAGGTTCGAGGGGCTCTAAGCGCATATAGAGCATCGGTAACTTGGAAGAGAGTGTCATTAACATCAAAAATCGTGCATTGCCTCGCTTTTAGATGAGTTGGGAGGACTTAATCATCATACTTACAGAGGATTGGCAAGAGACTAATTATATGAGTGGTCCCACTATCTACCAAATATTCAAGTTCTCCTTGATTTATTCCTACAAAAAAGAGGAAAATTTTCGAACCAGAAACACGCAAGCAATATTCATTTCTTTGCAATAAATCTAAAGAATATAACGTTAGAAATATTAATCTTGATTGAGAAAAATAAAGTTGCATCACACCATTATTGGAAATAAAAACATCGACACAATCGTCTTGAGGCAACTATGCCAACTGTAAGTGAGAAACTAAACACAATACTAGGATCCAGTCATAAATGGGTGCCTCTAAAGACTGGAGCTCGTACGGATCAATGCGAACAATGATGACGGTGAAATTAGCATTTGAGGACTTGTCTAGATCAACTTCCTCCATATAGTGAGCTTCTTTTTATTTGGACTCTCTATATTTCTTGTAGTGAGCTGCGACTTGCTTGCTTGCATGGCAGTTCTTGTACTAATGTCTAGCATCTCCATAACGATAGCATGGTTCATCGCCAATTCTGTAACACCCCCAAAACCATCCAGGATATTACAGCGCCGTGGGTCCTGCGCCGGAACCCACCAGGCTAAAAACCATTTCAAAAACGTTTAAAAATGCCAAAAGGCCAATGACAGTAATATTTTAAATACTCAAATATTTTCAAAAGCATAGTTCTCAAATACCGTCATAAAATACCATTTGAAAATACAAGGCGAAGGGCCAATTCTCGACATTTCAAAATATACGTTAAGCTACCACTTAAATGTACCGATAAAATAATTTGGGAAAAAGAGTTTGACGAAATAACCCAAGTTCGTAAAATGCCCAAAAGGCCATTTTGAAAATACACACGAGTTGGTAAAGATACCGAAAAGCCATTTTGAAATATACGCACGCGGCGGATAAAAACACAGTTCAAAATACACATTTGCAGCGGAAATAAAACAACCAGAAATAAATACTCAATACTCAAAAACATGCCACAGCCAGTATCACTCGGGAAGCTCATCCCTTCACGACCGCTACTAGCTCGATCTCCGAGTACCTAAAAATAAAGCCCACGACGGGGTCAGCCACAATACTCAATAATGATATCGATCACATCATCATAAATAATTACATACCAATGTAATAATATAGTAAGAATACTACCAAAGTAATCTTACCGTCATACCTTACCCGTAAATACCATATGCATCAATCCGTACCATAATCCACATTCCGCATTCTCAAATGACGAAATAAACTCAACCACAACTAACAGTACTGTATTCAAACAATATCAAAAATCCTCAAAACATCGCCATAACTCATAAACACGAAATAAACCATCTGTGCCAAATCCTGTCCGTCGGATTGCACAACCAAATCTCAATCTGGATAAACCAATAGCATACAACATATCTGTAGATCAACTACCACATGGTAATGATAATAAATCCCAAACATCGACGTACAGTCCGAATGCTCATACGATCAATAACAATGATCAACCAATACATCACTGAGAATATCATCGACATGATAACTCCAATATAACCAACAAAGGATCGACGATAACCGAGAGTACCATCAACATGATAACTCCGACACGATCAAAAAAGGATCAACAATAACCGAGAATACCATCAACAAGGTAAACTCCAAATGATCAACAAAGGACCAACAATAACCGAGAATACCATCAACAAGGTAAACTCCAAATGATCAACGATAACGGATCTCAAAGAAATAATTCCGACTGTCGAACATACTACTCGGGCGTATGAACAACCAGTCACAAACCGTCGAACATACCCAACCATAAATGGAGGATGAACGTCCAAACAATATGGCTCAAAGATGGAAGTCATAGTACGCCCGATCCAGAAATGTGTCCGTGCACAAGCCACCCCGGGTATCGATCAAATACATGTGTGGTCTTGTACCTAATTAGCCTCACGAACTACGTCTCGTGTGCACGGTTAAATGTGGAAATATCAACACATAACTATCATGTGCCCGGATAAAAGTCCTACACAATAACCAATCGGCACGTAGATATAACTCCAGATATGTCACGATGCAACATGACAACGAAACTCAAAGAAACACATATCCAATAAGGATCAAAAGACTCACCGAAGTGAACAACAACAGACTGACAATGAAAAGTCGACACGACTAATCAATATCCAAAACATCAATCCTGGGATCATCATCCCCAAATGAATGACCAACACGATCTACGATCTCAATACAACAGTCATGGGATCAACATCCCTCAACGAATAACCGATACGAAACTCATTACATGAAACCTCAACATATACAACAACTCAACATACTAATTATCCACATGACTGAACAAATACTTCGATTACCTCAAAACCGAGGACCATATCCATCAACATCCCCTAATGAGATGATCAACACAACCATTAATACCAACAATAGTCCTGGGATCAACATCCCTCAACGAACAACCAGTACGAATCTCAATATACGAAGCCTCAACATACAACATATACAACAACTCAACATAATAATTATCTCATAACTGAACAATACATAAATTACCTCAAAGCCGAAGACAACATCCTTTCCACGAACATCCCTGAACGAATACACATACAAATAATCTCAAATAAGGTACCATCCATTCAATACCAATAAACCTTCATCCTGATACTTATGTCATCACGATAACTATCCTCGATATCCGATATTCTATGTCCTTGACCAAAGATAACTCACGTCTTCCTTGAACACAATTAAATCATATACCTTATGATTTAATACAACCAGAGAACGATATACAAACCATTATCCCGACAACTTACATTTCTAACAACATTGCTATACGAATTATAAATGAAATGAAAACGAAACCATTCATCAAATATTATAAACTGAACAAGTAGAAACTTGCCTCGATACCGATACCACAAAGCCGTTACCAAAATCCATTTCCTTTGTCTACGAGCTCCTCAGCCCCGACCAAAAACAATCTACGAACTCCGCAGCCTCAACCGCAACACAACGGTCATAATCCACGATCAAAACATATCAACCTATTGCAATAACCGATTAACACACATTCGATAAAAATCAATAACCGACATACCCAACCAACAAACTCAATGGTTCAACGATACCTCGATCATATACATAAAACCAAATAATCCAACTCAACAAATACGAACTCATATCCACAATACAAGCCGCAACTCGATAATCAATATAACCGGTCAATAAACCCAACGGTTCCACCATATCCCGATTAAACATAGATCAGAACAATCCAAACCAATCAAACACGAACTAAAAACCACAATACGATTCCACAATCCGAATATCATATCAATAATCAATTTAACCAAGTGGCTAAGCATTATCGATTCCAAATTCAATCTTAAATACGATTACAAGTTTCCTCCTTGTAAATTCATAATATAAACCAATTGCGGATTATCATCACCAATCCGGACGATCCGATTAATTCAACATTATATATAACCATATTCCAAAGGTTTCAAATAATTCCATTATCCGAATTGAACACTTGTTCAATTCGTAGGAATTCTCAAACTCAAAAGTGAATCATAATCTTATCAAACCCGAAAATCGTATTCGTATTCCTATACGAATATTGTACCAAAACACATAACTTAGTTATAGATATGAATATTCCATATTCATATCCAAAACACTAACATCACTCAAACATGTTCATCAATTCATATATAATCCAAGAGTTCCTTAAGAACACAACTTATTCCGACATCACATTCAAAATCCTCAAACGATATAATCCGATGTGTTATAACATCTAGACAATCCTTATTCACAATTCAAGGTGTATATAATCATATTCTTCAACATATATACTTCTCATAACATCATGAATCCAAACAAACTACCAAGAACATCGAGAATACTACGATTCCATAATCATAACAACATAATCGAATCATTTGATCACCAATTCATTATCTTCCCTTAACAAAATTCTCGTAAATACCAAGAATCATCATAACAATATCAATTCAATCACCATTCATATGAAAAACGTGTAGAATTTCCAAGTTCTACCCACTGAGGCATTTCATCGAACACTTTGAAGGCATAGTCCAATTTAATCGATTATTCAAAGAAATACTCGAATTCGTTCCACAAAACTTCAAGAGTATTGAATGATTACGAGTATACAATCAATTTCAATCAACAATCTGAATCAAAACGAAGCAAATCTGCCAAAACACCAAGAAACCTCAAGAACATCCAAAAACCAAAAGTTTAGGTATTCTTACCTTCGATCCGGGTGGAAGATGATGTTAATCCATGATTCCAACTTCCAAAACATGTTGTTATAAGTTGATTCTACTCAAAACCATCCATTTTGCTGAAGAAATCGCGAAGAAACGAAGAGAAAACATGAAAATGGCCGAATGACTCGGTCCAGGCCTTTAGATAGGCGAGACCTGCCGGACCATTACGTACGTAACCTGCGGGTCCTTACGTACGTAGCCGGCCGTGGCCTACCCTTCGCATTGCGCCGACACTTTATGTACGTAACAAGTGCCACGCACGTAATCGCCCTTACGGCCAGAATCGCCACAACCTTACGTACGTAATCGGCGATCCTAGCCCCGCCGAGTCACCGCCGACCGCGATCGGCCATCCTTGCGAGTCACTACCGACCATGCTCGGCCGCTACAGGTCCTCTCGGCCACGACTCGGCCAGCCGCCCCATAACGTACGTAACACTTATTCCGTTGCGTACGTAATACATACGTTGACTTACTACAGTATAATACTCGTATTACATACGTAATACACCCTGTATAACGACGTAACTCCATCCGTTGACTCACCTGTCCACATCTGCGCCGAAAGCCGCCGACCACGGGCCGACTATCCGATTCCTCTTGTTACGTACGTTAAGTACACTATATAACGTACGTAAACTAACACATTTTACGTACGTAAGCTCCAAGGCTTAACGACGTAATGGCTTTTATACTTAGCCAAAAATTCAATTGTTCTGTCCGACGTATCGATGTACAAAATACAAACATACGGCATCTTGAATACACACATACCGAATCCAAAAATATTCTCATACGATATACCTAATATCCAAATCAGTTCAACCTGATACAATATCCTGAATATATTTGTCAATCAAAAACGATAATCACAACAGTATAACTGTCTCGGTTCTCAATTTATTTTATCCATACTATATAGATACCAAACTATACAGTATACCTCAGATAAAATAACGCGAAAAAATTTATACTGAAAATTCGGGTATTACATACTACCCCCCTTAAAATAAGTTTCGTCCTCGAAACTTGCGACCTGTCACCAACAACAGATAAATCCAAAACTTTCCAACTTATCACAAAACAATCAAGCGTCGCCACTAGCGAATAACCAAAACGATATACTTACAGGTGCGTGAAGCCGATGATCTCCCGTGATACTAGCACACGACTCCCACACGATGTCTCAATACGATACCAACACACACCAATATCACAAATAACAATTTGAAAAGAATCACAAAAATTTTGGAAATTCCAAAAATCAGTTCGACTCAAAAGTCAGAAAAACTCATTTTCAAGAATCACGCTACTACCGTACCGGTAGAGCCACATAACACACACGCCTGGGTTTCACGAAACCCAAGCTCCGATACATCTTCTGTAACACCCCCAAAACCACCCGGGATATTATAGCGCCGTGGGTCCCGCGCCTGAACCCACCAGGCTAAAAACCATTTAAAAAACGTTTAAAAATGCCAAAAGGCCAATGACGGTAATATTTTAAATACTCAAATATTTTCAAAAGCATAGTTCTCAAATACCGTCATAAAATACCATTTGAAAATACAAGGCGAAGTGCAAATTCTCGATAGTTCAAAATATACGTTAAGCTACCACTTAAATGTACCGATAAAATAATTTGGGAAAAAGAGTTTGACGAAATAACCCAAGTTCGTAAAATGCCCAAAAGGCCATTTTGAAAATACACACGAGTTGGTAAAGATACCGAAAAGCCATTTTGAAATATACGCACGCGGCGGATAAAAACACAGTTCAAAATACACATTTGCAGCGGAAATAAAACAACCAGAAATAAATACTCAATACTCAAAAACATGCCACAGCCAGTATCACTCGGGAAGCTCATCCCTTCACGACCGCTACTAGCTCGATCTCCGAGTACCTAAAAATAAAGCCCACGACGGGGTCAGCCACAATACTCAATAATGATATCGATCACATCATCATAAATAATTACATACCAATGTAATAATATAGTAAGAATACTACCAAAGTAATCTTACCGTCATACCTTACCCGTAAATACCATAACAGATCAATCCGTACCATAATCCACATTCCGCATTCTCAAATGACGAAATAAACTCAACCACAACTAACTGTACTGTATTCAAACAATATCAAAAATCCTCAAAACATCGCCATAACTCATAAACACGAAATAAACCATCTGTGCCAAATCCTGTCCGTCGGATTGCACAACCAAATCTCAACCTGGATAAACCAATAGCATACAACATATCTGTAGATCAACTACCACATGGTAATGATAACAAATCCCAAACATCGACGTACAGTCCGAATGCTCATACGATCAATAACAATGATCAACCAATACATAACCGAGAATATCATCGACATGATAACTCCAATATAACCAACAAAGGATCGACGATAACCGAGAGTACCATCAACATGATAACTCCGACACGATCAAAAAAGGATCAACAATAACCGAGAATACCATTAACAAGGTAAACTCCAAATGATCAACAAAGGACCAACAATAACCGAGAATACCATCAACAAGGTAAACTCCAAATGATCAACGATAACGGATCTCAAAGAAATAATTCCGACTGTCGAACATACTACTCGGGCGTATGAACAACCAGTCACAAACCGTCGAACATACCCAACCATAAATGGAGGATGAACGTCCAAACAATATGGCTCAAAGATGGAAGTCATAGTACGCCCGATCCAGAAATGTGTCCGTGCACAAGCCACCCCGGGTATCGATCAAATACATGTGTGGTCTTGTACCTAATTAGCCTCACGAACTACGTCTCGTGTGCACGGTTAAATGTGGAAATATCAACACATAACTATCATGTGCCCGGATAAAAGTCCTACACAATAACCAATCGGCACGTAGATATAACTCCAGATATGTCACGATGCAACATGACAACGAAACTCAAAGAAACACATATCCAATAAGGATCAAAAGACTCACCGAAGTGAACAACAACAGACTGACAATGAAAAGTCGACACGACTAATCAATATCCAAAACATCAATCCTGGGATCATCATCCCCAAATGAATGACCAACACGATCTACGATCTCAATACAACAGTCATGGGATCAACATCCCTCAACGAATAACCGATACGAAACTCATTACATGAAACCTCAACATATACAACAACTCAACATACTAATTATCCACATGACTGAACAAATACTTCGATTACCTCAAAACCGAGGACCATATCCATCAACATCCCCTAATGAGATGATCAACACAACCATTAATACCAACAATAGTCCTGGGATCAACATCCCTCAACGAACAACCAGTACGAATCTCAATATACGAAGCCTCAACATACAACATATACAACAACTCAACATAATAATTATCTCATAATCGAACAATACATAAATTACCTCAAAGCCGAAGACAACATCCTTTCCACGAACATCCCTGAACGAATACACATACAAATAATCTCAAATAAGGTACCATCCATTCAATACCAATAAACCTTCATCCTGATACTTATGTCATCACGATAACTATCCTCGATATCCGATATTCTATGTCCTTGACCAAAGATAACTCACGTCTTCCTTGAACACAATTAAATCATATACCTTATGATTTAATACAACCAGAGAACGATATACAAACCATTATCCCGACAACTTACATTTCTAACAACATTGCTATACGAATTATAAATGAAATGAAAACGAAACCATTCATCAAATATTATAAACTGAACAAGTAGAAACTTGCCTCGATACCGATACCACAAAGCCGTTACCAAAATCCATTTCCTTTGTCTACGAGCTCCTCAGCCCCGACCAAAAGCAATCTACGAACTCCGCAGCCTCAACCGCAACACAACGGTCATAATCCACGATCAAAACATATCAACCTATTGCAATAACCGATTAACACACATTCGATAAAAATCAATAACCGACATACCCAACCAACAAACTCAATGGTTCAACGATACCTCGATCATATACATAAAACCAAATAATCCAACTCAACAAATACGAACTCATATCCACAATACAAGCCGCAACTCGATAATCAATATAACCGGTCAATAAACCCAACGGTTCCACCATATCCCGATTAAACATAGATCAGAACAATCCAAACCAATCAAACACGAACTAAAAACCACAATACGATTCCACAATCCGAATATCATATCAATAATCAATTTAACCAAGTGGCTAAGCATTATCGATTCCAAATTCAATCTTAAATACGATTACAAGTTTCCTCCTTGTAAATTCATAATATAAACCAATTGCGGATTATCATCACCAATCCGGACGATCCGATTAATTCAACATTATATATAACCATATTCCAAAGGTTTCAAATAATTCCATTATCCGAATTGAACACTTGTTCAATTCGTAGGAATTCTCAAACTCAAAAGTGAATCATAATCTTATCAAACCCGAAAATCGTATTCGTATTCCTATACGAATATTTTACCAAAACACATAACTTAGTTATAGATATGAATATTCCATATTCATATGCAAAACACTAACATCACTCAAACATGTTCATCAATTCATATATAATCCAAGAGTTCCTTAAGAACACAACTTATTCCGACATCACATTCAAAATCCTCAAACGATATAATCCGATGTGTTATAACATCTAGACAATCCTTATTCACAATTCAAGGTGTATATAATCATATTCTTCAACATATATACTTCTCATAACATCATGAATCCAAACAAACTACCAAGAACATCGAGAATACTACGATTCCATAATCATAACAACATAATCGAATCATTTGATCACCAATTCATTATCTTCCCTTAACAAAATTCTCGTAAATACCAAGAATCATCACAACAATATCAATTCAATCACCATTCATATGAAAAACGTGTAGAATTTCCAAGTTCTACCCACTGAGGCATTTCATCGAACACTTTGAAGGCATAGTCCAATTTAATCGATTATTCAAAGAAATACTCGAATTCGTTCCACAAAACTTCAAGAGTATTGAATGATTACGAGTATACAATCAATTTCAATCAACAATCTGAATCAAAACGAAGCAAATCTGCCAAAACACCAAGAAACCTCAAGAACATCCAAAAACCAAAAGTTTAGGTATTCTTACCTTCGATCCGGGTGGAAGATGATGTTAATCCATGATTCCAACTTCCAAAACATGTTGTTATAAGTTGATTCTACTCAAAACCATCCATTTTGCTGAAGAAATCGCGAAGAAACGAAGAGAAAACATGAAAATGGCCGAATGACTCAGTCCAGGCCTTTAGATAGGCGAGACCTGCCGGACCATTACGTACGTAACCTGCGGGTCCTTACGTACGTAGCCGGCCGTGGCCTACCCTTCTGCACAGTTCTGCCGACACCCTTATGTACGTAACCAGCAGCTGCTTACGTACGTAATCGGCCCTTACGGCCGTAACCGGCCACAACCTTACGTACGTAATCGGCCAGTCCTAGCCCCCAGCGAGTCACTGCCGACCGCGATCGGCCATCCTTGCGAGTCACTACCGACCATGCTCGGCCGCTACAGGTCCTCTCGGCCACGACTCGGCCAGCCGCCCCATAACGTACGTAACACTTATTCCGTTGCGTACGTAATACATACGTTGACTTACTACAGTATAATACTCGTATTACATACGTAATACACCCTGTATAACGTACGTAACTCCATCCGTTGACTCACCTGTCCACATCTGCGCCGAAAGCCGCCGACCACGGGCCGACTATCCGATTCCTCTTGTTACGTACGTTAAGTACACTATATAACGTACGTAAACTAACACATTTTACGTACGTAAGCTCCAAGGCTTAACGTACGTAATGGCTTTTATACTTAGCCAAAAATTCAATTGTTCCTGTCCGACGTATCGATGTACAAAATACAAACATACGGCATACTGAATACACATACTGAATCCAAAAATATTCTCATACGATATACCTAATATCCAAATCAGTTCAACCTGATACAATATCCTGAATATATTTGTCAATCAAAAACGATAATCACAACAGTATAACTGTCTCGGTTCTCAATTTATTTTATCCATACTATATAGATACCAAACTATACAGTATACCTCAGATAAAATAACGCGAAAAAATTTATACTGAAAATTCGGGTATTACATACTACCCCCCTTAAAATAAGTTTCGTCCTCGAAACTTGCGACCTGTCACCAACAACAGATAAATCCAAAACTTTCCAACTTATCACAAAACAATCAAGCGTCGCCACTAGCGAATAACCAAAACGATATACTTACATGTGCGTGAAGCCGATGATCTCCCGTGATACTAGCACACGACTCCCACACGATGTCTCAATACGATACCAACACACACCAATATCACAAATAACAATTTGAAAAGAATCACAAAAATTTTGGAAATTCCAAAAATCAGTTCGACTCAAAAGTCAGAAAAACTCATTTTCAAGAATCACGCTACTACCGTACCGGTAGAGCCACATAACACACACGCCTGGGTTTCACGAAACCCAAGCTCCGATACATCTTCTGTAACACCCCCAAAACCACCCGGGATATTATAGCGCCGTGGGTCCCGCGCCTGAACCCACCAGGCTAAAAACCATTTAAAAAACGTTTAAAAATGCCAAAAGGCCAATGACGGTAATATTTTAAATACTCAAATATTTTCAAAAGCATAGTTCTCAAATACCGTCATAAAATACCATTTGAAAATACAAGGCGAAGTGCAAATTCTCGATAGTTCAATATGTACGTTAAGCTACCACTTAAACGTACCGATAAAATAATTTGGGAAAAAGAGTTTGACGAAAATAACCGAAGTTCGTAAAATGCCCAAAAGGCCATTTTGAAAATAAACGAGTTGGTAAAGATACCGAAAAGCTATTTTGAAATATACACACGCGGCGAATAAAAACACAGTTCAAAATACACATTTGCAGCGGAAATAAAACAACCAGAAATAAATACTCAATACTCAAAAACATGCCACAACCAGTATCACTCGGGAAGCTCATCCCTTCACGACCACTACTAGCTCGATCTCCGAGTACCTAAAAATAAAGCCCACGACGGGGTTAGCCACAATACTCAATAATGATATCGATCACATCATCATAAATAATTACATACCAATGTAATAATATAGTAAGTATACTACCAAAGTAATCTTACCGTCATACCTTACCCGTAAATACCATAACAGATCAATCCTTACCATAATCCACATTCCGCATTCTCAAATGACGAAATAAACTCAACCACAACTAACTGTACTGTATTCAAACAATATCAAAAATTCTCAAAACATCTCCATAACTCATAAACACGAAATAAACCATCTGTGCCAAATCCTGTCCGTCGGATTACACAACCAAATATCAACCTGGATAAACCAATATCATACAACATATCTGTAGATCAACTACCACATGGTAATGATAACAAATCCCAAACATCGACGTACAGTCCGAATGCTCATACGATCAATAACAATGATCAACCAATACATCACCGAGAATATCATCGACATGATAACTCCAATATAACCAACAAAGGATCGACGATAACCGAGAGTACCATCAACATGATAACTCCGACACGATCAACAAAGGATCAACAATAACCGAGAATACCATCAACAAGGTAAACTCCAAATGATCAACAAAGGACCAACAATAACCGAGAATACCATCAACAAGGTAAACTCCAAATGATCAACGATAATGGATCTCAAATAAATAACTCCGACTGTCGAACATACCCCTCGGGCGTATGAACAACCAGTCACAAACCGTCGAACATACCCAACCATAAATGGAGGATGAACGACCAAACAATATGGCTCAAAGATGGAAGTCATAGTACGCCCGATCCAGAAATGTGTCCGTGCACAAGCCACCCCGGGTATCGATCAAATACACGTGTGGTCTTGTACCTAATTAGCCTCACGAACTACGTCTCGTGTGCACGGTTCAATGTGGAAATATCAACACATAACCATCATATGCCCGGATAAAAATCCTACACAATAACCAATCGGCACGCAGATATAACTCCGGATATGTCACGATGCAACATGACAACGAAACTCAAAGAAACACATATCCAATAAGGATCAAAAGACTCACCGAAGTGAACAACAACAGACTGACAATGAAAAGTCGACATGACTAATCAATATCCAAAACATCAATCCTGGGATCATCATCCCCAAATGAATGACCAAC
Organism: Orobanche coerulescens; assembly: GCA_033398695.1. Classification (NCBI taxonomy): domain Eukaryota; kingdom Viridiplantae; phylum Streptophyta; class Magnoliopsida; order Lamiales; family Orobanchaceae; genus Orobanche; species Orobanche coerulescens. Next base: position 166,991 of record JAWKAU010000154.1, read on the forward strand.
ACGATCTACGATCTCAATACAACAGTCCTGGGATCAACATCCCTCAATGAATAACCGATACGAAACTCATTACACGAAACCTCAACATATACAACAACTCAACATACTAATTATCCACATGACTGAACAAATACTTAGATTACCTCAAAACCGAGGACCATATCCATCAACATCCCCTAATGAGATGATCAACACAACCATTAATACCAACAATAGTCCTGGGATCAACATCCCTCAATGAACAACCAGTACGAATCTCAATATACGAAGCCTCAACATATAACATATACAACAACTCAACATAATAATTATCTCATAACTGAACAATACATAAATTACCTCAAAGCCGAACAACATCCTTTCCACGAACAACATCCCTGAACGAATACACAGTTATTTAAATAATCTCAAATAAGGTACCATCAATTCAATACCAATAAACCTTCATCCCGATACTTATGTCATCACGATAACTATCCTCGATATCTGATATTCTATATCCTTGACCAAAGATAACTCACGTCTTCCTTGAACACAATTAAATCATATACCTTATGATTCAATACACCCAGAGCACGATATACAAACCATTATCCCGACAACATACATTTCTAACAACATTGCTATACGAATTATAAATGAAATGAAAACAAAACCATTCATCAAATATTATAAACTGAACAAGTAGAAACTTGCGTCGATACCGATACCACAAAGCCGTTACCAAAATCCATTGCCTTTGTCTACGAGCTCCTCGGCCCCGACCAAAAGCAATCTACGAACTTCGAAGCCTCAACCGCAACACAACGGTCATAATCCATGATCAAAACATATCAACCTATTGCAATAACCGTTTAACACACATTCGATAAAAATCAATAACCGACATACCCAACCAACAAACTCAATGGTTCAACGATAACTCGATCATATACATAAAACCAAATAATCCAGCTCAACAAATACGAACTCATGTCCACAATACAAGCCGCAACTCGATAATCAATATAACCGGTCAATAAACCCAATGGTTCCACCATATCCCGATTAAACATAAATCCTAACAACCCAAACCAATCAAACACGAACTAAAAACCACAATACGATTCCATAATCCGAATATCATATCAATAATCAATTTAACCAAGTGTCTAAGCATTATCGATTCCAAATTCAATCTTAAATACGATTACAAGTTTCCTCCTTGTAAATTCATAATATAAACCAATTGCCGATTATCATCACCAATCCGGACGATCCGATTAATTCAACATTATAGATAACCATATTCCAAAGGTTTCAAATAATTCCATTATCTGAATTGAACACTTGTTCAATACGTAGGAATTCTCAAACTCAAAAGTGAATCATAATCTTATCAAACCCGAAAATCATATTCGTATTCCTATACGAATATTGTACCAAAACACATAACTTAGTTATAGATATGAATATTCCATATACATATCCAAAACATTAACATCACTCAAACATGTTCATCAATTCATATATAATCCAAGAGTTCATTAAGAACACAACTTATTCTGACATCACATTCAAAATCCTCAAACGATATAATCCGATGTTTTCTAACATCTAGAAAATCCTTATTCACAAATTCAAGGTGTATATAATCATGTTCTTCAACATATATACTTCTCATAACATCATCAATTGCAACAAACTACCAAGAACATCGAGAATACTACGATTTCATAATCATAACAACATAATCGAATCATTTGATCACCAATTCATTATCTTCCCTTAACAAAATTCTCGTAGATACCAAGAATCATCACAACAATATAAATTCAATAACCATTCATACCAAAAACGTGTAGAATTTCGAAGTTCTACCCACTGAGGCATTTCATCGAACACTTTGAAGGCATAGTCCAATTTAATCGATTATTCAAAGAAATACTCGAATTCGTTCCACAAAACTTCAAGAGTATTGAATGATTACGAGTATACAATCAATTTCAATCAACAATCTGAATCAAAACGAAGCAAATCGGCCAAAACACCAAGAAACCTCAAGAACATCCAAAAACCAAAAGTTTAGGTGTTCTTACCTTCGATCCAGGTGGAAGATTATGTTAATCCATGATTCCAACTTTCAAAACATGTTGTTATAAGTTGATTCTACTCAAAACCATCCATTTTGCTGAAGAAATCGCGAAGAAACGAAGAGAAAACATGAAAATGGCCGGATGACTCGGTCCAGGCCTTTAAATAGGCGGGACCTGCCGGACCATTACGTACGTAACCGGCGGGTCCTTACGTACGTAGCCGGCCGTGGCCTACCCTTCTGCCCAATTTTTCCGACAGCCTTACGTACGTAACCGGCAGCTGCTTACGTATGTAATCGGCCCTTACGGCCGTAACCGGCCACAACCTTACGTACGTAATCGGCCAGTCCTAGCCCCCAGCGAGTCACTGCCGACCGCGATCGGCCATCCTTGCGAGTCACTGCCGACCATGCTCGGCCGCTACGGGTCCTCTCGGCCACGACTCGGCCAGCCGCCCCGTAACGTACGTAACACTTATTCCGTTGCGTACGTAATACATACGTTGACTTACTACAGTATAATACTCGTATTACATACGTAATACACCATGTATAACGTACGTAACTCCATCCGTTGACTCACCTGTCCACATTTGCGCCGAAAGCCGCCGACCACGGGCCCCACTGTCTGATTCCTCTTGTTACGTACGTTATGTACACTATATAACGTACGTAAACTAACACATTTTACGTACGTAAGCTCCAAGGCTTAATGTACGTAATGGCTTTTATACTTAGCCAAAAATTCAATTGTTCCTGTCCGACCTATCGACGAACAAAATACAAACATACGGCATACTGAATACACATACCGAATCCAAAAATATTCTCATACGATATACCTGATATCCAAATCAGTTCAACCTGATACAATATCCTGAATATATCTGTCAATCAAAAACGATAATCACAACAGTATAACTGTCTCGGTTCTCAATTTATTTTATCCATACTGTATAGATACCAAACTATACAGTATACCTCAGATAAAATAATGCGAAAAAATTTATACTGAAAATTCGGGTATTACATACTACCCCCCTTAAAATAAGTTTCGTCCTCGAAACTTGCGACCTGTCACCAACAACAGATAAATCCAAAACTTTCCCACTCATCACAAAACAATCAAGCGTCGCCACTAGCGAATAACCAAAACGATATACTTACAGGTGCGTGAAGCCAATGATCTCCCATGATACTAGCACACGACTCCCACACGATGTCTCAATACGATACCAACACACACCAATAAATAACAATTTGAAAAGAATCACAAAAAATTTGGAAATTCCAAAAATCAGTTCGACTCAAAAGTCAGAAAAACTCATTTTCAAAAATCACGCTACTACCGTACCGGTAGAGCCACATAACACACACGCCTGGGTTTCACAAAACCCAAGCTCCGATACCATCTTCTGTAACACCCCCAAAACCATCCGGGATATTACAGCGCCGTGGGTCCCGCGCCGGAACCCACCAGGCTAAAAACCATTTCAAAAACGTTTAAAAATGCCAAAAGGCCAATGACGGTAATATTTTAAATACTCAAATATTTTCAAAAGCATAGTTCTCAAATACCGTCATAAAATACCATTTGAAAATACAAGGCGAAGTGCCAATTCTCGACAGTTCAAAATGTACGTTCAGCTACCACTTAAACGTACCGATAAAATAATTTGGGAAAATGAGTTTGACGAAAATAACCGATGTTCGTAAAATGCCCAAAAGGCCATTTTGAAAATACACGAGTTGGTAAAGATACCGAAAAGCCATTTTGAAATATACACACGCGGCGAATAAAAACACAGTTCAAAATACACATTTGCAGCGGAAATAAAACAACAAGAAATAAATACTCAATACTCAAAAACATGCCACAGCCAGTATCACTCGGGAAGCTCATCCCTTCACGACCGCTACTAGCTCGATCTCCGAGTACCTAAAAATAAATCCCACGATAGGGTCAGCCACAATACTCAATAATGATATCGATCACATCATCATAAATAATTACATACCAATGTAATAATATAGTAAGAATACTACCAAAGTAATCTTACCGTCATACCTTACCCGTAAATACCATAACAGATCAATCCTTACCATAATCCACATTCCGCATTCTCAAATGACGAAATAAACTCAACCACAACTAACTGTACTGTATTCAAACAATATCAAAAATCCTCAAAACATCGCCATAACTCATAAACATGAAATAAACCATCTGTGCCAAATCCTGTCCGTCGGATTACACAACCAAATCTCAACCTGGATAAACCAATAGCATACAACATATCTGTAGATCAACTACCACATGGTAATGATAACAAATCCCAAACATCGACGTACAGTCCGAATGCTCATACGATCAATAACAATGATCAACCAATACATAACTGAGAATATCATCGACATGATAACTCCAATATAACCAACAAAAGATCGACGATAACCGAGAGTACCATCAACATGATAACTCCAACACGATCAACAAAGGATCAACAATAACCGAGAATACCATCAACAAGGTAAACTCCAAATGATCAACAAAGGACCAACAATAACCGAGAATACCATCAACAAGGTAAACTCCAAATGATCAACGATAATGGATCTCAAAGAAATAACTCCGACTGTCGAACATACCCCTCGGGCGTATGAACAACCAGTGACAAACCGTCGAACATACCCAACCATAAATGGAGGATGAACAACCAAACAATATGGCTCAAAGATGGAAGTCATAGTACGCCCGATCCAGAAATGTGTCCGTGCACAAGCCACCCCGGGTATCGATCAAATAAACGTGTGGTCTTGTACCTAATTAGCCTCACGAACTATGTCTCGTGTGCACGGTTCAATGTGGAAATATCAACACATAACTATCATGTGCCCGGCTAAAAATCGTACACAATAACCAATCGGCATGCAGATATAACTCCAAATATGTCACGATGCAACATAACAACGAAACTCAAAGAAACACATATCCAATAAGGATCAAAAGACTCACCGAAGTGAACAACAACAGACTGACAATGAAAAGTCGACATGACTAATCAATATCCAAAACATCAATCCTGGGATCATCATCCCCAAATGAATGACCAACACGATCTACGATCTCAATACAACAGTCCTGGAATCAACATCCCTCAACGAATAACCGATACGAAACTCATTACACGAAACCTCAACATATACAACAACTCAACATACTAATTATCCACATGACTGAACAAATACTTAGATTACCTCAAAACCGAGGACCATATCCATCAACATCCCCCAATGAGATGATCAACACAACCATTAATACCAACAATAGTCTTGGGATCAACATCCCTCAATGAACAACCAGTACGAATCTCAATATACGAAGCCTCAACATACAACATATACAACAACTCAACATAATAATTATCTCATAACTGAACAATACATAAATTACATCAAAGCCGAAGACAACATCGTTTCCACGAACAACATCCCTGAACGAATACACAATTATACAAATAATCTCAAATAAGGTACCATCCATTCAATACCAATAAACCTTCATCCCGATACTTATGTCATCACGATAACTATCCTCGATACCCGATATTCTATATCCTTGACCAAAGATAACTCACGTCTTCCTTTAACACAATTAAATCATATACCTTATGATTTAGTACAACCAGAGCACGATATACAAACCATTATCCCGACAACTTACATTTCTAACAACATTGCTATACGAATTATAAATGAAATGAAAACGAAACCATTCATCAAATATTATAAACTGAATAAGTAGAAACTTGCCTCGATACCGATACCACAAAGTCGTTACCAAAATCCATTGCCTTTGTCTACGAGCTCCTCAGCCCCGACCAAAAGTAATCTACGAACTACGCAGCCTCAACCGCAACACAACGGTCATAATCCATGATCAAGACATATCAACCTATTGCAATAACCGATTAACACACATTCGATAAAAATCAATAACCGACATACCCAACCAACAAACTCAATGGTTCAATGATACCTCGATCATATACATAAAACTAAATAATCCAACTCAACAAATACGAACTCATATCCACAATACAAGCCGCAACTCGATAATCAATATAACCGGTCAATAAACCCAACAGTTCCACCATATCCCGATTAAACATAAATCCGAACAACCCAAACCAATCAAACACGAACTAAAAACCACAATACAATTCCACAATCCGAATATCATATCAATAATCAATTTAACCAAGTGTCTAAGCATTATCGATTCTAAATTCAATCTTAAATATGATTACAAGTTTCCTCCTTGTAAATTCATAATATAAACCAATTGCCGATTATCATCACCAATCCGGACGATCCGATTAATTTAACATTATAGATAACCATATTCCAAAGGTTTCAAATAATTCCATTATCCGAATTGAACACTTGTTCAATACGTAGGAATTCTCAAACTCAAAAGTGAATCATAATCTTATCAAACCCGAAAATCATATTCGTATTCCTACACGAATATTGTACCAAAACACATAACTTAGTTATAGATATGAATATTCCATATTCATATCCAAAACACTAACATCACTCAAACATGTTCATCAATTCATATATAATCCAAGAGTTCCTTAAGAACACAACTTATTCCGACATCACATTCAAAATCCTCAAACGATATAATCTGATGTGTTCTAACATCTAGACAATCCTTATTCACAATTCAAGGTGTATATAATCATGTTCTTCAACATATATACTTCTCATAACATCATGAATCGCAACAAACTACCAAGAACATCGAGAATACTACGATTCCATAATCATAACAACATAATCGAATCATTTGATCACCAATTCATTATCTTCCCTTAACAAAATTCTCGTAAATACCAAGAATCATCACAACAATATCAATTCAATCACCATTCATACGAAAAACGTGTAGAATTTCCAAGTTCTACCCACTGAGGCATTTCATCGAACACTTTGAAGGCATAGTCCAATTTAATCGATTATTCAAAGAAATACTCGAATTCGTTCCACAAAACTTCAAGAGTATTGAATGATTACGAGTATACAATCAATTTCAATCAACAATCTGAATCAAAACGAAGCAAATCGGCCAAAACATCAAGAAACCTCAAGAACATCCAAAAACCAAATGTTTAGGTGTTCTTACCTTCGATCCGGGTGGAAGATGATGTTAATCCATGATTCCAACTTCCAAAACATGTTGTTATAAGTTGATTATACTCAGAACCATCCATTTTGCTGAAGAAATCGCGAAGAAATGAAGAGAAAACATGAAAATGGCCGGATGACTCGGTCCAGGCTTTTAAATAGGCGGGACCTGCCAGACCATTACGTATGTAACCGGCGGGTCCTTACGTACGTAGCCGGCCGTGGCCTACCCTTCTGCCCAGTTCTGCTGACAGCCTTATGTACGTAACCGGCAGCTGCTTACGTACGTAATCGGCCCTTACGGCCGTAACCGGCCACAACCTTACGTACGTAATCGGCCAGTCCTAGCCCCCAGTGACTCACTGTCGACCGCGATCGGCCATCCTTGCGAGTCACTGCCGACCATGCTCGGCCACTACAGGTCCTCTCGGCCATGACTCGGCCCGCCGCCCCGTAACGTACGTAACACTTATTCCGTTGCGTACGTAATACGTACGTTGACTTGATACAGTATAATACTCGTATTATGTATGTAATACACCTTGTATAATGTACGTAACTCCATCCGTTGACTCACCTATCCATATCTGCGCCGAAAGCCGCTGACCACGGGCCCCACTGTCCAATTCCTCTTGTTACGTACGTTATGTACACTATATAACGTACGTAAGCTAACACATTTTACGTACGTAAGCTCCAAGGCTTAACGTACTGTTGGGAAAACAAAGACCCTGTATCGAAACAGCCGGGATATCCGATCCCTGTATCGAATGATATTTGATAAAGAGGTTTTGACATATATGCCAATCCGAATACAGTAAAGGAAACTGTATCGAGGCTTTAAGGCTCTATCCGGTATCAAAGATCTGCCGCGAATCAGCATATAGTGAAGCTTTTCAGTACAGCAAGAAGTCTTGTAAGAAGACCAAGTATGGAAACTGTCTCGAAACTCAAAATACAGTTTTCATCCATACAGCTCACAATAGGACAAAGAAGGAATATCCAGAAGTCAAGTCCCGTTGAATAAAGAAGTATTTAAATACTCAAGGATAAAGTATTTAAATACTGCCAGTCTTCAGATCTTCAGAATCCCGCGAAATCTGGATCGTGTCATAATCCCGTTGGAACGAAATCTCATTCAAACGGATACATCTCAACGGATATATGCTTCATAGACTATATATATCTTATGAAGGCATTGAAGATCTACCTCCAGTAACCTAACACTCAAGCTATCAAAAGTTATCATCAGAGCAAAACATATCTCCAAAGCCTACTGCAATTAAGATCAAAAGAGATATACAGTGCTCATCATCCTGAACAACACTCATCAGCTGAAAGCTCTTAAAGTCAAAGTTGTTGTTCACCATCTGTTCTATACGTTGAACAAACTAAAGATCAGCCCTGTGTGGACTGAACAATCTGTGCTTCTCCGGAACTGTGTGTGAAGGATTTGCATTAAAAAAGACGAAGCTTCAGAACTGTGTGTGAAGAAGCAAGTCAAAGCATTAGCTCAAAACCAATATGTGTGAACGGTTTAAGCTAAGATCTTTATATCAATCTGTGTGAACGATATATTGATTGTGTGTGTTGTTATAATTACGTAGTTGTGTACGTAGTAATTATAATAAACTTTTTACTCCTGTGTGGAGGACCAGTGGACGTAGAGGGGTTTACCTCGAACCACTTTAATTACTGTGTTATTTACCTTCAGCTTTTACTGTTTTAAATTACTGTGATATATTAAGTATACACTATACACTTAGTTGTTGTATCCACATCAACCTACTGTATTCAAGACTTCCACTACGCACTCAGATTTAGAATCCGTACAGTTTGTTGTTTAAACTATTTTCCAAACTGTATCCAGTATACTTAGTGGCCAACAAGTGGTATCAGAGCGGTTGATTCTAAAAAGAATCAGTCGTATTTCTTTTTAACCGAATCAGATTCAAATCACTTATTTTCAAAACAGTCTCTTTCATTCCTATATCATCAGTATGGATACTTCTATGATTAACAAAGTCCCTATGTTCTCTATCAACGAATTTGACAACTGGAGAATTAGAATGGAAGCTCATCTTGCAGCAATGCACGAAGAGATGATTTTTGTTATACAGGATGGTCTTATCAAGATCATGAAGGTAAATCCGGCCGCAAAGATTGAAGGCCAAGCCCATGCTGAAATGCTCGAGAAGGAACGCGAGCAATGGACAACAGATGAAAAGAAGCGAGCCAATCTCGACAACGTGGCTAAGAACGCGTTATTTGTCACTCTTGACAAAGGCACGTTCTCAAAGGTAAAGAGCTGCAAAACAGCCAAAGAAATCTGGGATAAACTCAAGTTAATTTGTGAGGGAACTGAGCTCTCAAAAGAAAACAAGATTTCAAAACTAACTCAGCAATTTGAATCTTTTGAAATGAAACCAACGGAAACACTTGAGGAACTTGACCTCAGATTCACTGGTATTGTTGGTGAACTTGAAGCGTTGGGCAAAATTTACACCCAAAAGGAGAAGAACTTAAAAATTTTCAGATCTCTCCCAGCCCGATGGGACATTAAGACCACAGCTATGCGTGTATCCTGTAATCTTAATGAAATATCTACTTTTGATCTCTTCTCTGACCTCAAAGCTTTTGAGTATGATATTGACAGAAGAGAGAAAGCTGAAGAATCTCCTTCAAAGGTCACAGCTCTCGCCGCTGTATCGAACCGTCGACACAGCATGCCTAGCTCGTCGAAGCCCAGTCACAAGAATGCTGACAGTGACGACGACATCCTGTCTCAAGATGAAATGGCGCTTCTCATGCATAAATTCAAAAAGTTCATCAAACAGTCTGGAAAGACTCCCTACAGGCCCAAACCTGTCCACAAGGTAAGTACCGAAACATCATCTGGTGATGCTAACCTGTGCTATAACTGTAGGAAACCAGGCCATTATGCAAACAAATGTCCTCATCCCAAAGTCCAAAGATTGCCTGAGGCCGAGCAACAAGAGAGAGATGAAAGAAGACGTGCTTGGAAAGATAAGCTCAAGGCCCTGATTGGAGAATCAGAAGCCTCCCCCACACCATCCAAATCAGCAGAATGTCTTCAGGTAGTCACTGAAAGTGATTCATCTGACGATGAGTTCGATGATAAGGCATACATGTGCTTTATGGCCAAAGATGTTCCAGAAGGCGAAGACAGCGACGATGAGGTAAGTTCAACCTCAGCTATTCCATCAAATGCATCTCATACTTTCGAAAATATGATGAATGAATTTAAAAACATTCAAAAGGCCCATGAGACTCTAAAATCGAGAATATACAATTAACAAATTTAGAGCTGAAAGATGAAAATGACTTGCTGAAAATAAACTATGAAAATATGTCTCTTGATTGCGAAACCAGCAAGGTCGATTTTGAAAACTCATGAAGAGCAATCATCAACTTTCTCATGAACTAAATGAGGTTAAAACCCACAATGAGAGCAAGACAAATGATTTGGTTCTACTACAAACCAAAATCACAACTCTCGAAAAGCGAGAAACTGAACTTGAGACCATTCTGAAGACGTTTGAAAAATCGTCCAAAAGAATGGAAGAAATTCTGAGCACTGGGCAACATGCTCATGATAAAAGTGGCTTAGGATACAGCTCATGTTCGAACAAAGGGAAAACTAGTACAGTGTTCGTCAAGAGTGTGGAACACATTCCAGAATCGGAAGATACCCCTAGTCCCGTGAAGGAACTCTTTATCGAGAAAACCGAAGGCCGCAATTCCGCCCCGCAATCCTATACTGCATAGCGGAATCATAAGCCATTCCAACCTCGTGAGGCGCACTCAACAAAGATGCTCCCGAGCATATCAACGGCGTCAACACTGCTCGTTGAAGGAAGGTCAGATCCAACCACCAAAGGCCCGCACGGCAAGATTATCGCACTCGCCGAGGTATTGATACAGAGCCCCGTTATCCCTCAAGACAGCAGATGCCGTTCGGTATCATCAACGGATTGGGAATCCAACCGAGACCCGTAAGACAAGTCGTTAGGCCTAAGAAAATGGCTCCACCTCCTAGACGGCACTCGCATCTTGGAATAATAATAATAACCCTAAATTTTACATGCATAATAATTATCATGATTATAACAACTACGGATATGCCCCGTAGATATCGCAACACCTGCACCGAGTATGTCCTACAAGAAACCAATTGCCGCCAGAAAGCTTGGGTACCTAAAGGAACTAACATACATGGACCCAAAATCAAAGGGGACCTAAATCTACCTAATTTCTTTGTTACAGGACATTCTAAAGGAGGATACAGGTACTTTGATAGTGGATGCTCGTCACATGACCGGAGATAGGAGCAAGCTATCGATTTTGTAGAAGGTCGCGGTCCAAAAGTTCGCTTCGTGATAAGTCTAAAGGAAGAACAAGAGGGAAAGGAAACCTACTTGTCGGGAAATTCAAGGTCACCGATGTTGCATATGTTGAAGGCTTACGTATAATCTACTTAGTATTAGCCGCCTGTGATAAACAGCTTCTCGGTGAAGTTCTATATAGATCGTTGTAGAGTGAAGAACACTCAAACCAAGGAAGTTGTGCTTACAGAAGCGCATCGGGTAATATGTATATTGGCCGATCGAAGCCTATGAGCTCCTCAATTCCATGTTTTGTTGCCAAAGGCACTGCAGATATTAGCTGGTTATGGCACAAGAGGATGTCTCACGTCAACTTCAAGACGATCAACAAGCTTTCAAGACAGGGAATGGTTAGAGGTTTGCCAAATGTGTCATTCAAGAAGGACGTCATGGACCATGCCAGAAAGGCAAGCAAATCAAGTCAACCCTGAAAAGCAAATCCTACCTTTCAACCCAAAGAGTGTTGGAAATGCTACACATGGATCTCTACGGTCCTGTAGACCCAGTAAGTTTGGGAGGTAAGAAATACTGCATGGTTGTTGTTGATGATTATTCCAGGTATGCTTGGATGATCTTTCTTAGCAAGAAGAAGGAAACAACATCAAGGCTGCCAGAGCTCCTAAGAAAGTTGCAAAATGAAAAAGCATCGAGTATCGTGTGCATTCGTTCCGACAGAGGTATTGAATTTACTAACCATTTTATAGAGCAATACTGTTCGGAGAATGGAATACAGCACGAATACTCAGCTACCCGTACACCTCAACAAAATGGTGTTGCCGAGCGAAAGAATAGGACATTGAAAGAAGCAACAAGGACAATGATTGCCGCAAGCAAATTGCCACAGCGTTTCTGGGGTGAAGCAACCAATACAGCGTGCTACACTCAAAACCGCTGTATCATCAACAAGCATCACAACAAAACAGCATATGAGGTATGGAATAACAAAACTCCATTTGTTTCGTATTTTCACATTTTTGGATGCAGGTGTTATGTATTGAACAATGGTAAGGACCAACTTAGAACCTTTGATGAAAAATCAGATGAAGGAATATTCGTAGGATACTCCTCCGTCAGCAAAGCTTTCAGAATCTTCAATAAAAGGAAGCTGACGATCGAGGAATCAGTTCATGTAGTGTTCGACGAACCACACCATGACCCTACAGGAGTAGATGATATCACTCAGAACATTCACCATCTATCTATCTTGGATCCACCTACACCCATTGAACCTGTCGTTGGTTTAGAAATCAACCCCGCAGCTGTAAGAATTGATGTGGATGAAGCCGACGCTGTACAAGCTGAAGCTGTATCCACAGAAACTTTCGATACAGTACGGGATCTTGAATTAGAACCCGACCGAAGATGGTTGAGAGATCACCCGCAAGAGCTGATCATTGGAAATATTAATGCCGGTTTTTCTACTCGTAGGAGAATACAGAGTACACAAGGAAATGTACTTTGTGCACAAGAAGAATCTAATGCTGAAGTTTCACAGTTTCCTGAATGGAAATCTCAATCCGAACTTAGGAGACTCAATATGTGCACTATCGCTGTATTCTTAGCCCAGTCCGAACCTGTTTCAACCATAGACGCTCTTAACAATTCTCATTGGATAACATCTATGGAAGAAGAGCTTAATGGTTTCGAAAGAAACAATGTATGGTATCTTGTACCCAGACCAACACACCAATCGGTTATAGGAACCAAATAGGTATTTCGAAACAAGAAGGATCGAAATGGACTTATCATAAGGAACAAATCCAGACTAGTAGCACAAGGCTATTGTCAGGAAGAAGGAATCGACTATGATGAAACATTCGCCCCTGTAGCGAGACTAGAAGCCATTAGGATATTTTTAGCCTTTGCCGCCCATAAGAGTTTTATCGTATACCAAATGGACGTCAAGAGTGCTTTCCTGAATGGAGATCTTGCAGAAGAAGTTTATGTTGAACAACCACCAGGGTTTGCCAACACAGACAGTATCGATCTAGTTTACAGGCTAAGGAAAGCCCTGTATGGGCTTAAACAAGCCCCTAGAGCCTGGTACGAAACCCTGTCCCAGTATCTAACCAACAACGGATTTGAGAAAGGTGCTGTGGACAAAACCTTGTTCAAGATACAGGAAGGTGATGACCTTTTAATGGTACAAATCTATGTGGATGACATAATTTTTGGTTCAACTAACCTTGCTCTATGTCAAAGGTTCTCTCATCTCATGCAAAGTAAATTTGAAATGAGTATGATGGGGGAACTTAGTTATTTTCTAGTTTTGCATGTAAAGCAGTTGCCTACAGGTATATTCATCAACCAGGAGAAATACAGCAAGGAGCTTCTCAACAAATTTGGAATGAACACTTCCAAATCCACGCCAACCCCCATGAGCACTTCCGTGCAAATTAGTGCTGATGAAGCCGGAAAGCCGTTTGACCAATCACTCTACAGGAAGCTCATTGGTTCGCTCCTGTACCTAACGGCTAGCAGGCCCGATATCCAGTTTGCTGTTGGAGTGTGTGCGAGATACCAAGTTGCACCTAAGGAATCACACTTCAATACAGCTAAACGAATCCTGAAGTACATTAAAGGAACAGTCGATGCAGGACTATGGTATCCTAAGGAAGGCGGATTCGATTTAGTTGGATACAGTGACTCGGATCTCGGAGGCTGCAAGCTAGATAGGAAGAGTACAAGTGGAACTTGTCACTTTCTCGGACCTAGACTCGTTTCTTGGTTCAGTAAAAAGCAATTGGCTAACTCTCTTTCCACGGCTGAATCAGAGTACTATGCTGCTAGTAGCTGCTGTATGCAGATCCTTTGGATGCAGCAACAACTGTCAGACTATGGAATCGATGCTTGAGAGACTCCAATCATGTGTGATAGCACGAGTGCAATTGCAATCACGCACAATCCTGTTCTGCACTCGCGCACTAAGCATATCAACATGAAGCATCACTTCATAAGGAATCACGTCGAGAACAAGGATGTTCGCCTGGAAAAGGTTCATACAGACGTTAAGCTGGCCGACATCTTCACCAAGCCGCTCGACACAGCAAGATTCAACATGCTCAGACAAGAATTGGGAATGCTACAATGCGGACTCCGTAAGTAATTTCTCGCTTTTACTCAACAATTGAGGGGAATGTCAGAAGACCCAAGAATACAGTATCCAACATTAATTATTTGTACACTCAGAATCGTCAATACAGCACTGTAGCGAGCGAAGACATATGAATCCTACAGCTGGCGTGTGCAATAATTAAGGGGGAATACTGTAAGACCCATGAATACAGCATTAATCCAAATATTGTTGTATGGAATTTAAAACCTATAAGCACCTTTTTGAGGGGGAACGTCAGACGACGCTGAAACAAGACATGCTATAGATTTCGATTCAAGATATAATATAATATTATTTCCTTTCAAAATAATTTTTGTCCACGTGCCCTGTTTTTATGTCAAACGTCATGTTCATTAAATGCCTTACACGACATCTGGACAACTGAATCTCAAAAGCCGCGATGTTTTTAAATTGTTTATTATTTTTAAACCGTCGTTTTAGGCATTTAGGGTATCAACCTATGTCAGAAGTTGGACCCGCTCAATTTTTAAACTTTTCAATGGATTAGCGTACCAGTTACACTTAGTCCATCTTAACCGTTGATTTCAAAACCGGTTCCCATCCCTTAAAATCTGACCATTCGTACTCTGCAAACCCTATTTCGCCGCCCAACTATAAAAGGACTGAATCTGCCATTAGAGACTCTTTACGCTTTCTGCAAATTCAAGAGTTCTCAAGCAAATACAGCCTACATATTTTTCTGCATTTTACCGCATATTTCGATTGTTTTCTTGCACCTTTTTCTTAAGAAAACATCAATGGCTGGACAATCTTCTTCTCCTGTTCTGAAGAAATCTGCTAACATCATTGATTGCCGGATCTTCTCCAAACCTGTCATCATTGAGCGTATTCTCTCAGAAACCAACGACGCAGATCCCATGGAATATATCATTACTCGTCTTCAACAACAAGGCCTCTATCGCCTTGGAAGCAAGACTGCTGACAAATTCGACCCCCATCTGGTTGAGGAATTCTACCTCAATGCCGCCGACCGTTTTCTGTCATTGGCCCAAGGAGGTCATGTTGCTGACATCACTGCAACAGTCCAGGGAGTGGAGATCTGTATCGATCGCGATCTGCTCCAGAGAATCTACAGGCTACCCGCTGATGGCCTGACCATGGATCAACTTGAGACGTTCGGGTCTCAAGCGCTCATTACAAAATTTTATGGACTGTTCACAGGGTCCAAAGTTGTTGACATGGTGACGACTACTTGTCACAAGAAAAACTTTCTTCTTCCTTTTGTGTATCTTCATGACTTTTGCTCCAGGATTATTGAAAACCGAACCGGTGCGTTCGAGATGTGTACCAACTTAAGGTTCAGGATGATGGTGGCTATTTTGACCTGTGAAAAGGTCAATTGGTGCTAAATAATTCTGAAACGCCTACAAGAGGAGGTGTGCAAACCTGCCACCCAGAAGAAATCTTTCGGTTTAATGTTGAATTATATCCTGACAAAGTGCGGACTGACGCAATCCGCCGACGCGAAGAAGAATAGCTCGAGGATATACTTAGGAGGCGTCAAGCCTACTGCGTATAACCAGAGCACCTTGTCTTGCAACCACCCAAGAACCAGGCACATACCAATTTCTGATGATCCAAGAGATGAATCCTTGAAGGTCCCAGAAATGGAATCTTCAAAGAAGCGAAAGAGATCTCACAGCAAGAAACACTCTGCTGGTGAGAAGCCCAAGAAGAGACTCAGGAGGCTTTCGAAAATCAAATCTGCCAAGCACTCCAAGGAAGTCTCCCCCGTGGCTCAACCCACTGATGAAGAACCCCAGGGCCCAACCCCTGTGGAAGAGGTGTCTCCTACTGTATCGACAGTAGATCCCGAGCCTTTGGCGGCTAGGACGGATATTGAGACATCTGCCAACGATCAAGACTTTAGCGAGTCGGCTGCCCATTCGGAGCCAAAAGCTACTTCTCCTCTGTGGGATCCCACACCCGTACAGGATCCATCTTCCTTTAGGGCACCATCCCCTGTAAGGAGTCCCTCTTCCGTACAGGATCCCATACCTGTACAGGAATCCCTCGATACAACATCTCCGGACTTTGTACGAAGTCCCTCCCCTGACTCGATCATTAATCAGACCCTTCTTTCGGTTTAAATTGAACACGCCTACGAAATATTTTTGCAATGGAAAGGCTACAGGCTAGCTCCGTATGATACACTGTACAACTGGAGCGATTGGAGCCACGAAGAGAGATTCGTCTCAAAAGTGACGGACTCAACAGAAATTGAGGCCCTGCTTCGATGGGACAACCCCTCTTTCAAGGATCTAATTGAAAGCCATCTTCTACACAAATCTGACGCTCAGAGGAAAGGAAAGAAAAAGTCAGAGGATTCTCCCACTAATCCAAAAGATGACGAAGATCATGACTCAGACGACGACGACGATGCTTTACAAGCAGGTCTGAGGATGAGTCGTGAAGAGGCTGAAGCTCGAGATGCCTCTCCACCCAGAGACGACGAAGGGCCTTCTACCCAAGACAATCCCCCTTCGCCACAGCCTGAGAACATTCCCGACCAAGAGGAATCAGTCCCTCCAGTCGAGGAAGTACAAGAAATTTTGGAACAGGCACCTGAGCCTGCTGCGACCGAAGAAGCTGTTCCTGAAAGCCAACAGGAGGATTCAGTCCCTCCTGTATCCATGTTTGCTGAAGAATCTTCGCAACAGGAAGCTTCTCAACCCCCTGTCGCCGAACCACAGGAAGCTGCTCCCGCCCCTTCAACCGTGGAATCCGAGGACGGTATCGAACCTGAGGATGTCCAACTTACTTCACGCCCATCCGTGAATGTAAGAAGGTTGAACAGCTCTGCAGACCTTGACCAACCAGATTCTCCGATTTCTGCCGCACGAAAAGAGCGCCTGCGTGCACTTGGCCTTCAAACTGTATTCATCCAGGATGCAGTAAATGCTCTATCTTCCGTTGAAAAAGCATTGAATTGGATGCATACTTCTGCCGTCGAAGAAATGACCACTCTTCAACATGAAGTATCTCGTGTTGTCGACGCATTCATTCTTTTGCCAGAAGTTTTCAAACAAGCTTTGAAGATCATGGAAGATAAGCAGGAGCAACTGCTGAAGGAAGAAGCAACAAAAACGAGGATAGCTGAAGCCAAGACCGCTTGTGCTATGATTGAGAACAGTTCTCAACTGCGTGCTCACGACAAATGCATTCAGGAAATGTTGCAGACTCTTTCCTCCCTTGTAGAGAGAATTACTAGCATCGAGACAAAACAGGACGCTGCTCTAGAAATCCTGCAAAGTCTTGATGAAGCCAAAAAGGGGGAAGAGGCACGAGAAGCTGCTAGGAGAATCAGGCTGCAACAAGAAAGGGAATTTGAGGCTGCTCAGAACAGTATCACTGCCGAGTTGAACAAACTAGCACCTCCCTCCCAAAGTTTTAAAATTTCAGGCTCCAGACCGGAATTTCATGATCCCAATGTCCCTTGGCAAACTCTTATTCAGAGACCTTCGGAAATTCGTCTGCCGACCAACCGCAATCCTACTGCCGACGAAGTGAAGCACTGGAGGAAGAACGAACTGATGAGATACTTTGTCAAACTCATCAGGGAATCCGCCATCTTCAAGAACTATAAAACGTTAGCGGAGGCCGCAGACAAATTTACGAAGATGCTAGAAGACGGGAAACTCCCTCTCCAAATCGAGATGAAATCCAAACACAGAAGAGGAGATCGGATCACCCATCCAGAAGACTGGATACTTGCCTTTGATCGATCCTATGATGGAAGAGCTATATACCAGGATCGAGGCAATGATTCTCTTCAGAACTGGTGGCGTGGTACCGAGAATGAACCAGGGAAAAAGCCATGGAGGCATGCGGATTATAGATAAGGAGCTGAAATCTATGTATATTATTTTTTTTGCTTTGTAATTTCTCTTCGAAACAGCAAACTCTGTACTCAATTCATTTTGAATATCAATAAAAACGTTTGTTTGTCTTGAAAGATTACAACTCGTAATCTACTGTGTTGATGTATGATTACTTAAATTGTTTGATAGCAATCTCAAGTTAGATAAACTTGATTGAAAATTAAGCTGTACGAACTAGTCTACGAACAGTTCATAATTTCAGTTGTAAGCTTAGAATACATTGTAAGATTGTGCCTGCGCGCCAATCATAAGCTTAAGTTGTAATAATCCTTAAAGATCGAACTTGCTGCGAAAGCGCTTCATCATTTAGACTAAGTCAGACCTTTGACGAAAGACCAAGAAATCTGCCAGAAGTCATCAAAGAAGATTGCTTCATGAAGAAGGTTTTGGCATCATCAAGAAGACTTGAAAAGTTAAGAAAGAAAGTCTTGGCAAATTGTCAAAAAGGGGGAAATTGTTGGGAAAACAAAGACCCTGTATCGAAACAGCCGGGATATCCGATCCCTGTATCGAATGATATTTGATAAAGAGGTTTTGACATATATGCCAATCCGAATACAGTAAAGGAAACTGTATCGAGGCTTTAAGGCTCTATCCGGTATCAAAGATCTGCCTCGAATCAGCATATAGTGAAGCTTTTCAGTACAACAAGAAGTCTTGTAAAAAGACCAAGTATGGAAACTGTCTCGAAACTCAAAATACAGTTTTCATCCATACAGCTCACAACAGGACAAAGAAGGAATATCCAGAAGTCAAGTCCCGTTGAATAAAGAAGTATTTATATACTCAAGGATAAAGTATTTAAATACTGCCAGTCTTCAGATCTTCAGAATCCCGCGAAATCCGGATCGTGTCATAATCCCGTTGGAACGAAATCTCATTCAAACGGATACATCTCAACGGATATATGCTTCAGAGACTATATATATCTTATGAAGGCATTGAAGATCTACCTCCAGTAACCTAACACTCAAGCTATCAAAAGTTATCATCAGAGCAAAATATATCTCCAAAGCTTACTGCAATTAAGATCAAAAGAGATATACAGTGCTCATCATCCTGAACAACACTTCATCAGCTGAAAGCTCTTAAAGTCAAAGTTGTTGTTCACCATCTGTTCTATACGTTGAACAAACTCAAGATCAGCCCTGTGTGGACTGAACAATCTGTGCTTCTCCGGAACTGTGTGTGAATGATTTGCAATGAAGAAGATGAAGCTTCAGAACTGTGTGTGAAGAAGCAAGTCAAAGCATTAGCTCAAAACCAATCTGTGTGAACGGTTTAAGCTAAGATCTTTATATCAATCTGTGTGAACGATATATTGATTGTGTGTGTTGTTATAATTACGTAGTTGTGTACGTAGTAATTATAATAAACTTTACTCTGTGTGGAGGACCGGTGGACGTAGAGGGGTTTACCTCGAACCACTTTAATTAATGTGTTATTTACCTTGACTTTTCTTGTTTTAAATTACTGTGATATATTAAGTATACACTATACACTTAGTTGCTGTATCCACAGCAACCTACTGTATTCAAGACTTCCGCTACGCACTCAGATTTAGAATCCGTACAGTTTGTTGTTTAAACTATTTTCCAAACTGTATCCAGTATACTTAGTGGCCAACACGTACATAATAGCTTTTATACTTTGCCAAAAATTCAATTGTTCCTGTCCGACGTCTCGACGTACAAAATACAAACATACGGCATACTGAATACACATACTGAATCCAAAAATATTCTTATACGGTATACCTGATATCCAAATCAGTTCAACCTGCATGTAGACGTAGAGATACAGACTGGAGAGATTCCCGGAAAGCAATGAATTAAATATTCATCGAGACCCACACTCTGAAGAATTTATGTATATTATAATATAAAGATTCGGTGCTACAATGTGAAAGTCTTCACAACGGTCGGAAATGGATTAAATTAAGGGAATCTAGCCTTGCAACGTTCGGAAAGAAAAATAAAGAAGTCTATTTCTCCAACGGACGGATTTGTTACAGGAAGTGCAACGGCTATGAAGGAAGCTCAAGGAACAAGCTCTATAAATACCTGAAGATTTGAATTGAGCAAAATACAAGATACAACGAAGCACACAAAGCGAACAATATTCTCAAGCGATCAAAGCAAATCAAAGCTATCAAAAGTATTCTATAGCTTCGTGAAAAGAGCAGCTTAAACAGATCTTATTTGAATAAGATCTTAGTTGGAGAAGACAAACCACTCGTGTCTTTAAACTTGAGTTATGGGTACTTCACTGGTTGAAGTTTGCAAGACTGATAGGCATCCAAGGATTTTAGAACAAGAGGTGCTAGGCAGTCAAAGGAGTTGCAACGACGGGATTTCCACTGACTGGAAGTTGTTGTAGCTAGGAAGAATTTACTGTAATATTTATCACTGGTTGAGGATTATAGTGAATTTATAGGTATGCTAATTGGATTAGTATACTCGAACTGACCCACCCTCGATTCGTCACATGGATATCACTCCGAGACAGTCAATGACCGAATCGAAAGGTTGTGATAGGTATTCGTGAACCTTCGACTTGAGGATTTAGTAGGGATGTGCTTGTGACGTTAAGATTTTCATTAGAGTGTAATATCTGTGTTATCTATTTATGGTAATTTCTATTTTTGGTGTATGTTCGTTTCGGACAACTCGCTCATCACTGTTTTGGAATTCTGAATCTATTTTGTTCTTGGAGTTTCTCCATTTGGACGAGTCTCGATGATGTTTTTATGTAATTTCATCTTGAGTTATATTTTATCGCATGTGTATTCGATTCTCGTTAAATTCGTTCGATTTCGTCATTTACCTATTTCCATGAGTTCGTATGGTTGAGTGGAGCATGTTGTGAGTTTCGGATTGTTAATCCGACGTTGTATCGTGATTTTCGGACGTTTGGGCCATTTTGTAATTTCCTAGAAGTTTAGGGTGCTTTTATCCTCCTTGTCATATTTTGGATTCCCCGGAACTTGGTAGTGTATTTTTTCTTTCAAAACTCAGCTTCATTGTTATGGATACCTCATGTTTACACTTTTGAATCTATCCTTGTGTTGCGTTTCGTCGTTGCAGCGACTGTGTAGAACTAAGTGTTAGCAGCGCTGAACTGCTGCATGCATAACGTACGTTATGCATGCTCCCTTACGTACGTTATAGAGGCATCATAACGTACGTTATACCCCATTGGTAACGTACGTTATGGTTTCCGCAGTTGAGTACAGATTGTTCGTTACGTACGTTAACCCATGAGAGGTTACGTACGTAAACTTCATAACGTATGTTAACAACTCGCGTTAACGTACGTAACGCGCTGTTAGGCCTTTTAATTCCTGACTTATCCTCAGTCGCATTATTTCATTCCTTCTCATCCCTTTGTGCGAGACGTGAGTTCCTTGAGCGATTTGGAGCGATTTGCCCAGGGCAATCCTTAGAGTTCCGTTGGAGATTGATTGTTGTGCTTCAAGTAGGTTTATCATCATCATACTCATCCTCCATCCGTCCGAATCGAGGTATATTTCCTTAGAACCCTAACTTTTGGGGATTTTGGGGTTTTGTTTTAGGTTTCACCCTTCTAGTCTGATTTGGCCCTTATGATTGTTAGATTTCGATAGCGTAATCACCATCCCTTGTTTCTCTTGTGGTTTTGCGGATTAAACTCAATGTTTTTCCCCTGTTGATAGTTTGGATTCGGTTTTAACCTTGTATGACCGCCAAATTGTTCCAACGGGTAGAATTAGGATGAATTCTTACCTTTCCGTATTATTGAGACTTGTTGTATACCGTTATTGTGTTAGGAACGGATTTGGGAGGATTGTTTGGACCGAAACCTATTCCTTCATCGTTTCCTTCGTTTCGTCTCATTCAAGGCAAGTACATGTATTACATTTCGTTATGTATGTTGTAATTTTCGAAATGAATGATGAATCGTGATTTTCGGGTGCGTGAGTTGTGTTTCCTTCCACCCGGAGTGTCCGAAGGGATGTCTGGGGGTCGATACTAAGGGGTACGGCCGCGGAAGTGAACTTGGGTGCGTGTGTGATTGAACTTCCACCCAGAGTGTCCGACGGGATGTCTAGGGGTCGATACTAAGGGGTACGGCCGCGGAAGTGGTATCCCACCCGGAGCGTTCGACGGGATGTCTGGGGGTCGATACTAAGGGGTACGGCCACGGGATACCAGTTGTGATTTTGTCATATCGGGATGATCGAAACTGAGTTGATTGCCAATGTAGTATTCCAGAATATTTATGGCAAATGATTTCTGATTGAGATGATTTTGAAAAAAAAAACGTATTTGTATATAATGTTGTGTAATTGTGTACTTGCACTAGCTATTCGAATGCTAACCCCTTAAATGGGGGAAATGCGTCTTATACATTTCAGGTACCGAGAGAGCTGAGGAGCAGGCACGGGACATGCACGCAAAGGATGGGATGGCTTGGTGATGTGGCTCGAGTCTGTATTTTTTTTATGTTATGTCATTGCATTTGTCGAGTACTGGAGTTAGACTGTATACTTTTAATCTTGGTTAAGTCCCCTGCGTGGGCAATGAATTGGTATTTAACTTATGTTTCATGTACTCCGTTAAAATGTTTTGGCTGAGGCCACGGCCTTACTTACTTTTTGAGTGCATCATTTGGGATTACATTGAGGTTTATGTGTCATGTGTTAGCCTGGTAGACCTCACGAGGGTTCTACGGCGTGTAATGTCCCATTTGAGAATTGGGGTGTTACATAGAGTAGTTCGACCCTATAAACCGGGAGATGGGGGTCAACCTCGACGTGCATCTTAACGGGCAAGTAGCAGGTCCTACTGAATACCAAGATAGAATTCTTTCTCCCATTAGTGAGCGGGTTATATGTCCTATGCGGTTATTGGCAGATAAGATCATAAGTCTTTGGCCAAAGCATTGGAGCTAGTTGTATTGGATACACGAGAGCTCAATGATCTCGATTTGCATTAAAGCATGCATAACATCAAGTACAGATAGGGTTTGATTGATCGTGACCCGATAACTTGATCGGGACATTTGAAAGAAGGGTTTATACGTTTACTGGTATTCACGACATAATGGTTCTTGAATGATCCCATCATTCGTTCTCAGTTGGGGTACAATGTAGGCCGCCAGGATGGCTAGGTTGTGCTACTACTCTTTGGTTCCTCCCATTGCTGACTGAGACGGACCTACCGAGTCGCGCAATAGGATTGACGACGGAATGAATCGAGCTTAATCTCTCATTATGAATATTAGATATTGGATCTCTAATTTGGGACATTGGATGTCTAAATTGATTTATTGGATAAATTAATTTTGGCCTAATTAATTAAATAAATTACCGGGTGATCAATTTAATTAATGAATATAATTATTTCTTGGAGAAATTAATTATGTTATTATGTATTTAATATGATTAATTAATTAGATTAATTAATCAATATAAATACATCGGAACGGAATCGGAGTTTATCTGTTTGGACTCTCGGGAGTTCGAAACGAACCGAACCCATCGGATTCCTTCTAGAGGCCGGCTCCACTTTTGATCTCTTACCTTTAGTCTTTGTCATGCTTTGGTGGGTGAAGACTAATCACCTAAGAGATATCATATCTCTTATTATATTGATAAAAGGGACTGTGTGGGATTTGCAAGTAGAATAAAGGAAAGACATCTCTCACTTCTCATCAACCAATTCCAACATGAGTATTAGTGTGAGAGAGAGAAAATAGTATTCTCAATTGTCTTCATCTTGTTCTTCATCTTGTTCTTGAGTTTTCTTGGAGAAAATTCAAGATACATTGAGAGATTTATATTATACACTTACAATGCAATAATAAAAAGGCTTCATCACTTGATTCTAGCCCTAACCTTAGAGGTTAATCGAGTGTTGTCATTTCGGTCATTTTTCCGGTGCGTGGCAAGTAGAGACGCGGTATTTTCGGCGTTGGATCGTTCTAGAGCTTGGAGCGGATTAGATTCGTAGAGATCAATCAAAGCTCGGGGAATAAGCTCAAGAGAAGGTTACCATTTAATCAACGGACTTCAAGGGTGAGTTTCTTATAACTCTTGTTTTTTGTTTATATATTCGTATATACGTAGCTCGATCGATCCTCGTAGGGATTCAGATCGAATTAATTTTCATTTTACCGCTTCCACTGGGCCTTCGTTTTAGGCACCGAATCCCAACAGTGGTATCAGAGCGTAGGTCTTGCGATCGTATATACGATATTAGCATTTTGGAATGCTTGATTAGATGGTGAATGATTTGGAATCATTTCAGTCATAATCGTAGTATATGTTTTTCGTTCGTTATAGTTGTATTTTTCGTAAGTTTATGTCTGAATATAAATCTTCTATTTCTTGGAAATATGATTTATATTGAAGATATGAATGTTGGAGAATATAGATATTGGATATCTGGTCGAAAAACTAGCCCCGAAATGCCGTTGGACGGTCCGGGAGGGGTCCGAAGCGAGGGCCACGGCCTGGGCTGTGCAGCCCGCCTGGCGGCCCATCTGGGCGCGGCCTGGGCAGCCCTACATGCGGCCTGGTGGCGTTTTCGGGTGCGGTTCAGCCCATTTCGGACCCGTTTCGGGCTTGTTTGTTTCGTGTATTCCTAAAAATGATTTCCTTCATTTTAAATTGGATTTAATATGATTAAAATGATTTATGGTATTTTATTTTATAAGGAAAAATTGATTTATAGGAATACTTGTGATCGACCGAATTATTTTGAACGTTTTCATATTACTAATTGTGTGAATCGATTGGATCGGTACATATTGTTGATTGGATAATGTATCTCTACGCTTTCCATTTTTTTAGTATTTATTGGATGAATGCTTTTGAATGGGGATGTGGTTCGTGGACTTCGTTTTTGAATCGTTCGTTTTATTCGATTGGGTTGTAAAGGCCGGTTTGAACCTATTTATTTTACTAGAAATAGTTGTATCTAGGATGCAATTTTCAATGTAAAATTTATATGTAATCACGAAGATCGGAGGAAGATCCGTTTCGAGAAGATGAAGATTCAAGACGAAGACTTGTAATTAGATTACGGAGTTTTTGTTTTCTAGGAACGGTCCATGAACCACATGTTGGTAGCAACTAGGTTGTGAATGGTTGTTTCATATTTTATGAATGCCACAAACGCGCTTAAATGATTAATGTGCAAAGTGTAACGTTAATCGCGAAAATTCTCCCGTGATAAATTATTAAGTTTATAAGGTTTCAAGGTTTTCCTTCCCTCCATCGAGTTTTCGGGAAATTGAAATCCAAAACCGAATGTGCTATGCTTCCGAGTTATAGGGGTAGTCGTTCAGGGAGGACGGATAAATTATTGGGAGCGCATTGGATGCCTTCAGTTGGAGGAAATTTTATCCCTAGAAACCTGATAGGTTGCCGAATAAGATTTAATTGTGAAACTGATTTGTGTCGATGGTATAAACTTAACTTGTTCACGAACCATAGAAACCATATAGGTTGAGGGGAGTGAACAAGGGAAAAAGAAGATCGAATCATCCATTAGATGGGTTGGTGTTCGACACCACTTTATGAAAATTAATAGACTAGAAACCTGTTCGGTTGCCCTCTATTAAGATTTATAAAGAACTCGATCACCACTATGAAGTAGAGCGACGATACTTTCGGATTTCACATGGAGTGTGTTGTTCCGATAAAAATAGTGGGAGCTGGGTAACAAAAATAGAAAAAACCTTAATTCTATACTCAGAACATAATTAAACGAGTCACTAATTAATCTGTTATACTTAATGCAGACATAACTCTCAATATGACAATGAATCCACTCGCAATTCTACTCGAGAAGAACATCTTGATTGGACCTAACTTTGTGGACTAGCTCCACAATCTGATGATTGTCCTCAGTATAGAGGCACTGGGATACGTCTTGGAGATGGACATTCCGGCGCCTCCTGTGCGGACCAGAGCCAATCAGGAAGAGATCGAAAACCATGAAAAGTGGATTAAGGATGACATAAAAGTCCGTGCTTACATGATGGCTTCTATGTCTAATGAGCTTCAGAGAGCTCATGAGAAAATGACTTATGGTAGGTAGATTCTCTCTCACTTAACCGAACTTTATGGTGAGCACAGCAGAACTGCTAGATATGAGATATCCAAGCAACTGTTCGGTGCAAGGATGAAGGAAGGTGAGAAGGTTTGGGAACATGTCCTCAAAATGATATCCATGATCGAGAGATTGGAGGCTCTTGATTTTAAAATGGATACTTCTCTCCAATCCTTCATTCTCTCCCTGATTCCTTCTCACAGTTTGTTCTGAACTTCAACTGCAATGAGATTGCATGTAACTTAGTTGGGCTAATGAACAAACTGGTGACCACTCAGTCTCAGATAAAGACTCTACGGATGAAGGATTATGCCCTTGTGATTTCTTCTGGACTTCGGAAGTCTAAGAATAAGAAGAAAAAGACCAAGAAGCAGACTGGACCACAAGTTAAGGACCTTAAAGGAAAAGGCAAGGCCCCGATGGTTCCAAAAGGCAAGAAGAAGAAAGATACTTGTCTCAAGTGCGGTGAGCTAGGCCACTGGGCTAGAGACTGTCCGATTCTTCATGGCACTTCAGGTACAGAACTTTTAGTTTTGGAAACAAATTGTTTTGCTACTGTATTTTCTACTTCCTGGATACTGGATTCTGGTGCTAGTTCTCATATTTTTACCGTGAATCAGGATCTGGAACAAAGTAGGAAGCTTGGAGCTGGAGAAGTTATGATCACAGTCGGAAGTGGGCCTAGTGTCGAGGCGACCGACATAGGATCACTTCTTTTGGGTTTAGAATCCGGCTTTGTTTTGACTTTAGAAGATGTACTTGTTTTGCCCAAGGGGCACAAAAACATTGTATCCATTCCGGTCATGGACCAAAAAGGCTTTTCATTTTTCATTGGTGATGGTTCCTGCAAAATTTATTTCAGAAATAAACTAGTGGGTACTGCTACATTATTAAATGGATTGTATCATCTAAATCTCAGCAACAAAGTAGTTGTGAATACTATGACTAGAAAACATGGTAGGGATGAAACCAATCAAGTTTTGAAATGGCATCTTAGACTTGGTCATGTTGGTCAGACCAAGGTTTACAAGATGGAAAAGGATGGACTTATGGGTCCATTGGGATTGGATCCCTTTCCTACTTGTGAATCTTGCCTTAAAGGCAAAATGACTAAGTCCCCCTTCACAGGGACTTTTGAAAGAGCCGCTGATAAACTGGAATTAATCCATATCGACGTATGTTGTGCTTTAGAAGCAGCACGTGATGGATATCAATATTTCATTACGTTTACGGATGATCATACTAGGTATGGTTATGTATACTTAATGAAACATAAATCCGAGGCCTTTGAGAAATTCCAGGAATTCAAGGCCCTAGTCGAGAAACAAACTGGTAATCATATCAAAGCACTTTGGTCGGACCGAGGTGGCAAGTATATGAGTACGGAGTTTGACGAGTTCCTCAAGGAACATGGAATAGTTTTAAAACTAAAACCTCCAGGTACTCCTCAGTTAAATGGTGTGTCAGAAAGAAGGAACCGGACCTTGTTGAACATGGTCCGTTCCATGCTGGGCTATACTGACTTACCGATTTACTTATGAGGGTATGCACTCCTGACTGCCGCCTACATCTTAAACAGATGTCCTTCCAAATCCGTTCCTAAAACTCTACATGAGATGTGGGAGGGCAAGAAACCAAGTCTTAATCATATTAGGATTTGGGGATGTCCCGCCTATGTCAAGAAGACTAAGGTGGAGAAGTTGGAAGCTAGGTCCGCGAAGGGACATTTCATTGGATTCCCATCTGGGACGATGGGATATCTATTCTACATGCCCGAAGATCGAAATATCATTGTTGCTTTACAAGCACACTTCCTGGAAGATGAGTTCATTCAGGAAGGCGGAGCAGGTAGAAGTATTTCTTTAGAAGAATACAATGAAACTCCTCGGGAGACACCTGTGCAAGAAACTGGAACCAAACCTTCTGAAACACAACTACAACCACCTCATAGGTCTAGTAGGGTGTCTCATTTACCTGAGAGGTATGGGCTTGTGCACTTGGAGGAGTTGGGTCTCCATGAGGTTCCAAGTGATAGCCACGAGACCAACCCAACGACCTATGACCAAGCGATGGTGGATGTAGACTCCTCGAAATGGCGTGAAGCTATGGAAGCTGAGATAGACTCGATGCATGTCAATCAGGTCTAGACTCTAGTAGACCGCCCCAAGGGCATAGTGCCTGTTGGGATCAAGTGGATCTACAAGAGAAAGACTGATGGTGATGGCAAGGTTAACGCCTATAAGGCCAGGCTTGTGGCAAAGGGTTATACCCAGAAAGAAGGGATCGATTACCACGATACATTCTCGCCCATAGCAATGATCAAGTCTATTCACATGATGCTTGCTATAGCTGCCTACCACGATTATGAGATATGGCAAATGGACGTAAAGACGGCTTTCCTTAATAGATTCCTCGAGGAGGAAATCTATATGGAGCAACCTAAAGGCTTTGTGTCCGAAGTCGATATTCAGAAAGTGTGCAAGCTTCAGCATTCCATTTATGGACTGAAGTTGGAACCTTCGTTTTGATGAGGCAGTCAAAGAGTTTGACTTCGTGCAAAATGAAGAGGAACCTTGTGTATACAAGAGGGTTAGTAGGAGAAAGATCGCATTCCTAGTACTATATGTAGATGCCATTCTACTAATACGAAATGATGTGGGAATGCTCAGTTTGGTGAAAGCTTGGCTTTCGATTAATTTCTCCATGAAAGACTTGGGAGAAGCAACCTATATTTTTGGTATTCGGCTCTACCGGGATAGAGCGAAGAGAACAATAGGTCTTTCCCAAGCCCTATATCTAGATAAGATCTTAAAGCGATTTAAGATGGATGATTCTAAAAGAGGGTTCCTACCGATGCGACATGGAATAAAACTCTCCTTGAAGATGTGTCCTCAAAGTGAGGAACAACGAAATGAAATGAGTAATATACCATATGCTTTGGCCGTGGGTAGCTTTATGTATGCTATGTTGTGTACAAGACCTGACATCGCGCATGCTGTAAGCGTGGTGAGTAGGTTTCAGGCAAACCCAGGTAGGGAACATTGGACTACCGTAAAGAACGTTCTCAAGTACTTAAGAAGGACTAGAGATATGGTTCTGATGTATGGCGGTGGAGAATTAGATGCGGTGGAATTCACTGATTCGGACTTCCAAGGACTGAAGGATGACTCGATGTCTACTTCTTGCTACATATTTACTCTTAATGGAGGAGCAGTATCTTGGCGTAGCGCCAAGCAAAGCGCGACTGCTGATTCCACCTATCAGGCTGAGTATCAAGCAGCCTCGGAGGCTTACAAGGAAGGGTTCTTGATTAAGAAGTTTCTGGGAGAACTTCAAGTGATACCATGTGCTGAGCTGCCTGTTCCGCTGTACTGCGATAACGACGGAGTAGACTTGGCCGACAACGTCGCCGATCCACTGACCAAGCCACTTTCTCAGACTAGCTTAGAGCGTCATCTGGAGAACATGGGTATTAGATACCATAGTGTGTGGCATTGAGTGCAAGTGGGAGATTGTTAGGAGTATGCCCTCGAATGCCACTCAGAGGATGTTGAGTGAGGGCATTGTACTTGTAATTATGTAAATCATTAATATAAGGCAATGAATGTTTATTTATTTACTGGTAGTTACTGACATTCTTAACTCGTAAATATACATATAGAAACTAGTCCGTGTATTTGAGAGCAAAATGTTCCACTCCTTATTTGATAAGGGGGTCGGCACTGGAAAGATTTATAGCTCAAATACTTAATCGTTCGCAAGTCGATGAAACTTGACTGGGCGTTAAGTTTATGTGAAGACTTGTATGACGTGTTCTTTGATATGGAGAGTGCCTGTCGAACACTAATAGTTAGTGGGAGCACACGTTATAGGTATGCTAATTGGATTAGTATACTCGAACCGACTCACCCTCGATTCGTCACACGGATTTCACTCTGGGACAGTCAATGACGGAATCAAAAGGTTGTCATAGGTATTCGTGAACCTTCGACTTGAGGATTTAGTAGGGATGTGCTTGTGACGTTAAGATTTTCATTAGAGTAGTTCGACCCTATAAATCGGGAGGTGGGGGTCAACCTCGACGTGCATCTTAACGGGCAAGTAGCAGGTCCTACTGAATACCAAGATAGAATTCTTTCTCCCGTTAGTGAGCGGGTTATATATCCTATGCGGTTATTGGCAGATGAGATCATAAGTCTTTGGCCAATGCATTGGAGCTAGTTGTATTGGATACACGAGAGCTCAATGATCTCGATTTGCATTAAAGCATGCATAACATCAAGTACAGATAAGGTTTGATTGATCGTGAGCCGATAACTTGATCGGGACATTTGAAAGAAGGGTTTATACGTTTACTGGTATTCACGACATAATGGTTCTTGAATGATCCCATCATTCGTTCTCAGTTGGGGTACAGTGTAGGCCGCCAGGCTGGCTAGGTGGTGCTACTACTCTTTGGTTCCTCCCATTGCTGACTGAGACGGACCTACCGAGTCGCGCAATAGGATTGACGACGGAATGAATCGAGCTTAATCTCTCATTATGAATATTAGATATTGGATATTTAATTTGGGACATTGGATGTCTAAATTAATTTATTGGATAAATTAATTTACGGCCTAATTAATTAAATAAATTACCGGGTGACTGATTTAATTAATGAATATAATTATTTCTTGGAGAAATTAATTATGTTATTATGTATTTAATATGATTAATTAATTGGATTAATTAAGCGATATAAATACATCGGAACGGAATCGGAGTTTATCTGTTTGGACTCTCGGGAGTCCGAAATGAACCGAACTCGTCGGATTCCTTCTAGAGGCCGGCCCCACTTTTGATCTCTTACCTTTAGTCTTTGTCATGCTTTGGTGGGTGAAGACTAATCACCTAAGAGATATCATATCTCTTATTATATGGATAAAAGGGATTGTGTGGGATTTGCAAGTAGAATAAAGGAAAGACATCTCTCACTTCTCATCAACCAATTCCAACGTGAGTATTAGTGAGAGAGAGAGAAAATAGTTTTCTCAATTGTCTTCATCTTGTTCTTGAGTTTTCTTGGAGAAAATTCAAGATACATTGAGAGATATATATTATACACTTAGAGTGCAATAATAAAAAGGCTTCATCACTTGATTCTAGCCGTAACCTTGGAGGTTAATCGAGTGTTGTCATTCCGGTCGTTTTTTCGGTGCGTGGCAAGTAGAGACGATGTGCTTTCGGCGTTGGATCGTTCTAGAGCTTGGAGCGGATTGGATTCGTAGAGACCAATCAAAGCTTGGGGAATAGCTCAAGAGAAGGTTACCATTTAATCAACGGACTTCAAGGGTGAGTTTCTTATAACTCTTGTTTTTCGTTTATATATGCATATATACGTAGCTCGATCGATCCTCGTAGGGATTCGGATCGAATTAATTTTCGTTTTATTGCTTCCGCTGGGCCTTCGTTTTAGGCACCGAATCCCAACACGAACAACCCCAAATAAAATCGTGTCAAATTTTATAAATCCACAGGGCAAATTATGAAAAAATATAAAGAAAATGGCCCGACTCAATTTTCTCCCATTTCATAGTAACCACTCTGGGAATTTTTCGAAAATCGAGTTCTTGTCGTATCAACTCCGATTCGGGTCCGAAGTTGCGCAAATAAAAGTATGTCAAATTTTATATACCCATAGGGACTATGAAAAAATATCAAGAAAACGGCCCAACTCAATTTTCTCCCATTTCTCGTGTAATATGAGAATTTTCCGAAAACTGAGTTCTCGTCGTATCAGCCCCGATTCGGGTCCGAACAACCCCAAATAAAAGCGTGTCAAATTTTATAAACACATAGGGACAAATTATGAAAAAATATCAAGAAAACGGTCCGACTCAATTTTCTCCCATTTTCGGTGTACTAACCCCTATGAGAATTTTCTAAAAATCGAGTTCTCATCATATCAGCTCTGATTCGGGTCCAAACAACCCCAAATAAAAGCGTGTCAAATTTTATAAATCCATAGGGATAAATTATGAAAAAATATCAAGAAAATGGCCCAACTCAATTTTCTCCCATTTCTCGTGTACTAACCACTATGAGATTTTTTCGAAAATCGAGTTCTCGTCGTATCAGCTCTGATTCGGGTCCGAACAACCCCAAATAAAAGCGTGTCGAATTTTATAAACCCATAAGGACAAATTATGAAAAAATCAAGAAAACGGTCCGACTCAATTTTCTCCCATTTCCCGTGTATCAACCACTATGAGAATTTTTCGAAAACCGAGTTCTCATCGTATCAGCTCCGATTCGGGTCCGAAGACCGTGTCAAATTTTATAAATCCATAGGGACAAATTATGAACAAATATCAATAAAATGGTCCGACTCAATTTTCTCTCATTTTCGGTGTACTAACCCCTATGAGAATTGTAACACCCCCAGAACCATATGGGAATATTACACGCCGTAGACCCCTTTTTACGAGGATCTACCAGGCTAAGCCTTACAAAACGACCAAATGTTCGCCCGTCCAGGGTCAAACAATACAACATAACGGACCGTTGAGGTTTGTAATACCCGTAATTTCGATTTTCGGTAATTTCTTTTTTTCGGCGACAGTTCGTTTTGATGACTCGCTCATGGCCGTTTCATCATTCTGAGAATGATTAACTCTGCACTTTTTCTCATCCGAGTTCGTTTCGGTGTCGTTTTGTTGAGTTCCGTGCTTTTTGGCGACTTTTCCGCACTTGAGTTCGATTCTTGCGAATCTCGTTTGAAACTGCTGTTTCGAGTTTCCCGTAAGTCCGTTTAACTTTGTTAGACGTGTTGTGAACTTCGGTTTGGTTATTCGATCACGTATCATGATTTTCGGACGTTTTGGGCCATTTTCATAATTTCCCAAAGTTTGGGGTAATTACTTTCTGTTGCCGAATTTCGAGCCTTCAGGTGGTCGTAATCGTGTGTTCTCTTAGTGCTCGAGTTCGTCTTTGCGAGTACTTCGTAACCGTATCTTCGATTCGTATTCAGGTTCGGGTTTCGGGGTCGTTCGGGCCATCGGAGTTGGCCCTGGCCGAGTCATGGCCGGGCGATCAGGCCGGCCAGATCGCCGAGTTACGGCCGTTAGTGCTCGGCAGTTACGTACGTAAGGCTGGTTACGTACGTAAGGCCCTGGCTGGTTACCTACGTAACGGGCCGACAGATTTGGGGCAGTGACTCGGTTACATACATAAGCCTTGGCCGGTTACGTACGTAACCCGGCCGGCAGGCACCCTATTTAAGGCCCTGCAGTCGGGTGTTTCACCCATTTTCTCACTCTCTTCCTTCTCTTCCGCGGCTGGAGGTGTATGAATCATGGATAGATGTTGTTGGACAATCAATCCATGAAGTCTTGGAGTTCATATCATCAATCATCCGTCCTATAACATCCTTTGATCGACCGAATCAGGTCAGATTTTCTAGAAATCTAATTTTGGGGATTTTGGGTATTTTGTTCGATTTCGTCCGTTTAATCCGATTTAACTTGGGATTGTGATGGATTGATGATTATTTAGATGTATTATATCATTTCCCTTGTTATTCCATGGTTGGATCGTATCGATTCGTTGTTTTGGTCGAGTTCTTGATCGACGCCTTGAAGGTGTCCGGTAAAATGTCATAGAGGGGTTTTCGGGCATTCTACGATTATTCTTCCTCGTATGATCGATGATTTATTGATTATATGTTGTTAGGGTTGAGTTTCTTGTGAAGAACTTGAGTCGGAACCCTTCCGTTCGTTGCCTTCTTTGGGGTCCGAGCTTTCCGGTCGAACCGTGTTCTTCGGAGCGTTTGGTAGCGGTTATCTTACTAAACGACTTGTATCTTGCGACTAGTAATCACATATGAGATTTATGATGATTTTGCTTGCCTTCGTAAATATGTTCCATTTGAGTTGGTTGTGTTTTTCGCAATTTGAAGGCTTTCTGGTAATAGTGTTATATTGATATACGTGTTAGGCGTTGTGCCATTTGTCTAGGATTGCGATGTACATATGAGATGGTTGTACACGTGGTTGTGCAATGTATTGTGTACCAAACGTGTGTTATGTTGGTTAAGTGCCGTTGATTGATGATAGTTGTTGCGAGTGTTGAGGTTGTGTTATGAGCATGCGATGTACGATTTTGTGGTGACTAACTATGCTCATTGTCATATATAATGTGAATGTGATTGTGAATATTGTGTGCTGGAACGCTAAGTTCACTCGTGTGGGTTCGACGGGGCCTACGAGGATTCATGGCATAGGTCCATGGGATCAGAACTTAGTGTGTGGTGCTGAGGTCCAATCGTGCGGGTCTGACGAGGCCTACGATGATTCATGGCACAGGTCCATTGAATCAGGACACAGTATGTCCAACCGTGCGGGTTCGACGGAACCTACGGTGACACGTGACACAGGTTCATGGGGTCGGGACTGGTTGTTGTGATTGTTGTGTTTGCTCAATCCGTGTGGGTTGTTGAACCTACGGAGACTCGTGGCAAGCGATCACGTAGTCGTGAGCATGATTGATTGTTGTGATTGTTGTGTTTGCTCAATCCGTGTGGGTTGTTGAACCTACGGAGACTCGTGGCAAGCGATCACGGAGTCATGAGCATGATTGATTGTTGTGATTGTTGTGATTGGTTAAGTCCATGCGGGTTGTTGAACCTACGGAGACACGTGACAGGTGATCACGGTGTCACGAATCATGTTTTGTAAATCAAACTTTTTGTAAGAAAGTTTTAAGAAAAGAATGTTGGGCCGAGCCCCATGAGATTTATGGAAATATTTTCGTACTGTAAATTGTTGAAATACAATTTTGAGATTTGGGTTAAGACCCTAAGATTTTCGAAAGGTTTTGAAATTCTAAAAATTCCCGAGATGATAATCTTATTTTCGAATGCTTCATAGCTTATATTTCCTTGTGAAAACCTCCCGGGGATATTTTGATACTTGATTGTTATATTTGATTCACGATTATTACTTGCTTGTTATATTTCGTATGATTTGATACTTGGACTAGTAAAACAGTGGAGTTTTACTAACTCCCGAGTAATCGGGGGGTGGATGTCTGTTTTGCGTCCAGGTACATGCAGGTTCAGGGGAGCAGTCACAGGATTGGCACAAGAGGATGACGAGCTGCGGTACTAATCATGAGTCGAGAGTTGTTTGATTTTTGTTATATTGTCAGAGTTGATTTCAGTCTTCCGTTGTATTGTATTTCGACCCCTGTGTGGGTAATGTCGTTTAGGTCAGTTTTGTTGATTGGGTTGTGTGACCTCATCGGTCTATGTATTCACGTGTAAGTGACCATAACGGTATGGATTATTTTATTATTTGACCCTGGTCGGGCAAGCATTTGGTTGTTTATGGATGTTTAGCCTGTTAGATCCTTGTGGAAAGGGTCTACGGCGTGTAATATTCCCATATGGTTTTGGGGGTGTGACATTTATGGTATCGGAGCTTAGGTTGCGGAAACCTAGGCTGTCGGGTCGAGTCAAGTCGTGATTTGTCGAGTAATGTGTTGTCTTGTCGTTCGAGTCGTCAGTGACAAATTGAGTTGTGCGTAGTCACAACGTGTCGGTTATGTTGTCGGACGAGATTAGTATCGTGGGCGACTGTCACCTCCGTGCGACCTGTGGATGTAAGTCTCCTCTTTTATGCGAAGTACCTGTGTATCTCGATTTTATCTTAGTGAGTTAATTGCGGTGCATGATTTATTTACACAGTATTGTGTAATATAGTTGTGTTTAGTACTTGTGGCATATAGTATGTGTATAGAACTGAGCACATTATTGTTTTATCTTTGAACCACCGGGTGGTGTGGTATGGTGTGGAAGTTGTAAACCTTGATGGATTTCGAAAAGGTATCGACGATTGAGTTCGTGAGAAACTCTGAGGAATGGTTTTGTTATATGTTTAAACTAGATGTTGTGAGACGTATTCAATTGGATTGTGCATGTTGGACTGTATTTTTTTTTTATCCGCTGCGTGAGTTCTTTTGTAATGGCTTTCGGTATTTTACCGACTTAGTTTTATTTTGAAAATCGATTCCCTTAACCGAGTTTTTGGCATTATGGCCTTGATCGTTTTGGCGAAATTCTTATGACGGTATTTAGTATTTTGTAAATGGCTTTTGTGAGTTTTTGAAATATTACTGTCATCGGCCCTTTTGGCGTTTTTGTAAATGGTTTTTATCCTGGTTGGTTCCGGCGTGGGACCCACAGCGCTATAATGTTCCATGTAATTACCTGAGATTTTTGGGTATTCTAGCCCATTGAATTATCTTTGAAAACCTTGAGTATCCTAGAAATAAATTTCGAGACATACGTTTAAAATGAATTGTTTTCTCGTGGTACTTCCAAGGTGCCACGATATGTTTCAAAATTCTTCTACCTCGAGGACCAAAATGTTTTGAGATATTTTCAATGTTTTAGAAATACTTTTACTTAGACCCGAGGGTCGAATATTTCTGAAAGTTTTTCACCAAAAGAAAAGTGTCCTCATTTTTGTTCCAATGCAAGGTGGTTTTCAAAGTCTCGACAATGATGTTTGCTCAACTTTTTGTAAAGTGATACTCAAGATCAACTTGTGTTTCCAAACTATTTTCAAAAGGTGGTTTTCGTTTTTAAAACCCATCATTTCCTGCTTGTGGTCGGAGAAGGTGTGTGTTATGTTGGTATTGTCGTTAGGGTGTTAGCCCTCCGAATTGTGATTGAATTGGTGGCGTGAGCGTTGAGTCGTTGCCACGCATTTGTTACGTTAGCCCTCTATCAGAGGTGTGATGTTGATCTTTAATGTTGTCGCCTCGTAGTGAATTGCGTGTTGTCGCACATGTGTGAGCTGCTTAAGCTTGGGTTTGTACATTGGTGTACATGTGTGATTATTTCATGATGTTTGTAATTACGTGCTGGTTATCGTTCGGGCCGTTGAGGTTGCCGAACGATACCGTCGTTGCTGTGGTGTTTGTGTATGTATTACTTTACGATGGTAATTGTTGTATATGATATGTGTTATAATTCTCTGTTGTACTGAGTTGGCATCTCCGCTATGTTGTTTTGCGACGTTATGCCCAATTGTATCTAGCATGTTTATTTTCGGTATGCCGAGTCGAGGTGTTTCAACCGCGATGTGCCGGGGCATGCACGTGTAAATTTTCCTTCTCGTCAGTAACGCGTTTTAAGTGCGGACTTGAGGGTCACATAATTCTGTTTTGCGAATCGGCTACCGAGACTTTTGGAGTTCGCGCTTCAGCACAGATATCAGGATCGGCTCTGAGAGGCCCATGGGAGATTTTTCTGTCGGTTACTTTTTGTGTTGTTACCTTGTTTCCATTGTTGTGAGCTGCGGGGATGACATTTCTTTTATAAGAGGTCGGATGTAATACCCGTACTATTTTTGACATCTGCATTTTCTCCTTCTAAATTCTATCGACTTGCACGTGTTCGTCGATACTTTTTGAACTCGTTAGATGTCTCGGTTGTCATCGTTCGAGCTGGTTGTGACCTTGTTTCAGATCGACCTATTTATCATTGTGACTTTTTCGAGTTCGGTTCGATTCTTGTGAAGCTTGTTCGGAAGTAACATCTTTCACTTTCTACCAGTTCTTTTAATATCTGGAGTTGAAGTGGGGACTTCGGAGTCATTGTTCGACTGTTGTCACTCGATCATTGTTATTCGATCATTGTTGTTCGATCATTGTTATTTGATCGTTGTTCGATCATTGTTATTTGATCGTTGTTGTTCGATCATTGTTGTTCGATCATTGTTGTTCGGTCGTTGTTGTTCGATCGGGGTTGTCTCACTGTTGTTGCCTGATCTCGTACCGCGTAGAATTGTCGTTCACCGTTAGTCAGCTGTTTCGAGTGTGGCCGGGTGGGTCACCGAGCCGTGCATTGCGAGACGATAGGTGAGAGATTTGGGGATTGAGGTTGCGTCTCTGCTCCTAAAGGACACATAAATGCCTAGTGTAGTTTTTGAAGATTTCGGCGTAGTCCGAATTGTTTGTGGTTGTCCTTGTGGATCGTTTGTGTGTTTATTTCTGTTTTCTTGATTGTGCGTGTTTCCTTGTAATGGGTGCTTTGTGTTTTGTGAATTGTTCGGATAATCGACTTGGTTGTATTATCTGTTTGATGACGCTTGTCACTTGTTGGTTTTATTATGTCTCTATCGGTGGCGTTGTGTTGGTAGTCTTGGAGCGTGTGTGCACACCGTATATTCTTTTGCATTGTTTGTAACGTTTAGCCGTTGGGCGTTAGTTACGCATTCTTGTGTATCTCATTGAAATATTCCTGGTGGTATATTTTTTCTCCCTACTTGTTTTAAGTTTCGGGACGAAACTTCTTTTAAGGAGGGTAGAATGTAATACCCGTAATTTTGATTTCCGGTAATTTCTTTTTTTCAGCGAAAGTCCGTTTTGACGAATCGCTCATGGCCGTTTCGTCATTCTGAGAATGATTATTTCTGCACTTTTTGTCATCCGAGTTCGTTTTAGTGTCGTTTTGTTGAGTTCCGGGCTTTTTGGCGACTTTTCCGCACTTGAGTTCGATTCTTGCGAATCTCATTCGAAACTGCTGTTTCGAGTTTCCTGTAAGTCCGTTTAACTTTGTTAGACGTGTTGTGAACTTCGGTTTGGTTATTCGATCACGTATCGTGATTTTCGGACGTTTTGGGCCATTTTCGTAATTTCCCAAAGTTTGGGGTAATTACTTTCCGTTGCCGAATTTCGAGCCTTCGGGTGGTCGGAATCGTGTGTTCTCTAAGTGCTCGAGTTCGTCTTTGCGAGTACTTCGTAACCGTATCTTCGATTCGTATTCAGGTTCGGGTTTCGGGTCGTCGCCGTCGGAGTTGGCCCCGAGTCATGGCCGGGCCCGGCCAGATCGCCGAGTTACGGCCGTTAGTGCTCGCGATTACGCACGTAAGGCGATTACCTACGTAAGGCCTGTCCGATTACGGACGTAACGGGCCGGGCGATTTGGGCGATGACTTCGGTTACGTAAGCCTTGGCCGGTTACGTACGTAACCCGGCCGGCAGGCAGCCTATTTAAGGCCCTGCAGTCGGGTTTTTCACCCATTTTCTCACTCTCTTCCTTCTCTTCCGCGGCTGGAGGTGTAGTAATCATGGTTAGATGTTGTTGGACAATCAATCCATGAAGTCTTGGAGTTCATATCATCAATCATCCGTCCTATAACATCCTTTGATCGACCGAATCAGGTCAGATTTTCTAGAAATCTAATTTTGGGGATTTTGGGTATTTTGTTCGATTTCATCCGTTTAAAATCTGATTTAACTTGGGATTGTGATGGATTGATGATTATTTAGATGTATTATATCATTTCCCTTGTTATTCCATGGTTGGATCGTATCGATTCGTTGTTTTGGTCGAGTTCTTGATCGACGCCTTGAAGGTGTCCGGTAAAATGTCATAGAGGGGTTTTCGGGCGTTCTACGATTATTCTTCCTCGTATGATCGATGATTTATTGATTATATGTTGTTAGGGTCGAGTTTCTTGTGAAGAACTCGAGTCGGAACCCTTCCGTTCATTGCCTTCTTTGGGGTCCGAGCTTTCCTCTCGAACCGTGTTCTTCGGAGCGTTTGGTAGCGGTTATTAAGGCAAGTATCTTACTATACGACTTGTATCTTGCGACTAGTAATCACGTATGAGATTTATGATGATTTTTCTTGCCTTCGTAAATATGTTCCGTTTGAGTTGGTTGTGTTTTCCGCAATTTGAAGGCTTTGTGATAATAGTGTTATATTGGTATACCTGTTAGGCGTTGTGCCATTTGTGCAGGATTGCGATGTACATATGAGATGGTTGTACACGTGGTTGTGCAATGTATTGTGTACCGAACGTGTGTTATGTTGGTTAAGTGCCATTGATTGATGATAGTTGTTGCGAGTGTTGAGGTTGTGTTATGAGCGTGCGATGTACGTTTTTGTGGTGACTAAGTGTGCTCATTGTCATATGTAATGTGAATGTTAATGTGAATATTGTATGCTAGAACGCTAATTTCACTCGTGTGGGTTCGACGGGGACTATGAGGATTCATGGCACAGGTCCATGGGATCAGAACTTAGTGTGTGGTGCTGAGGTCCAATCGTGCGGGTCTGACGAGGCCTACGATGATTCATGGCACAGGTCCATTGAATCAGGACACAGTACGTCCAACCGTGCGGGTTCGACGGAACCTACGGTGACACATGATACAGGTTCACGGGGTCGGGACTGGTTGTTGTGATTGTTGTGTTTGCTCAATCCGTGTGGGTTGTTGAACCTACGGAGACTCGTGGCAAGCGATCACGGAGTCGTGAGCATGATTGATTGCTGTGATTGTTGTGTTTGCTCAATCCGTGTGGGTTGTTGAACCTACGGAGACTCGTGGCAAGCGATCACAGAGTCATGAGCATGATTGATTGTTGTGATTGGTTAAGTCCGTGCGGGTTGTTGAACCTGCGGAGACACGTGACAGGGGATCACGGTGTCACGAATCATGTTTTGTAAATCAAACTTTTTGTAAGAAAGTTTTAAGAAAAGAATGTTGGGCCGAGCCCCATGAGATTTATGGAAATATTTTCGTACTGTAAATTGTTGAAATACAATTTTGAGATTTGGGTTAAGACCCTAAGATTTTCGAAAGGTTTTGAAATTCTAAAAATTCCCGAGATGATAATCTTATTTTCGAATGCTTCATAGCTTATATTTCCTTGTCAAAACCTCCTGGGGATATTTTGATACTTGATTGTTATATTTGATTCACGATTATTACTTGATTGTTATATTTCGTATGATTTGATACTTGCACTAGTAAAACAGTGGAGTTTTACCAACCCCCGAGTAATCGGGGGTGGATGTCTGTTTTGCGTCCAGGTACATGCAGGTTCAGGGGAGCAGTCACAGGATTGGCACAAGAGGATGACAAGCTGCGATACTAATCATGAGTCGACAGTTGTTTGATTTTTGTTATCTTGTCAGAGTTGATTTCAGTCTTCTGCTGTATTGTATTTCGACCCCTGTGTGGGTAATGTCGTATAGGTCAGTTTTGTTGATTGGGTTGTGTGACCTCATCGGTCTGTGTATTCACGTGTAAGTGACCATAACGGTCTGGATTATTTTATTATTTGACCCTGGTCGGGCAAGCATTTGGTTGTTTATGGATGCTTAGCCTGGTAGGTCCTTGTGGAAAGGGTCTACGGCGTGTAATATTCCCATATGGTTTTTGGGGTGTTACAAGGTCAAATACAAATAACTATACAGACCGATGTCGCCACATGACTAACTCGACAGTAACATACAACTCTGCACAATAATACCCACACAGGGGTCGAACACAATACAGCGGAAGACTGAAATCGACTCTGACAATATAACTTAACTCTACCAACTCTCAACCCTTGATTAGTATCGTAGCCCGTCATCATCTTGTGCCAATCCTGTGACTGCTCCCCTGAACCTGCGTGTACCTGGACGCAAAATAGACATCCACCCCCGATTACTCGGGGGTTAATAAAACTCCACTGTTTTACTAGTGCAAGTATCAAATCATACGAATTGTAACGAGCAAACATTAATCATGGGTCAAATACAAAAACCAAGTACCAAGACATTCCGAGAAGTTTTAACAAAGAAAAGAATAAGTTATGAAACATTTGAAAGTAAGATCATCCTCTCGGGGATTTTTAGAATTACAAAACTTTTAAGACCTCAAGTCCTGATTTGGTAATCCTTTAAGAAAAACCTTAGGGTTCAAACACAAATCCGATTCGCATTTCGGTAATTTACATTACGAAGACATTTCCACAAATCTCGTGGGGATCGGCCCAACATTCCTTTCTAGAAAACTTCATTTTCAAAACTTAGACGATCAAAACATATTCATGACTCCGTGATCTCCTTCCACGAGTCTCCGTAGGTTCGACAACCCGCACGGAAAGAAACAAACACATCAATCACAACAACTAGTCCTGACCCCGTGAACCTGTGCCACGTGTCACCGTAGGTTCCGCCGAACCCGCACAGTTGGAAGTCACACGTCAACCATAACAACCAGTCTTGACCCCGTGAACGTCTGTCACGTGTCACCGTAGGTTCCGTCGAACCCACAGGGTTGGACATACTGTGTCCTGATCCGATGGACCTGTGCCATGAATCATCATAGGCCTCGTCAGACCTGCACGATTGGACCTCAGCACCACACACTAAGTTCTGATCCCATGGACCTGTGCCATGAATCCTCATAGGCCCCGTCGAACCCACACGAGTGCACTTAGCATTCCAGCACACAACAATCACATTCACATTACACAACACGCACACAATCAATCAATCATCTTGTCTATTACAATTTCACACAACTATTATACTTAGCCCGAAGCCGACATTACAACCAATACAAGCTCTACACAATCAAACACATATAACCCAATATT
Organism: Orobanche coerulescens; assembly: GCA_033398695.1. Taxonomy (NCBI): domain Eukaryota; kingdom Viridiplantae; phylum Streptophyta; class Magnoliopsida; order Lamiales; family Orobanchaceae; genus Orobanche; species Orobanche coerulescens. The sequence goes on from JAWKAU010000154.1 coordinate 210,212, forward strand.
ATCATCCAAATCCTCGATGAATCAATGTCACATAACTCACAATCAATACCTATAACACGGTACACATCCAAGTGTACAATCGATCAATATAGATACATTTCCAAGTTTATCACAAATAATCACAATTCATTCATTTCAACACGTAGTCATATTCACAAGGTACAAAACATATAAGTAAGATACTTGCCTCGATAGTCGGCACCCGAATATTCCTACGAATATGGTACAACCCGGAAAAACCCCGAACACCTACAATCCTCCGGCAAAAACAACGAAGATACGATTATAATGAGAATCAAAACCGAAAACGACGAAGACCTCATCAAATATCGAAGGAAAAACTCATTCGAACATTTAATCAAACATTAAATGTTCAAGATCCTCCAAGAACAAGGAAATCACCCCTCTAGCCGAACGAATCGAGGATATGAGTATCCAATCCGTAGAACATGTTCAAAACAACGTTTATACAACAATTAATTGATCAAAAATGGATTGAAATCGAAATCAAACAGAAAATCCCTAAAATCTTAAAAAACATGGGTTCAAGCCAAAATATCTCGATTTGGATGAAGAACACGGATTAGATGATGATATAATGAACACAAGCCTTCCAAAAATGATGTTCTATGATGTTCCCGATCAAAAACCCTCAAATTCCGTCGAAGGGTCGTGAAAAACGAAGGAAAAATGGAAAATAGCCGAGTGATCCCCGTCCAGGCCTTTAAATAGCCGACCATGGCCGATCGCTTACGGCCGTAACTGGCCATGGCTATCCAACTGTCCAGAACTCCCGACCAAGTTACGTACGTTGCCGGACAGGGCTTACGTACGTAACAGGCATTACGGCCGTAACTGCCAGAGCCTTACGGCCGTAACTCGGCCAGGAGTGGCCTGGCCCCAAAGTGCCCGGCCATGACTCGGCCGTGGCCAACTCCGACGGTCCGGACGACCCCGAAACCCGAACCTGAATATAAATTGAAGATACGGTTACGAAGTACTCGCAAAGACGAATCCGAGCGCTAAGAGAACACATGATTCCGACCACCCGAAGGCTCAAAATTCGACAAACGAAAAGTAATTACCCCAAACTTTAGGAAATTACGAAAATAGCCCAAAACGTCCGAAATACACATTACAAAATCAGAACACCAAGCCAAAGCTCGCAACATGAATAATAACATTAAATGAACTTACGAGAAACTTGAAACAACAGTTTCGGACGAGATTCGCAAGAATCGAACTCAAGTGCGGAAAAGTCGTTTAAGAACACGGAACTCAACAAAACGATACCGAAACGAACTCGGATGACAAAATGTGCAGAATTAAATATTCTCAGAATGACGAAACGGTCAAAATAGAGTCGCTAAAATGGACTTCCGCAAAAAAAGAAAATTACCGGAAATTGAAAATCGCGGATATTACAAGAATTTTCTGAAAATCGAGTTCTCATCGTGTCAGCTCTGATTCGGGTCCAAACAACCCCAAATAAAAGCGTGTCAAATTTTATAAATCCATAGGGACAAATTATGAAAAAATATCAAGAAAATGGCCCGGCTCAATTTTCTCCCATTTTCGATGTACTAACCCCTATGAGAATTTTCCAAAAATCGAGTTCTCATCGTATCAGCTCCGATTCGGGTCCAAACAACCCTAAATAAAAGCGTGTCGAATTTTATAAACCCATAGGGACAAATTATGAAAAAAATCAAGAAAACGGTCCGACTCAATTTTCTCCATTTCCCGTGTACCAACCACTATGAGAATTTTTCGAAAACCGAGTTCTCATCGTATCAGCTCCGATTTGGGTCCGAACATCGTGTCAAATTTTATAAACCCATAGGGACAAATTATGAAATAATATCAAGAAAATGGCCCCACTCAATTTTCTCCCATTTTCGGTGTACTAACCCCTATGAGAATTTTCCGAAAATCGAGTTCTCATCGTATCAGCTTTGATTCAGGTATGAACAACCCCAACTAAAAGCTTGTCAAATTTTATAAACCGATAGGGTTAAATTATGAAAAAAATGAAGAAAACGGCCCGACTCAATTTTCTCCCATTTTCCGTGTACTAACCACTATGAGAATTTTCTGAAAACCGAGTTCTCATCGTATCAGCTCTGATTCGGATCCGAACAATCCCAAATAAAAGCATGTCAAATTTTATAAACCGATAGGGATAAATTATGAAACATTATCAAGAAGACTGTCCTACTCAGTTTTCTCCCATTTTTGGTGTATTATGAGAATTTTCCGAAGACCAAGTTCTCATCGTATGAGCTCTGATTCGGATCCGAACAATTCCAAATAAAAGTGTGTCAAATTTGATAAACCCATAGGGACAAATTATGCAAAAATATCAAAAACATGGACCGGCTCGATTTTCTCCCATTTCGTAGTAACCACTCTGAGAATTTTTTGAAAATCGAGTTCTTATCGTATCAGCTCCGATTCGGGTCCGAAGTTCCGCAAATAAAAGCATGTCAAATTTTATATACCCATAGGGACAAATTATGAAAAAATATCAAGAAAACGGCCCAACTCAATTTTCTCCCATTTCTCGTGTAACTATGAGAATTTTCCGGAAACTGAGTTCTCGTCGTATCAGCTCCGATTCGGGTCCGAACAACCCCAAATAAAACCGTATCAAATTTTATTAACCCATTGGGACAAATTATGAAAAAATATCAAGAAAACGGTCCGACTCAATTTTCTCGTGTACTAACCCCTATGAAAATTTTCTAAAAATCGAGTTCTCATCGTATCAACTCTGATTCGGGTCCAAACAACCCCAAATAAAAGCGTGTCAAATTTTGTAAATCCATACGGACAAATTATGAAAAAATATCAAGAAAATGGCCCAACTCAATTTTCTACCATTTCTCGTGTATTAACCACTATGAGAATTTTTCGAAAATCGAGTTCTCGTCATATCAGCTCTGATTCGGGTCCGAACAACCCCAAATAAAAGCGTGTCGAATTTTATAAATCCATAGGGACAAATTATGAAAAAAATCAAGAAAACGGTCCGACTCAATTTTCTCCCATTTCCCGTGTATCAACCACTATGAGAATTTTTCGAAAACCGAGTTCCCATCGTATCAGCTCCGATTCGGGTCCGAAGAGCGTGTCAAATTTTATAAATCCATAGGGACAAATTATGAACAAATATCAAGAAAACGGTCGACTCAATTTTCGCCCATTTTCGGTGTACTAACCCCTATGAGAATTTTCTAAAAATCGAGTTCTCATCGTATCAGCTCTGATTCGGGTCCAAACAACCCCAAATAAAAGCGTGTCAAATTTTATAAATCCATAGAGACAAATTATGAAAAAATATCAAGAAAATGGCCCGACTTAATTTTCTCCCATTTTCGATATACTAACCCCTATGAGAATTTTCCAACAATCGAGTTCTCATTGTATCAGCTCCGATTCGGGTCCAAACAACCACAAATAAAAGCGTGTCGAATTTTACAAACCCATAGGGACAAATTATGAAAAAATCAAGAAAATGGTCCGACTCAATTTTCTCCATTTCCCGTGTACCAACCACTATGAGAATTTTCCAAAAATCGAGTTCTCATCGTATCAGCTTTGATTCAGGTCTGAACAAGTCCAACTAAAAGCGTGTCAAATTTTATAAACCCATAGGGTCAAATTATGAAAAAAATGAAGAAAACGCCCCGACTCAATTTTCTCCCATTTTCCGTGTACTAACCAATATGACAATTTTCTAAAAACCGAGTCCTCATCGTATCAGCTCTGATTCGGATCCGAACAATCCCAAATAAAAGCATGTCAAATTTTATAAACCAATAGGGATAAATTATGAAAAAATATCAAGAAGGCGGCCCTACTCAATTTTCTCCCATTTTTGGTGTACTGTGAGAATTTTCCGAAGACCAAGTTCTCATCGTATGAGCTCTGATTCGGATCCGAAAAACTCCAAATAAAAGCGTGTCAAATTTGTTAAATCCATAGGGAAAAATTATGCAAAAATATCAAGAAAACGGCCCAACTCAATTTTCTCCCATTTTCGGTGTACTATGAGAATTTTCCAAAAATCGAGTTCTCATCGGATCAGCTCTGAATCGGGTCCGAACAACCCCAAATAAAAGCGTGTCAAATTTTAGAAATCCACAAGGACAAATTATGAAAAAATATAAAGAAAACGGCCCGACTCGATTTTCTCCCATTTCGTAGTAACCACTCTGAGAATTTTTTGAAAATCGAGTTCTTGTCGTATCAGCTCCGATTCGGGTCCGAATTTCCGCAAATAAAAGCATGTCAAATTTTATATACCCATAGGGACAAATTATGAAAAAATATCAAGAAAACGGCCCAACTCAATTTTCTCCCATTTCTCGTGTACTAACAACCACTATGAGAATTTTCCGAAAATCGAGTTCTCGTCGTATCAGCTCTGATTCGGGTCCGAACAACCCCAAATAAAAGCATGTCGAATTTTATAAACCCATAGGGACAAATTATGAAAAAATCAAGAAAACAGTCCGACTCAATTTTCTCCCATTTCCCGTGTACCAACCACTATGAGAATTTTTCGAAAACCGAGTTCTCATCGTATCAGCTCCGATTCGGGTCCGAACATCGTGTCAAATTTTATAAACCCATAGGGACAAATTATGAAATAATATCAAGAAAATGGCCCCACTCAATTTTCTCCCATTTTCGGTGTACTAACCCCTATGAGAATTTTCCGAAAATCGAGTTCTCATCGTATCAGCTTTGATTCAGGTATGAACAACCCCAACTAAAAGCTTGTCAAATTTTATAAACCGATAGGGTTAATCCTAGGGTGGAATTCTATTCTCATGTCTTGGGGAACCGTTTGACGTAAAAGACACTCATGGGGCACATGGATGCTTCTTGTTACTAAGTTCCCTTCCACAGTGGAGAAACAACTCGAATAGCTATTCCCGCATGTCCAATTCAAGGTCGTTGTTTTACGCGAGAGTAAACAACGGGTCACGAGAATACCCCTGGTTATTAGGCTCCCCATCATCGGCACATGCAAAATCTCTAAACCACTAGTCTAATCAGGGTTGAAAATCAAATTTAAGCAATTAGATGACCCTCTGATGATTCTATTGCGTAATGAAGTGGGCAAAGGAAAGGCCCCAGGATTTGTAATTCATGAAAATGGAGTTTAGAGATTCCAAAGTTGATTTTGTGTTCCCGATATTGATGTTTTGAAGCAGACAATCATGAAGGAAGCTCACAGTACACCCTATTATATTCACCCAGGCACCAGTAAGATGTATAAGGATCTGAAGCAGAATTTTTGGTGGGGAAACATGAAGAAAGAGGAGGCGGAATATGTCTCGAAGTGTTTAACTTGTCAGCAGGTTAAGGTTGAACATCAACGACCTGCCGGAATGTTGAAGCCACTTCCGATTCCTGAATGGAAGTGGGAAGATATATCGATGGACTTTATCACCAATATGCCGATGACCAGAATAAGGATGAATGTGATTTGAGTAATAGTTGATCGTCTAACCAAGTCGGCTCATTTTTTGGGCATTAAGGATACTTGGGCATGAGAGAAGTTGGCACGATGGTTTATTGCAGAGATAGTCTAATTGCATGGTACGCCGGAGACCATTATTTCAGATCGGGATGATCGCTTCGTGTCACATTTTTGGAAAACGGTTCATAGAGCCTTGAGAACCGAGCTGAACTTTAGCACCGCTTATCATCCTCAAACCGATGGACAATCCGAGAGAACTATCCAAACAGTAGAAGACATTTTGAGAGCTTGTGCCTTATATTGGTCTACTGATTGGGAAATTCATTTTCCGTTGATTGAATTCACCTACAACAATAGTTGGCATGCTTCCATTAAGATGGCACCTTTTGAAGCATTGTATGGAAGAAGATGCAGATCACTCCTATGTTAGGATGATTCATCTGACTTCATTGGAACGGAACTAAAGTTGATAGTACAGACTCAAGAGAAGGTAGCTCTGATTCGTGAAAGTCTATTTACTGCCCAGAGTTGGCATAAGTCTTATGCTGACGTGTGCCATCGCCCATTAGAATTTGGAATTGGGGATCATGTACTTCTGAAAGTTTCTCCTACCCGAGGAATTTTTCGTTTGGGAGGAAAGGAAAGTTGAGTCCGAGATATATCGGACCATTCGAGGTTCTTGAAAGAGTTGGAGAGTTGGCGTACAGATTAGATTTACCTCCATCATTGAGTCACGTTCATAATGTGTTTCACATATCTCAGTTATGGAACATGTACCGGATCCCAGTCATGTCATCGATTTTGGCAAGATCGAAGTAACTAATGATGGAATATTCGAGGAGAAGCCAATCAAGATACTTGAGAGTCGAGTCAAGCAATTGAGTAATAAACCAATCTCTTTGGTTAAATTTCAGTGGTCTCGATATGGAGTCAAAGAAGCAACTTGAGAGACGAATAATATGAAGGTTAGATACCCGGATTATTTTCATCTTAAGTTTCGGGACAAAACTTCTTTTTAGATAGAGAGTATGTAATACCCGGATAATTATTGTGTATTTCATATGTATTTGAAACTTCTAGCATTTGATTATGTGGTATTAATAATCAAAGTGTTATTTTCCCGTATTCGTATTCTTACATTCATGAGTTTCCAAAACATGCATGCATGCATCTGCATGTCATAACGTACGCTAGCAGTTGAACATAACGTACGTTAAGAGCTGCAGATAACGTATGATATATGTGAGGCATAGCGTACGTAATAGGTAGTCAAAGGCAGATAAGTTTGATCGGCACATGGGGCCAGTAAGGATATTGTAGGGTAAGGATTCCCCACGTGAACCTGGACAGCCTTTGATAAAGCTAGTTAATGAGGCATAACATATGTTAAAGGAGTATAATAACATACGCTACACTGAACATATTACGTACGTAAATGTGATTGTTAACGTACGTGTTGGAATATTTTATTATAAATATTCATTATCGAGTTTTGATGATTAGTTGATAAACAAAGAAAAACAACAAGGAAGCAAAACAAAACAACGAAGAAGTCGAAGATGTAAAAAGCTGGACAGACATGTATAACCTACGTAATGGACTACCTATAGCGTACGTAATGTGCTATGAAATTCAAATATTGGAACCGTATAATGGACATATGACGTCATGGAGTACGTCAGCATGCAACGGATATTTTGACTGAATATAACATACGTAATGGAGATATTATAACATACGTAATGGAAGAAATGAAGCTACTGGACTGATCTGTGAAGAGCTTAACTTACGTAACAAGAGGACTTTAACGTACGTAACATACTTAACGTATGTAATGGATGTTGAATAACGTACGTAATGAAGTGGCAGTGAGCAATGGCTAGTTGAGCCTTTGAGCCTATAAATACCAAACCATTTGGTATCAATCAACACAACAACCTTGAGCAAATCATTCATACTTGAGATATCATTGTAAACATTATAGTTGTTGTACTTGAGCTTATATTGATAAGTGTTTAAGTGTTATACATGAAAAGATACACGAGAGGTAAAAGACAGGATAAGTTTCGATTCAGTGTTATTAGGATCAAGGATCCGACATTGTTAGAATCGCAATCTATATCCACATGAGGTTTGTCTAGTACCCATAGAAAGCTAGATAGGTTGATTCCTTGTCCGATAGAAAAAGAAAACGATTTAACTTAGACCAACAAAAAGACAAGTGATTGTATGGTTTATCTCGGACTGATAGAAGATGAGATTGTAATGGTAATCCCTCGACCGATAGAAGAGAGGTGCAGAGGTTGATCTTCATCCTATAGAAAAAGATACTGAAGAGAGGACGTAGGCACGTTTGACCGAACCTCTATAAATCTTGAGTCGATTTATTTTCCACACTTTTAAATACGCTTCCGCACAATAGCACATATACCGAAGTATTGATCCAACAATTGGTATCGGAGCGGTACCTCCTAGAAGCGGCTTAACATCCAAGGAGAAGACTATCCAAATGGCGTTTCAATTTGCTCCGGACGAAGGTCTTGCCTTGAACCGACCACCATTCTTCGATGGATCAAACTTCATGACTTGGAAGAAGAAGATGTCGATATTCATTCGAGCTTACGACATCGAATTGTGGAAAATGATCGGTATTGGTCCGAAAACTCCAATCAAATCCGACGGTACGCTTAAAAGTTTTGAAGAGTACGATGATTCCGATTGGAAAAATGATCACTATAATTGCAAAGCTACGCAATTATTATATTGTGCTTTAAATCTGGAAGAACACGACTGGATATCTTCTTGTGATAGTGCCAAAGAGATTTGGAAGATGTTAGAAATCACACACGAAGGCACAAATAAAGTCAAGGAGATGAAGATCAATATGCTTCTCCATGACTACGAGCTATTCCAAATGAAAGATGAAGAATCCATTACAATCATGCTCGACCAATTTTCGTTCATTACAAATGGATTAGCTTGTTATGGGAAACCTCTTTCGAGTAATGAGAAAGTAAATAAGATCCTACGATCACTACCTCGAGAATAGAACGGAATGGTGACGGCAATTATGGAATCTAAAGATCTCAATAATCTTGATTTTAGCACCATTGTTGGATTGCTAATCAATTACGAGATAGTCCTTAAATCTCGAAATGCAAAGCCGAAACTGAAGAATAAATCAATAGCTTTAAAAGCTAAGATGTCGCGCAAAGAAGAAATCCCGGTGGATGAAAGTGATGAAGAATCGGCATACTATGCCAAGAATATTAATAAGTTTCAAAACTTATTAAACCGGAGAAAGAAAGACATCAAGACGGGCGAATCTAAGAAATTCGATAACAACTGTCGAATCTGTGGCAAACCAGGCCATTTCGCAAATAATTGTCGAGCATCAAATCCAAAGAAGGAAGTTCTCGTTGCAACATGAAGTGATGAAGATGAAGATGATGATTTCAATCAAAATAACCTCGCTCTCATGGTAAGAAGTTCATTCGACGAAAGTGACGTCGAAAGCCAGGTTAGTACATCATCTCAAGACGAACTATTTGAAGCATTCGAATTATTACATACCGATTTTCAAAATGATTTAAGTGAAATAAAATCCCTCCAATCTAAAAATAAGTTATTGGAAACTGAAATTTCCAAAATTCTTGAAAAAGGAAAAACTGTCGAGCCCGATCATTCTACATGCCTTGAAAATGAGAATAATTTAAAGAATGATTTTTTGAAAGTTCAAGACGAACTTAAAGTTTTGACAAAGAAATTTTCATGCGGTAATGAGAAATTTGAACAAATGCTATTGTTGCGATTTTTCTTACACGCAAGTGCACGTCATCGTTTACAAGTAATAAAGTGATAAGTAGAGTATCGTTCCCACGAGGACTGAATCTCTAACTACCGATTTTTGTGTATTCCAATTTTATTTGAACAATCGAATTTGGGTTTTCGCAATTAATAACTAAAAGAATTACTAAGCGACTAAACAGTATAAAACGATAGCTTGAATAAAAGAAATCAAATGATGAATAAGTCTAGGATTCTGAATCCACCTCAGTTTATCCGAATTTACCCTCGATTATCCGTAATAAATAATTTTCCCAATTTATTGAAGGCGGAGATTGCTAATATATTCTACCGCCTCTCCCGAGGTCAATAGATTTATCTAAAGGCGAATAACGCACTCTATCCCTAGGTGAATTAATTCGTCAATAGGCGAAAAGCATAAAATCTCCCAAAGGCCATGTAGTTCCTATGAGTATATTCCTATCTCACAGAATAAAACGGTTCTCACCAATAGTTCCTCACCAAATCTCCTCTCCCGATTCAAAGTGAATGATTAAATTAATACAACTATTGGCCAGATAATTGCAAGCATTAAACACAATTGGGAAAACTCAACAAAAAGGTAATTAATTAGATAATCTCAAGAAATTCGTCAAAACATAGGTTTCATCAAAACCCTAGATTAGGGCTTTAGCCTGACATACTAATAATTGAAATTACAGAATAAATAAATGAAAGCATAAAAATCAAACGCAGATGAAGCTCGGATTCCTCCGTTCTTGCCTTCCGCCCTCTGCCCTTGAAGTCTTCGCTTCCCTCTTCTTCTGCCGTCTCCAAGCTTCGGCTCCAAAAGATAAAAGATCCAAAGATAATTAATTAGGGTCTTAAACCCTATTTATAGCTCAGCATATCCTCCAAATCGCGTCCGTATCCGTAGGTCGAAATCGGCTTCAAACGGCCTTAATTCGCGGACAACCAAAACCGCCAAGTGCCGCGCACTAAACTGTGCCAGCGCACGAGCTTTCACTGGATGCACAGGCGTCCTCAATTTCTTCCGTGCGGCTCACTGGCCGCCGCGGCACAGAGTACAGTTTACTCGCCTTTGGTGGGTGTCTTCTGTGCCGCGGCCCTGCTTCCTTGTGCCGCGGCTCAGAGTCCAGATTTGCCGTTTTCGCCCGTTTTGCCTCGTTTTAGCTTCCGGACTTCAATTTCCTGTCAATCATACAAAATTAAGGCATTAAAGGCTCATTTAGACAATTTCACTCTCCAAAATACTACAAAATAATGATAAATAAGCGTATAAAAATACGCCTAACAAATACCCCCAAACTTAAGCCTTTGCTTGTCCTCAAGCAAAAAGAATTAAATTCAATAAAAGAATGTCGTGAATCATCGTGCAACTCAGAGTGTTCAACCTAATCAATACTATCCTGTAATTCTCTATAAAAATACGAGTGTCATAAAAGCGCCGCACTTTCGAATAATGATTCCGCAAAGTAATCAAGTTCAGTCCTAATCACTCGTTCATGGAGAAAATCCAGCTCAAAGATTAACAAAACGTGAGTCAAATCGACCGTCAATATGAAAAGCTAAAATAAACAAGCTAGTTCGTCCCGTTCCACAGTCTAATGGCACAATTTTCACGAGTTTCATAACAAATAAACCTCGGACAGTATTCCCTTATATATATGCTCAAGAATTTGATTCGAGTTGACCACTAGGTTAGGATCTCGGGATGTTTCATCGGGATAATCCTAGGGTGGAACTTCCATTCTCATGTATTGGGAAACCGTTTGACGTAAAAGACACTCATGGGGCACATGGATGCTTCTAGTTACTAAGTTCCCTTCTACAGTGGAGAAACAACTCGAATATAAAATTTCCGCATGTCCGAATCAAGGTCGCCATTTTACGCGAGAGTAAACAGCGGGTCACGCGAATACCCCCGGTTACTAGGCTCCCTATCATTGGCACATGTGAAATATCTAAATCACTAGTATAATCAGGGTCGTCGTTTTACGCGAGAGTAAACAACGGGTCACGCGAATGACCCCGGTTACTAGACTTCCCTTCATAGAACAACATTATCTCGACTTTTGGGAAAAACTGACCGACTCTAAACTCAATCTAAGTGCCAACACGACAAATGAAACAAGATTTACTCACTATCCGGAAAATGTAACCAAACGTATCGACGGTGATTTTAAAACAAGTATGTATCCTCTCTTATCCGCCAAGACCTCTACAATTACGAAAAAATTTCAGACCTAAATGAATACTAAGCAGAACAGAAATTACTGACTACAACGCGACTAGAACTCGACCGTTTCTTCAGAGAGAAAAACAGTATCGTAACATCAGTATCACACAAATAGAAGCACGACAAATTCACGAATAGAGAAAAACTAAGACAAGCAAGGCTATCTAAAAGAAAAAAAAATAACGCAAAGCAATGAAAAGTGCAACGAAATAAAGTACAGCAATGAAATAAAGTACAGCAATGAATGTAGCAACTGAAAGTAAATCCCCCCCCCCCCCCCCAAACTTAGGACGTACATTGACCTCAATGGACAAAAAATGATATGCAATAAAATTAAAGGTCAAGTACTCCTCCAGTCCGCTCAGAGCCGCGGCATCATCCGGTGAGCTTGCACGCTTCTTGACTACATCATGCGGAGTGTGAATAAATGAGCTTGCATCATCAAAAAGGAAGTTAAGTACGAGCTCTCAAGTTTAACATGATGTAAGGGTTGGGGATAATGTGATTCGATAACATGATTCATTGCATATAATTTTGAAAATGCCTAACTTACCAATTTTCCATTGCTGCAATTTATCAAACACCTTGTGTGCACAAGTTAAAATGAAGAACAAGAATTTTGATGGTGAATACCAAATCCCAAAAATAATCACACAGATAATAACCCTGAATCACGATAACTATTATCAACAATTCGTTCATAAATATCAATTCCATCACAATATCAAATTCCCCATATTCCAACTCCATTTTAGAAACAACAGTGAAGAACAACTAGTAATATATAACTTCAAATCTTTTCACATCAAGAATCACTTATGATTTAGAAATCAAAAATTACCTGGAGAATTGGAGAAGGAGACCAATAGAATGGTATCAACTGACCTCATTTGTGTGAAGGAAGGAAGGAAGGGAGGGAAGACGTACCTTGTGCAGGCCAATCGATTGAATGAGCCCTACCTGGTTGCTCTTATTTTGCGACGGGGGCCGCGGCACAATATAAGTGAGCCGCGGCCCAAAGTACAGTAGGACTGGGACGTTTTGTAATGTCGCCGGGTGCCGCGGCTCAGTTTTCGTGTGCCGCGGCTCAGTATGTTAGTGTGCCGCGGCTCATTATCCGCGTGCCGCGGCACAAAGTACAGCCTCCTGGGCGTTTCTTGGCCATTTGGTGTGCCGCGGCTCATTTTTAGTGTGCGCGGCTCAGTAAGATCGTGCCGCGGCACAGGGTACAGTTTGATCGGCCATTTTTCATCAGCTGGTGTGTGCCGTGGCGCACTTATGTTGTGCCGTGGCCCATCATTGAATTCCTCCCCTTTGCTGATTCCTGCACAGAATTTTTACACGAAAACATCAAGACGAGAGGGAAGGATGGATCACAGAAGAATGACGACAAAGAGAGACTCAAAAAATGCAAGAAAACAATAAAGAATCTACAACTAATACTCGGGTTACCTCCCGAGGAGCGCTAAGTTTATAGTCTTCAGCCGGACTTTTCTTGCATTCATCCGGCGGTGGATAAGGTGACGCTCGTTTTTTGCGTGTCTATTGGATTTCCCAAGTATGCCTTCAACCGTTGTCCATTAACTTTGAATTTTCGGGCATCTCTTTGAACTTCTACACCATGTGGAAACACTTGAACTACGGTGAACGGTCCTGACCATCGTGAACGCAATTTCCCGGGAAATAACTTTAAGCGAGAGTTAAATAGCAGCACCTCTTGACCCGGGACAAATTCTCTCTGCGTGATGTGCTTATCATGCCAAATCTTTGTCCGCTCCTTATAAAGTTTCGCATTTTCGTATGAGTTGTGGCGAATTTCTTCCAACTCGTTCAGCTGCAAACAATGCTTTTCACCAGCGGATTTTAGATCAAAGTTTAGTTTCTTTATCGCCCAGTAAGCACGGTGTTCCATCTCTACGGGTAGATGGCAACCTTTCCCATAGACCAATCTGTAGGGCGACATTCCGATAGGTGTTTTATACGTGATCCAGTGCATGCCCAAAGTGCATCATCGAGTTTAAATGACCAATCTTTTCGAGACGAGCTGACCGTCTTTTCTAGAATCCACTTCAGCTCTCGATTTGATATCTCGACCTGACCGCTCGTCTGAGGATGGTATGCTGTAGCAACACGATGAGTGACTCCATATTTTCTCAAAACCGCATCAAGAAATTTGTTGTCGAAGTGTGACCCACCATCACTGATAATAGCACGTGGAGTCCCAAAGCGTGTGAAGATATGTTGTTTAATAAACTTGATTACGACATTGGACCCATTCGTAGGTAGTGCCACCGCTTCAACCCATTTTGAGACATAATCTACGGCCACCAAAATATAGAGATTCTTGTTGGATGGGGGAAATGGACCCATGAAGTCGATCCCCCATACATCGAACAATTCGACTTCAAGTATGGTGTTCAGCGGCATTTCGTGTCGTCTTGAGATGTTTCCCGTCCGTTGACACCGATCACATGCGGACACGAAGGAGTGAGCATCTTTGAATAAGGACGGCCAATAGAATCCCGATTGTAAAACCTTCGCCGCTGTTCTATTACCACTAAAATGTCCACCGTAGGGTGATGCATGGCAATGGTTCAGCACACTGTGGATTTCCTCATCCGGAATGCATCTACGGATAATTTGATCGGGGCATCGCTTGAAGAGAAAAGGATCGTCCCACAAATAGTACTTAGCATCCGAGATTAGCTTCTTCTTTTGATGACGTGAGAGGTCGTTCAGAATTGTTTTACTTGCCAAGTAGTTCACTAGATCAGCATACCAAGGCGCGTGTTTTGAATCCAACTTGTAGAGCTGCTCGTCGGGGAAGGTTTCTATGATTTGTGGCTGACTTTCTTCCTTCTCGAGGGGACTCTCTAATCGTGAAAGGTGATCGGCTATAACATTTTCAGTCCCTTTCTTGTCTCGAATCTCCAAGTTGAATTCTTGAAGGAGTAGCACCCACCGAATCAACCTTGGTTTGGCATCCTTCTTCTCCAAAAGGTATTTTATTGCTGAATGATCGGTCCACACTATCACTTTCGTTCCCAATAGATAAGCCCGGAATTTATCGAATGCAAAGATAACCGCCAACAATTCCTTCTCCGTTGTGGCATAATTTCTTTGTGCGTCATCGAGTGTTCGGCTCGCATAGTATATGACATGGAACACCTTCCCTAGTCTTTGCCCCAAAACAGCCCCAATGGCAAAGTCGCTAGCATCACACATTAACTCGAACGGAAGGTCCCAATCCGGAGCGACTATCACCGGTGCCGTGCTTAGAGCTTTCTTCAGCAATTCGAAACTTTCTTTACAAGACTCGTCAAAAGTAAATGGGACATCCTTCATGAGTAGATTGCACAGCGGCTTCGTGATCTTCGAAAAATCCTTAATAAATCGGCGATAGAAACCGGCATGTCCCAAAAAACTTCTAATCCCCTTGACCGAAGTGGGTGGAGGCATCTTCTCAATTGTTTCAATTTTCGCTCGGTCGACTTCAATTCCATGTGAGGATATTCGATGGCCAAGCACAATGCCCTCCTGCACCATAAAATGACACTTCTCCCAATTCAAGACTAAATTGGTCTCTTCGCATCTTCTCAAGACTTTCTGCAGATTTTCCAAACAAATGTCAAATGAATCTCCAAAAACAGAAAAATCATCCATAAAAATCTCAATACACTGCTCTACCATGCCAGAAAAAATAGCCATCATACACCGTTGAAAAGTAGCCGGCGAATTACACAATCCAAAAGGCATGCGCCTATAAGCGAAAATTCCGTAAGGACATGTAAACGTCGTTTTCTCTTGGTCCTCGGGGGCTATGTAAATCTGATTATACCCCGAGTAACCATCGAGAAAGCAATAGAAATCGTGTCCGGCTAATCTATCTAACATCTGATCAATAAAAGGCAAGGGGAAATGATCTTTTCTAGTGGCCTTATTTAATTTCCTATAATCTATGCACATACGCCACCCCGTGACAATCCTGGTGGGAATTAATTCGTTATTATCGTTTTGAACAACTGTTATCCCACCTTTATTCGACACAACTTGAACCGGACTTACCCACTTACTATCAGAAATTGGAAAGATCATACCTGCGTCGAGGAGTTTTAAAACCTCGACTTTTACCACCTCCTTCATGTTAGGATTCAGCCGGCGTTGATGCTCCACGGATGGTTTGTAGTCTTCCTCCATCAAAATCTTGTGCATGCAAATCGATGGGCTGATCCCCTTAATATCCGCAATAGACCATCCAAGAGCAGATTTGTACTCCCTCAAAACTCTTAATAATTTTGCCTCTTGATCTCCCGCTAAAGTGGCCGAAAGAATAACTGGAAGGGAGTTGTCAGGCCCCAGGAATGCATATTTCAAATGAGGTGGCAGCTTTTTGAGTTCCAACTTTGGAGGTTTTTCAATCGATGGGGTTGGTCGAGTTAGTGAACTTCCGAGCTCCTCGAATGGTTTACGAATAAAAATTGGCGGGGAAGCATCCATGTGTCGTACGTAGGTTGCATGCTCTCCATTTGGTTCGGAAAGCATTGATCAAAACGGATTCCAATGGATCGGGTGGATAATTTTCTCGAAAAGTTCTACTCACGCACGAGTCAATGACGTCAACTTGGAAACAATTTTCATCGTCACTTGGATATTTTACGGATCGAAAGATATTGAATGTTACTTGCTCCTCTTGAACACGCAAAGTCAGCTTCCCCTTTTCCACATCAATCAACGTTCGGCCGGTTGCCAAAAATGGTCTTCCCAAGATAATTGGGATATCTTGGTCTTCTTCCATGTCAAGTACGATGAAATCGGCCGGAAAGATGAACTTATCAACTTTGACTAAAACGTCCTCTATCACACCCCTCGGATATTTGATGGATCTATCGGCCAATTGTAAAGAGACTGTCGTCGGATTGGCTTCCCCAATCTCCAGCTTTTTAAAAATAGAAAGGGGCATAAGATTTATACTGGCCTCGAGATCGCATAGGGCTCTTTCAAAAGATGAATTTCCGATGATGCAAGGGATGGTGAAACTTCCCGGATCTCTCAATTTAGGTGGGAGCTTCTTTTGTAAAATAGCGCTGCACTCCTCCGTTAAAGCGACCGTCTCATATTCCTCGAGCTTTCTTTTATTGGACAAGACTTCTTTCATGAATTTCACATAACTCGGCATTTGTTCCAATACGTCGGCAAATGGAATGTTTATGTGCAATTTCTTGAAGACGTCGAGGAATTTTGAAAACTGCTTGTCCAGTTTTTGCTTTTGGAAACGCTGTGGGAATGGAATTTGAGGAGTGGACTGAGTAGTCGATACTTCCTTTGGCTTGGGCGCCTCATCCTTTTCCTTCTCGTTCTGCTCGATCGGCTGCTCTTTGTCATTAATAGGCTGCCCTTTCAACTCCTTTCCGCTTTGTAATTCGATCGCTTGCACATTTTCCTTGGATTTCACTTCGGCTGCGCGGGGCGATGCACCTTGAGACCGAGAAGACAATAAATTAGCAATCTGCCCCATTTGTGTTTCTAGATTTCGGATGGAGGTAGAATGATTTTGGAGGGTCGTATCGGTGCGGGTCATGAATTGACTTGTGTTAGCCGCCAATTGAGCAAGAGCATCTTCCAAAGATACCTTTGGTGGTTGAGGGGGCTGCGTGAAGTGAGCTTGTGGAGGTTTCAAAGCTTGCCCATTTCTCCATGGAAAATTTTGTTGATTGCGCCACCCCAGATTATAAGTGTTGGAGTATGGGTTATTCTGCCGATTTCCATTTCCCACGAATTGAGCCTGCTCCATCTGATGTTGCTCGAACGGGTTTCCAACTTGACACTCCGCGCTCGGGTGTGATCCGTTACACCAATTGCATGTCTCTATGGTAACGGGGGCTGGTGCATGCGAAAATGCTTGGAGCTGTTGGGTCAAAGCGGCGACTTGAGCTGACAAAGTGGAAATCGGGTCATTACTTGAAACTTCCATAACTCTCTTCGGTGTCAATCTTTCCGATGGCCATTGGTATGCGTTTGCGGCCATAGCTTCCAAAAGCGAGTGTGCCTCGGCCATACTCTTTCCCATCAAGGCCCCTCCAGCGGCCGCGTCCACGAGAGTGCGTGTAGAAGCACTCAAACCTAGATAGAACATCTGAATCTGAAGCCAATCAGGAAGGCCGTGATGAGGGCATCTTCGTAACAAATCTTTATATCGCTCCCACGCCTCGTGGAGCGATTCCATGTCGTACTGACCAAAGGTGGTTATTTCGTTTCTCAACCTCGCCATCTTAGCAGGTGGGAAGAATTTGGCAAGGAAGGCTTGCGCTAACCCCTCCCATGTTGTAATCGACCCCGGCGATAAGGAATTTAACCAAAATTTTGCTTTATCCCTCAAAGAGAAAGGGAAAAGCCTCAATCGGATGGCATCGTCGGTGACACCATTGGTCTTGAACGTGTCGCATATCTCAAGGAAAGAAGCAATATGGGCATTCGGGTCGTCATTCGGCAGTCCGCAGAATTGGTTCGCCTGCACCATCTGAATAATAGCAGGCTTGATCTCAAAATTATTGGCTTGGATAGTGGGACGCCGAATTCCCGAAAAATTAGCATTGATCTGCGGTATGGCATAATCTCGAAGAGCTAGTTCCGGTTGAACTTGCCGCACATGGTTATCTCCTCCTTGGACTTCGATATTCTCGGCCATGTTGACCGTCGTCTGCAACTCTCTTTTCTCCTTCTTGTTCCTTCTTAGAGTGCGCTCGAGCTCGGTATCCAAAGGTAGTAGGCCTTCGTTCAGGTTTTCTCATGCACTACACGAAAGGTCCTTAAAGGAAAAACAAATAAACGAAATTAAATACACAAAAATAAAAATAAAACGTTCAAATTAAGACTAGAAATACTTAAATCGATATTAGAAAATTTCAATCCCCGGCAACAGCGCCAAAAACTTGTTGCGATTTTTCTTACACGCAAGTGCACGTCATCGTTTACAAGTAATAAAGTGATAAGTAGAGTATCGTTCCCACGAGGACTGAATCTCTAACTACCGATTTTTGTGTATTCCAATTTTATTTGAACAATCGAATTTGGGTTTTCGCAATTAATAACTAAAAGAATTACTAAGCGACTAAACGAGAAAACGATAGCTTGAATAAAAGAAATCAAATGATGAATATGTCTAGGATTCTGAATCCACCTCAGTTTATCCGAATTTACCCTCGATTATCCGTAATAAATAATTTTCCCAATTTATTGAAGGCGGAGATTGCTAATATATTCTACCGCCTCTCCCGAGGTCAATAGATTTATCTAAAGGCGAATAACGCACTCTATCCCTAGGTGAATTAATTCGTCAATAGGCGAAAAGCATAAAATCTCCCAAAGGCCACGTAGTTCCTATGAGTATATTCCTATCTCACAGAATAAAACGGTTCTCACCAATAGTTCCTCACCAAATCTCCTCTCCCGATTCGAAGTGAATGATTAAATCAATACAACTATTGGCCAGATAATTGCAAGCATTAAACACAATTGGGAAAACTCAACAAAAAGGTAATTAATTGGATAATCTCAAGAAATTCGTCAAAACATAGGTTTCATCAAAACCCTAGATTAGGGCTTTAGCCTGACATACTAATAAATGAAATTACAGAATAAATAAATGAAAGCATAAAAATCAAACGCAGATGAAGCTCGGATTCCTCCGTTCTTCAGCTTCCGCCCTCTGCCCTTGAAGTCTTCTGCTTCCCTCTTCTTCTGCTGTCTCCAAGCTTCAGCTCCAAAAGATAAAAGATCCAAAGATAATTAATTAGGGTCTTAAACCCTATTTATAGCTCAGCATATCCTCCAAATCGCGTCCGTATCCGTAGGTCGAAAAATGGCTTCGAAACGGCCTTAATTCGCGCGGACAACCAAAAACCGCCAAGTGTGCCGCGGCGCACTAAACTGTGCACACAGAGCTTTGTTGGATGCACAGGCGTCCTCAATTTCTTACGTGCCGCGGCTCACTGGCTGTGCCGCGACACGAGTACGATTACTCGCCTTTGGTGGGTGTCTTCTGTCCGCGGCCCTGCTTCCTTGTGCGCGGCTCGAGTCCATTTGCCGTTTTCGCCCGTTTTGCCTCGTTTTAGCTTCCGGACTTCAATTTCCTGTCAATCATACAAAATTAAGGCATTAAAGGCTCATTTAGACAATTTCACTCTCCAAAATACTACAAAATAATGATAAATAAGCGTATAAAAATACGCCTAACAGCTATCAGTTCAAAAATTCACTTTGAACAAACAGGGGTTAGGATTCAAACCTCGTATTAAAACCGAATCCGTAAATTTCAAAATACCCCGATATGTAAAATGTTTAAAAATTGAGCATCATATTTCAAATTTTAAAAGCCCACGTCGGACGATTAAAATTTAAAAGATTTGGATTCCTAAAGGAATCACTATTCCAAACATCGTCTATGTAAATGAAAAACGACCGACTTTCGGTTCGATCCCCAAAAATTAATTTTCATCAATTAGTATTTCACTCAGGGGGAGTATTATATTTTTTTCAAAAAGGGAGAGATTTTCGTCAGGGGGAGATTTTCGTGAGGGGGAGATTACCCATTTTTTCATACATTTTATTATCGAATTAATTATCATTTATATATATTTTTTGCTGATAATAAAAAGGGGGAGAAGAATGGAATAAAAGAAAAATGAAAAGAAGAAGTCGAAAAAGATAAAAGAAAAGATGGGAGAAGAAACTAACAAAATGAACAAAGCCGAAAACTTTGATTCGCAGAATATACATATATTTTATTTTGCAAGTTTTATCCCATTCAAGATGTTGTTTTGTAATCATCAAAAAGGGGAAGATTGTTGGAATATTTTATTCCAAATATTCATTATCGAGTTTTGATGATTAGTTGTTAAACAAAGAAAAACAACAAAGAAGCAAAACAAAACAACGAAGAAGTCGAAGACGCAAAAAGCTGGACAGACATGTATAACGTCCGTAATGGAATACCTATAGCGTACGTAATGTGCTATGAAATTGAAATATTGGAACCGTTGAACGGACAGATGACTTCATGGAGTACGTCAGCATGCAACGGATATTTTGACTGAATATAACGTACGTAATCGAGATATTATAATGTACATAATGGAAGAAACGAAGCTACTGAACAGATCTGTGAAGTGCTTAACGTACGTAACAAGAGAAGCTTAACGTATGTAACATACTTAACGTACGTAATGGATGTTGAATAACGTACGTAATGAAGTGGCAGTGAGCAACGGCTAGTTGAACCTTTGAGCCTATAAATACCAAACCATTTGGTATCAATCAACACAACAACCTTGAGCAAATCATTCATACTTGAGATATCATTGTAAACATTATAGTTGTTGTACCTGAGCTTATATTGATAAGTGTTTTAGTGTTAATCACGAAAAGATACACGAGAGGTAAAAGAAAGGATAAGTTTCGATTCGGTGTTATTAGGATCAAGGATCCGGCATTGCTAGAATCGCAATCTATATCCACGTAAGGTTTCTCTAGTACCCATAGACAGGTAGATAGGTTGATTTCTTGTCCGATAGAAAAGAAAAACGGTTTAACTTGGACCAAAAAAAAGATAAGTGATTGTACAATTTATCTCGGACTGATAGAAGACGAGATTGTAACGGTAATCCCTCGACCGATAGAAGAGAGGTGCAGAGGTTGATCTTCATCATATAGAAAAAGATACTAAAGAGAGGACGTAGGCACGTTTGGACGAACCTCTATAAATCTTGTGTCGATTTATTTTTTACACTTTTAGATACGCTTCCGCACAATAGCGCGTATACCGAAGTATTACTCCAACAGTACGTTAAGGAAGTCAGAGAATAAGATAGTGAGCTACTGAGGAACGTTAATGTACGTAAAGAGTTGCCCATTACGTACGTGAAGACCATAGCGTACGCAATGTGTTTTGGCTAACGCACGTAAAGTTCAGAATCTTATAAATAGGACATCAACTCACTTCATTTCACACTTTTTTTTCTTCGCTCCTTATCCGAATTCTGTAAATCCAGCTAACTTCTCCCGCAACATAACCCTTGATTTAGCCTCTCTAATTGGTGGTTGAAGTTGGGAAGCATCTTGGATTGGTGTTCAAGTTCCCGGTGTTGAGTTTCGCCGAGTGTTTCATCATTCTTCTCCGTAATAAGGTATGTGATGCTATCCCAGCATAGAATTCGTGTTCTTGTACTGATTATAACCATTGCTACTGGAGCTATTAAGGTTTACTGATAACTAAAAGAATCGAACACCATGTTTTAGGAGGATTGGAAGAATTTACACATAGGATTTCCATTGTTAAGAGGGATTAGAGTTGAGCCTTGATTTTGTTAACATCGGGATGGAGTTTTGCTGAAATCGTAACATGCCTTTGACAATGAATTTGAAACACTCTTTTAAGGAACAATATATTATGGTTATCACGTGTGTTAGATGAATTCAAGAAGATAAATGTAGAGGGTGTTCTTCATGTATAGTTCATGATTTGTAGAGGTTTCTTGATGTGATAATCTTCATTGATGGATAGAACGAAGTGATTAGTTTGGTGATAATTGTTTTGAACTTAAAACTTTGACAAGAAGGATTTCATGTGGAAGAATAAAACTCGTAGAGATTAACTAATCTAGAACTCGGTTGAAATGTGTTAAAATAACCGAACCAAGTATTGGAAATGATAATCAGAATTGGAGTGTGGATTGGTAATGATTTGAATATCCTTGAATTCGTAGACGTCGACATTTCATCTACGTTATGGTCATTTGATTTGCATGAAGTATGTCATTAGTTCGACTTAGCGTTCGTCGAGTAGCTGGACCATGAACCGGCTATATGTAGATGTTAACTCGGACATAACTTAATACATTAGGTGTTCGTATGTTAGCTATGTGATGTAAGTTGAACTCTTTGTTATTTCTTTTTGAATAAAGTCCAAGCTGTGCAAAGTGATTGATCGAAGGGGCGACCTTCGGGCGTATAGACAGTCGTTGAAGTATTTATTTCTTGCCATATTTATAAGGCAAGTACTTCAATTAAATTTACACGTGTTGATGTCGGTTATGTTGTTATGTGTCGTACATATGTATTGTGATTATTTTGTCCACCATGCGTTGGTCCGATGGGATCATCATGGGAATCTATAGTTGTGTGCACTGGATCATTGGATGAGTACTTTCACAATGTGTTGGTCCGACGAAATCATCATGGGAATCTATACTGTGTGCACTGGATTGCTGGAATACCACTAGTATGTTGAGATTGATAAGTTATGGTGTGCATTATCTTGTGATTGTTTCTCATTGGGGAAACTTGTTGTTATCACTGTTCATATTTGATGTTATTGTTCAGGGGTCACTGACTAAATCATTATTATATAATTACCGTACTTGTACTAGCATCGTTGTGCTAACCCCTTCGGGGTGAACATTTGTTTTAGGTTCAGGATCCAGGAGGGCGGGGAAACAACCACTAGAGCCGCATGATGACGAGGGTGCGGAGTGATGTTTATGGCCAGGAGAGCCAGTCTATTGTGTTAAAGTACTCGAGTACATTGTCGATTTGGTTGTATTTGATGTTTATTATCGGGGGGTGACCGATTGGCATTTTTACAGACTTGTAATGTAATAATAAATTATGCTGTTAGTATTTAATAATATCGTTTTAAATTTCTTAGCCTAGTAAATCCTTATATCAAGGATTTACGGCGTTGTATAATCCTGAATATCTTGGGGTGTTACAATAGCAAGCAACTGGTAGACTACCCTTTCAGGGACTTCTCAGAGTCGATCCTGACATCGGTGCTGGAGTCCATGCCTTGAAGGACTCGGTAAACAACTCGCAAAACTGAACTCTGTGCCCCTCGGCATACTGAGCAGATAACCACTCAACACGATGAAATACAACATCGTAAAATAGTATACCAAAGTGCCAACTCAGCACAACATATCAATATAGGGCATAAATAACAATACGATAAAAATATCAACTCCAGATAATTATACCGAGAATGACCAAGATAGTAAAATCATGTAAAATTCAGAATGACCACGAAACTCGTTTGTTTCATAAAATATGAGAAAGAGAGCATGTCATAAAATCATGACAACCCCAAGGCATATAATAAAACTCTCAAGTGGTACTCCCAACTTCATAAAGCTTACGATCATCGTAGGATGTTGCTTAATTACAAAAATCAGCTATCATTTCTAAATGATCCAAAATAGTGTTGGTAACCCCGATATAAAAATCCGTAGGTCATGCATACCACATACGAGTTTATGCGCTCTCGCTTCACACGAAAACGACACTATATGGGTCACGAAACAATTAAAACTCAAAGAGCGTTAACTTCAATAACCACATTCTCATCTTCCAACAAGGACGGGAATATTATGCACATAAATAATATGACTGGGCATTCATACCATCGCACGAATTATGAAATCGGCATTATCGCCATAAGTAATAATATTGACACTGCGTGCACTCCATGTAAACAAAACTTTTGAAAAAGAAGGTGAATCATATTTCGCCTAAAACTCATCAACATTGTTCCGTTTCTTAGAAGAGGAAATTTTATATTCGCATCTAGACTTTGAAAATCAACTTTGAAAATTTTTCGAGGACGTCATCTACAACAGGAAATGTTACTTGGAATCCAAATATAAAAACTGAGATTCTTCCTCTTCTACCAAAATGTTTGATTGGAAGTTTACTTTTCACTGAAGTACATGACTATTTGTCCACATAATGTCAAATCATAGGTTTTCAAAATATTTAAAAACTCCAACATCACAAAAAGGATCTCATGGTCGTAACTGACAGATCATATACCCGTATCACAGGAAATTAACGACTATTATCATTACAATCACGACCATAATATACCACACATGGTAGCCAAACATTGTTAACATTCCTTTGTAAGACTCCACGAAATATCCATATAATTGTTATCATTTGAAGATCTTTGAATTTGTAAGTTTACTCAAAATAAAATTTTGAAAGTACTTTAGATACCTCGGGCTGTTTTATCAAGAATAGAACCACAGTTTCCAACCGAAGTATCGCATGGCCATGCTCTCTTAGCATCGACCCTCGAAGGTTTCATAGAATCATTCCCAATTGAATAAACCATTCATATTAGCACTAATCACTTCCACAACCAACGACCTCATCTGGATAACATCATACAACTTACAAAGCCTGTCCAACTAATGCAAAATATAATCGAATACTCAACCAAAAATCCTTAACAAGAAAGGTAACACGACAATAAATCAAATCACTCGGCCTCACAAGCCATCACTTTAGTTTAATCTCTAGTCTCTTACTCTAAGTGATAAAATCGTGTACTCGAATTTTTGAAAATAAAACCAATACGTTTAAATCATTTTTGAAAAAAAAATCTTCTCCAACACGACAAAAGATCAATGATGGTAACTTTCTACAAAATACCCAAAATACTTCGAAACACATTTTTCAAATACCGTCATAGGTTTTATTAGAGGATACAAGGCCGGTCCGCCAAAATTCAAACAATTTCCAAAATCCACGCGAAACCGCCATTTAACCGCACCATCAAACATTTTCGAAGATTGATTTTCCACAACCATACTCGAATTTATGAAGTTTTCAGAAAAATATTTTCAAAAACGTACACAGCGAATAATTATCGATATGAACACGTTTGTAGCATATAACAACAATTAGCCAAAATAATCAATTTTCAACCACATGCCTATACGGCATTCAAAATCACCAATTCATCAAATATAACTCATCACTACCAAATTCAAACACACGTCAAAACCATGTATCTAAGTTTCTCAACAAACTCTACCGTCGATACATTTCTTGAAACACATCAAGGTTCAAAGTTTCATATCATACTACACCGCTCGATGTCAAATCCATCAATACATCCAGCTCGTTACACACGTAATATACCACAAGTATCAAATATGAATTTCATCTCCGTGACACGCATGTAAACAGAATCATGAAATAAAGATAATACACATAAAATAGGAGACTTACATCCACAGGTCGCACGAAGATGATGGCTGTAACACGATACTAATCACGACCGATAACTCAGACAACGCGTCGCGACACGACTCAGTCAGACAAAATCCGACAAGACAAGACTCAACAATACACGACTTGACCCGACAGCCTTGGCTTCCACAACCTAAGCTCTGATACCATATTTTGTAACACCCCCAATCCACTCTGGAATATTACAGCTCCGCAGACCCTCTAAGTGAGAATCTACCAGGCTAGATACCAAAACAAGACATCAAAACAAATGCCAATATGGCTAAATACGAATGAGTAGACCGATTTGGACTTGCATCAATAACATACAACTTAAACTTCATATACATCTCTATCTCGACTCGTACCCATGTAAGGGTCAAAATACAACAACACTCTCATACGACGGGGAAACACTACAGCAGAAAAGAAAAATACAATACGACTACCAGTACCAAGTACTAGTCTTCATGTGATTAGTATCGTTTATCTTTCATCATCCTCAGTACCGATCCCATGGTTTGCTCCCAAAGAATCCTGCACATACCTGAATGCAATACAGACATCCACCACCCGATTACTCAGAGGTTAGCAAAATTCCACTATTTTGCTAGTACAAGTTCAAAGTGCAATTACGAGCCATACACACCATATTCCAAGAATATAATAATCTGGACTAAACAATGGTAAATAACTGAGGGTCACATGTAATCGATGGTGAATAAATTTAATAATATAATTCAAGATTAGTATTCTGGAATAAGTAAATCTCATTACATCTCATTCCAATTTCATGCGTGATTAACCAAAATATTCGTGGAACCGCCCCAACGGCAACAGAACACTCTGAGAACTCGTCAATCCGTCCCAGAGTAAATATATGTAATCAATCGAATTCAAGACTAATATTCCGGAGTAACTAAGTCTTATAATATCTCATTACAATACATACGTGATTAACCATGGAACCGCACCAACGGCAACGGAACCCTCTGAGGCCCCGTCGGACCCTCCCAGAGTGGTTAACCCCAAAATATTAATAGAACCGCACCAACGGCAACAGAACCCTATGAGGCCCCGTCGGACCCTCCGAGAGTGAATATATACCATCACACACCACGAGAAGATATAATTCCCAAACAACACCGAATAGTACCACCTCCTCACAAAGGAGTCAGCAAGCAATACAACAAAACATTACACACCGACCAAATAAGTACGCATTCAAGCATACCACCCTTAACGAGGATGGGGAGCTTTAATAGTCACATAACATAAGATAATATACTTCGATTCGCAACCACAATACAACGTATTCGTAAAGTTTATCTATTCACAAATTACTCAAGCATTTTGAAAGAAAGTCGTTAACGAGATTACACTAATCCTTTGAAAGTTCATGATGAGTACTAAAATAGCACATACAATCGATTGCCAATTATTATATCTACGAAACATGAAATGTATGGGCAAGTTACTTGCCTCGAAATTGGCACGCAAATACTCCGACGAACACGGCTCAGTCGAAGTGCATCGGAACCTACAACTTCCGCAAGAACAACGAATACATGATCACAATGAGGAGCAAAACTAATAGCAATATAAATCGCCTCAAACCAACAAAGGAAAACTCATATGAACATTTAATCGAACATTAAATGTATACAATTCCTCAAGAACACAAAAATTATCAATAGGGTTGAATGAATCAAAGATATGGATATGCAATCCATATAAGATGATCAATAATATCATTTAACACTAATCGACTCAGCAAAACCAGATTGTAAATGAAATCAAGAACAAAACCCCCAAAAATTCCCAAAACTAGGGTTCTAAGAATTTTACCTTGATTAGAACGGTAAAAGATGATTAGATGTTGATAACCTCGTACTAGGAACTCAAAAAAGTTGATGGATGATGATATCTGGCCGGAATCTAGACTAATCCGTCCCAAATCACTGTGGATCGCTAAAGGAGAGAAAGAAGGTAAGAAAATGACGAAGTTGACTTGTTGCTCTATATACAGGTGAGATTTTAGCGCCAACACTCCCCATTAGCGCGCGTTAATGGGGCAATGATTTAGTACGTTTTGTCCAGCAGTAAACTTAGCGTGCACTAATCAAGTCTTCTAGCGTACGCTAGCGTGTCCCAATTTCAGTCCAGTGGATTCTGGACTATCTCAGACTAACAGTTAGCGTGCGCTAACAAACACAATATCATGCGTTAACTAGCATGATAGCGTGCGCTAACGAGTTGTAATTCCAGTCCAATAGCTTTTGGACTGTCTCGGCCTATCCAGGTAGCGTGCGCTATGTGCCATAATAGCGTGCGCTATCACCAAATATAAGCGCGCGTTACACTACTGCATAGTGTGCGCTATGCCCACTACACAGGCAGCAGGACAGTTCTAGAAATTCAACACAACAACGGAACTCCTCGACAGGACGACGATTATACAACATGAATGAAATGCTAACGGATACACCAACAATTCAAATTAAACACAAATACGCGACGAAGCACGAAACACACGATCCGTACGACTTGCAATGTCAAGTCGTACACGACGAACACCACGATTGTAACACCCACGATATATTCAGGAATATTACAGCGCCGTAAATCCTTTACATAAGAATTTACAAGGCTGAAGAAATGAAAAGACAATAACAGATATGAACATATGAAAGTAACTGAAATAAAATACAAGAATTCTGGACCAATACCGAGAATACAAATATCCAAAGGAAGAATATTAATACATCACCAAATCCAATCATCACAAACGACGACGTACTCGAGTAATTATTAAAAACAACACAAACAACAGACAATTAAACCCGGCTGGAACATCACTCTGCACCCTCGTCGTCATGCAGCTCCAGTGGTTGTTTCCCTGCTCTCCTGGATCCTGAACATAAACAAATGTTCACCCCTGAAGGGGTTAGCACAACGATGCTAGTACAAGTACGATAATTATACAACAATGATTTAATCAACAATAATCATGACAAGTTTCTCCAATGGGAAATAATAACAACACATATCATATCATGACAATCTCAACATACTCATGGTATTCCAACGATCTAGCGCACACAACAATAGATTCCCATAATGATCCCATCGGACCAAAGCATGGTGGAACTACCTGTCCAACGATCCAGCGCACACAGCTATAGATTTTCCATGATGATTCCCGTCGGATCAACGCATGGTGGATAATTAATCACAACACATGTACACAGTACAATCACAACATAACCGACATAATACGAACAATTCTAATTAAAGTACTTGCCTCAATTTGATGACAAGAATAAAACTTCAATGAATATCAATACACTCGAAGGTCGCCCCTTCGATCAATCACTTTGCAAAGCTCGAACCTTAAACAAAAGAAATAATATAGAATTCATCTCATGTCGTACGAACATCTGACAATCCAAATTACGGTCGAAAGTTCATAAAACGTATCCTGACTGGTCTGCGTAACGTATGTTACGTATCCAATGTAGCATACGTTAAGGTTGCTCGTTAGCGTACGTATACTACGAAATCTAGTGTACGCTAATCATACATTGACAGTATCTTCTCTGATCAGTTAACTAACTCATCTGATGATATAACGTACGTTACGTACTAAACGTAGTGTACGTTAATTCTGCCCGTTAGCGTACATAAGTTACAGGGCCTTGAGTACACTAAACACATATGATAGTTTCTCACTGAACAGGCGACTGTTTCGATTGGTGATGAAGCGTACGAAATCCTCAGTGATTAACGTACGTTACCCTTCTACATATCATGCTAATACAATTATGAATGATCTTACGGATTCAAACATCTTCGAATTCAAGGATATGTATATCATCACAACACTTATATTCAATCTCTATTACCATTCTCATGTGAAGTTCGGGTGATCTAAGGTTGATGTGCTTGTTTCCAATATCATCATTACATTCAAACTTTATCTTATAGATGAGCTAACCAATCCAATCTTATAAGAAAAGATACAACTTTTGATGATTCTTTCTTAAGTCCATTTAGCAAAGTGGAATCAACACTAAGTCTACGATCAATATGACGATAACATTCGATATGGATTATCAATCTCAGAACACTATTCTCATCATTTGACATAACAAGATTCCAACTATGATGTTCCCAACAATGATAACTCAATCATAATCATCCCAACTTCTAAACATGATATTTGGTTGCATAAGTTGTCTATGTGATTTACTATTCTCGGTAGTATGATCATAACATCCTTAAGAACTTGAATCCAAGGTTGGGGATAACATAACATACCTTAAGATGAAGAAAACACTGAAACAATAGGTAGAGTCCAACTCCGGTTGCATGTGTGCCAATCCAATATGTTTCTTCACTTCAATGATCAAGCATAAGTGATATCCAATCTTCAAAGATCGAGTATAGATGGCCTATGGATGTTTATGAAGGAGGGGAGGCTCTCTGGACTTCAAAGAAATGAAGGACAAGTGAAGAAAATGTAAACAAAATAAAATGGGGTGTTGTCCCTTTTATAATGTTTCTGTCTTTACGTACGTTATCCTTCCACGCATAACATACGTTAGCTGTTTAGCGTACGCTACCCTGATGTCCTTAGCGTACTCTAACAAGCGTTGACTCCAAAACTGTCCAAGTTCACCCGCGGGAATCTTATCTGGACCTCACGTTATCTTTCGTTTCCTAAGTAGCTTCTTCCACTCCGTGGCACGACCACTGAACCTTAACCAAAGCGATCGGTTTGTTTCTCAATTACTTAACTGGACTCTCGAGTATCCTGATCGGTCTCTCTTCAAACGTGCCATCTTGAGCGACTTCGATCTCGCCGAAATCAATGACATGACTAGGATCTGGTATATACTTACGTAACTGGGATACGTGGAATACGTTATGAACATGGCTCAATCACGGCGGTAATGCCAACCTGTATGCCAACTCTCCAACTCTCTCAAGAATCTCGAATGGTCTGATATATCTCGGACTCGGTTTTCCTTTTCTCCCAAAACGAAAGATTCCCCGAGTAGGAGAAACTTTTAAAAGCACGTGATCTCTAATACTGAACTCTAATGGGCGACGGCGCATGTCTGCGTAAGATTTCTGTCGACTATGGGTGGTCAACAGTCTTTCGCGAATCAAGGCTATCTTCTCTCGTGTCTGTACAATCAATTCCGGTTCCGTCCCAATCAAGTCTGATGAATCGTCCCAACATAGGGGTGATCTGCATCTCCTCCCGTATAATGCCTCAAACGGTGCCATCTTAATAGAAACATGCCAACTATTATTGTAGGTGAATTCAATCAACGGTAGATGAACTCCCCAATTAGTTGACCAATCTAAGGCACAAGCCCTCAGCATGTCTTCCATGTTGGAATATTTATTCCACACATTATTTAATTTGTGTTTTGATGATTAAAGTTGCTAAACAACAAAACAACATTAAGGCGAAGCAAAATGACGATGCAGACGAAGATGCAAAAAGCTGCAATCTGGATGAATTAGCGCACGCAAGTCATCATACGTTAGCGCACGCTAATGAGGAGTAATCTGCATTCCAGCCAAGTTTCGAAGTGAAGTCAGCTGATAGGATAGCGCACGCTACACGTTATCATTAACGCATGCTATCGAAGTCTTGTTACCATTGTGAAGGAATTCAAACACAGAATAACGTATGCAATGAAGTCAGCATTAGCGCACGCTACAAAGAAGGAATAGCGCATGCTAAGTGGTTTGGATCAAGTCAATCAGAACGTTGGGAAAAGCAGGTCAAAGTCAGCATATCAAACGGATACTTTGACAAATCATGCAACGGATATATTGGATTAGCGCACGCTACAAAGGAAATGGTAGCGCACGCTAACTATCAAGGACAGTAGCCACTGGACTGAAACATAAAGTGATTAACGCATGCTACATGAAAGACATTACGCACGCTAAAGCAAAAATGTGCGATAGCGCACGCTAAGAAGGAATTGCTAGCACACGCTAGCTAGTCAACTGGCAGCAACGGCTAGTAAGGATGAAGAAGGCTATAAATACTAAGGAGTTGGTATTATTCTAGACAACAACAACATTGAGCAAAGCATACATACGTGTTATATCATTGTAAACATCATAGTTGTTTTTCTTGAGCTTAATTAAGAGTGATTGAGTGTTATACACAAGATCATACACGAGCGAGAAAAAGAAAAGATACGATTTGATTCGGTGTTATTAGGATCAAGGATCCGTAATTGTTAGAATCACAATCGCTATCTTAGTGAGGTTTATCTAGTACCGATAGAAAGCTAGAGTGGTTGATTCCTTATCCAATAGAAAAGGAAAAACGGTTTTACTCGGACCGATTCAAGACGAGCTTGAAACGGTAATCCCTCGACCGATTGAAGAGAGGCGTAGAGGTTTTGATCTTAAACCTATAGAAAAAGATCTTGAGAGAGAGGACGTAGGCACGTTTGGCCGAACCTCTATAAATCGCTGTGTCGTTTATTTTCCGCAATTTATTTTTGCTTCCGCATAAACAACGCAAATATCCGATTTTATACCAACATTCCACTATTTGAATAGTCCTTTTGGACTGTCCGTTTGTCTGCAGATGATAAGATGTGCTGAAGTTCAATTCGGTTCCCAAGGCTTTATGAACTGCTTTCCAAAAATGAGACACAAAGCGACCGTCTCGGTCATAAATAATGGTCTTCGGCGTACCATGCAATCGGACTATCTCTGAAATAAATACTCGTGCCAACTTCTCGGGTTCCCAAGTGTCCTTAATGCCTAGAAAATGAGCGATTTGGTTAGAAGGTCAACTATCACCCAAATCATGTTCATTCCTGTCTTGGTTCTCGGCATATTAGTGATAAAGTCCATCGATATGTCCTCCCACTTCCATTCAGGAATCGGGAGCAGCTTCAGCATTCCGGTAGGTCGTTGATGCTCGATCTTAACCTGCTGACAAGTCAAACATTTCGAGACATATTCCGCTACATCTTTCTTCATGTTGCCCCACCAGAAGTTCTGCTTCAGGTCCTTATACATCTTACTGGTGCCCGGGTGGATAGAATAGGGCGTGCTGTGAGCTTCCTTCATAATTGTCTGCTTCAGAACATCGACGTCGGGAACTCAAAGTCAGTTCTGAAATTTCAAAACTCCATCATCATGAATTACGAATCCTGGGGCCTTTCCCTTGATCACTTCATCACGTAACCGAATCATCAGAAGATCATCTACTTGTTTAGATTTGATTTCTTCGGTTAACGATGAAGTTAATTCTGTCACACACAATTGTCCTTGGACTTTTTGCAACCATATTTCAATTCCTTCGCGAATCAATTCTCGTTGAATGCTGGGCTGGGAGGTCAGAGTCTCCAGCATCTGAATAGAAACAGGCTTGCGGCTAAGTGTGCATCAGCTACTACATTTGTTTTGCCTGGATGATAAAGAATCTCCAAGTTGTAATCCTTACCAGCCATCTCCTTTGCCGCATGTTCAACTCTTTTTGACACAAGATGTATTTGAGACTCTTGTGATCCGTAAAGATTTGACAATGAGTCCCGTACAGGTAATGTCTCCAGATTTTCCAAGCAAAAACTACCGCTGCCAGCTCCAAATCATGCGTTGGGTAATTTACTTCATAAGGTTTCAGCTGTCGTGATGCATAGGCGATCACCTTCTCATTTTGCATCAATACACACCCGAGACCTTGGTTCGAAGCGTCACTGTAAACTATGAATCCTCCAGTTCCCTGTGGTAGTGCTAAAATCGATGCCGTCGTCAATCTCTTTTTCAATTCATCAAAGCTAGTCTGGCACATCTCGTTCCACTCAAACTTTTGAGTTTTCTGCAGTAGTCGAGTAAGTGGGCGGGTAATTTTGGAAAACCCTTTCACGAACCGATGATAATACCCAGCAAGTCCTAAGAAACTCCTGACTTCTTTCACGTTCTTAGAAGACTTCCAATCTATAATTGCTTCGATTTTCTGGGGATCTACTCGGACTCTTTCTGCTGATACCACATGACTGAGGAACATTACCTCCTTTAGCCAGAATTCACACTTAGAAAGTTTAGCGTACAATTGCTCGCTTCTCAAAAGTTCTAAAATAATCTACAAATGTTGCGCATGCTCTTCCGGGCTCTTAGAATAAACTAGAATGTCATCAATGAACACAACCACAAACTTGTCCAAATACTCTATGAACACTCGATTAATCAATTGCATAAACACGGCAGGTGCATTAGTGAGACCAAACAGCATCACTACAAACTCATAATGTCCGTAACGAGTTCTAAATGCTGACCTCGAAACATCAGATTCCTTAATCCTCAGCTGATGATATCCTGATTTCAGATCGATCTTAGAAAACACCGTTGCTCCTTGTAGCTGGTCAAATAAATCATCAATCTTTGGCAATGGATACTTGTTCTTGATCGTCATTTTGTTCAGTTCTCGATAGTCAATACACAATCGAAGCGATCCATCCTTCTTCCGGACAAAAAAGCGGTGCACCCTGTGGCAAACGCTTGGTTGGATATAGCCTTTGTCCAGTAACTCTTCTAGTTGCTTCTTTAATTCATACATTTCAGTAGGTGCCATACGATACGGCGCCTTAGAAATTGGGGTAGCTCCTGGTTCCAGCTCAATGGTGAATTCTACATCCCGTCGTGGAGGTAGTCCAAGTAATTCGTCAAGAAACACATCTGGAAATTCGTTCACAACAGGAATGGATGAGAGTTCTACATTTCCGTCTTCTTTATTCATTGCGTAGCACCAGTATCCGGTACAGTCCTGTTTCAACAATTTGACAGCTTTCATCGCCTTGATCATCTTTCATGATCTTCCTGGTTTCCATCCTTCAAATAGTATTTTGGAACCATCATCAGCTATCACCGAGATATTCCTCTTTTGGTAGTTTCAATAGCTCCATATCGATTAAGCCAATCATCTCCGAGTATCAGGTCGTCTCCTTGCATTTCTATCACAATCAGATTTTAGGGCCACTCTCTGCTGTAATAATCGTACTTTTGTTGACCATTTGACCTTTCCGTTCTCCTTATTTTGTCGCTCTGTAAACGGATAGAGATGTTGTTGATATTGTTATTAAGTTTCGTGCCTTGTTTAGGCCACGATCATATTGTTTAGACCTTTCGGAAGTGTTCTGGGCCAGAGGAATAGCGCACGCTAGGCCTAGGCTAACGCACGCTAATTCAGCTTGATTAGCGCACGCTAGGCAGCAGCTAGCGTACGCTATATGTGTTGTTTAACGCACGCTAGTGCTCAGTATTAACGCACGCTAGCGGACCCAGGCAGTAAGCTGAGGTTTTGGCAGGGCAGCAGTTAGCGCACGCAAAGGATGTTTCGTAGCGCGCGCTAACATCTTATGGCTGTAGCCACTGGACTACCCGGTAACTTCGCTAGCGCACGCTAATGAAGGAGGCGTAGCGTGCGCTAGACTGGGCAGATATAAATATGACAGTTGACTTCCATTTCGTCATTTCTCACCTACTTCACTCCTTTTCGATGGAAATCGCTCGGGAGAGACGATCTTGGGCGATTGGAAGCAATCTTCCTTCCAACAACAACATATTTGGTTGGAGAACAAGGATTTCTCAACATCTAATTCCTCCTAGCGTCCGAATCAAGGTAAAAATCCTTAGAACCCTACTTTTTGGGAATTTTGGGGTTTTTCGTAGATTCGTCCGATTTATCCGTTTGGAAGCTTGATAACCTTGAGATTATGATGTATCTATACCGTATGCATGCTTTTCCTACGATTTTATGGTTCGATTGTGCCGCTTTCGGACTTGTGAGATTTTGACGACTTTCCAACCTCTAGTTGATTATCCGTATATCTTTATGAATCGTAGACGGGTTTCGGGGGTTTCTTCGTGTAATTTGAATATGGATAATTGATTATCATATTCCTTGCGAATCGTTTAGGTGCCGGAAGCGCGTTCTTGGACCTACCGATCTCATACCCTTTTTTCCGTTCGTTTTCTCGATGTCTCAAAGGCAAGTATACATTTATGATTGTGCGTTCTCGACTTTGAAAGTAAGAAATATTGATGGTATGACATGAACGAACCGTTTCTACGGCATTCATAGATATATTGATGGCATGATATGAACGAACCGTTTCTACGGCATTCATATATGAATTGATGGCATGATATGAACGAACCGTTTCTACGGCATTCATACATGTATTGACGGATGATATGAACGAACTGTTTCTACGGTATTCATATACGTCTTGATGTGGCACTATGAGATTTTAGTTATTCCGGAATACTAGTCTTGAATTGACGGTTACATTTACCTTTTTGTCGAGAAGTATTGTGTTTCATACTTGATATCCTTGCACTAGCTATTCGACGGCTAACCCCATTATGGGGGAAATACGTTTTATGTATTTCAGGTTCCAAGAGAGCGGACAGGCAGGTATCGGGTCGGCATGAAGATGGTGGGCAAGTGTGATACTGTGTTTTTCTTCCAGTTATGTTTGGAGTTTCCCATTCAATGTTGTTGTACTGGATTGGCTATTGAATACTCGAGTATTGTTTTCCATTTTCCTTGATGTTCCGGCCTGTGTTTTCCGAAGTATTGATTCGAGTTGTGTTGTTTGTGAATACATTGGTTATGTTTTGAATACCTTTGTATTGTTTTTCATCCCTTTGTGTGTAGACCTTATCGGTCAAAATTTATGGTTCCGCGTATATTTAGCCTTGTGGGTCCCACGACGGGACTTACGGCGCTGTAATATCCCTGAATAACTCGGGGGTGTTACAGAATATGGTATCAGAGCTTAGGTCTATGGATACCTAGGTTGTCGGTCTTTTGGGTCGATCGAGTTGTCATTTGTCCGCAGTATCACTACTTTGCCATCATCACAGTGCGACCGGTACTTGTAAGACCTCTTATTCTTCTGGTGTTTCCTTGTTCGTTTTGCTTCATTTTGTTAGTATTCGTGAGAATCGGTCACTTTGATGACGTGTAATTTAAGTGTACTTACGTGACTTGTGTGTTCTTCAGTATGTCAGCTGGTAGGGGCCGTGGCCGTGGTCGTGGCCATGGACGTGGAAGAGGTCGTGGCGCGGCCGTTTCCATCGGGCTTCATGGGGTCAACCAACCCCAGCTTGTCAAACTCGGTGCATCCCGACACCGAAAGTCAGCACGACCAGTCGAATGTCCAGGGGAACAACGCGGACGTTGGAGTTGCGAATGTACTTCAACAATTAGCCGCCCAGATGACCATTTTAGCCCAAACAGTTCAGCTGAATAATCCAAACCCGAACACAGATGCCTTGCTTCAGAATGTAATTCGTATGCACCCTCCACAATTTGGCGGTGCCACAGATCCGTTAGGATGGGAAGACTGGCTAGCGGAATTGGAAAAGATTTTCGAGGCGGTTGACTGCCCCGAAGTGAGGAAAGTACCGATTGCTCAGTATTTCCTCACCAAGGAGGCCGCTACCTGGTGGAAGGTCATCAAGCCACAGGATCGCATTGCCACATGGGAGGAATTTAAGGAGCTTTTGGAGGCTGAGTTTTGTCCTTGGCCGGTGCGAGAGAGCCGAATCCGAGCCTTTTTCGAGGCTAAACCGCAAAACATTCCTGTTTCGCAAGCGATTGTTGAGTACAACCAACAACTGATCCACGTGAAGGATCAAGTACGGAACGAGCGTGATAAGATCCGTTATTTTGATATGCGGATGAATTTGGACTTACGACGGTACATGGCCGGATTTGCTTGTACCACACTTAAGGAGTATCAGGACAGAGCTTTAGCCCATGATATGTTAAGCCCCAACAACGATACCGTTGAAAAACCGAAGAAGTAGAAAGTCGCGGGCAATTTTTCTGGCTCTAAAGGTGGCAAATTTCCGAGGTCACAGACAACTAACCGATATGCCGGACAGTCGTCACGTTCTAATAGAGGAAAGAGGGGTTACCGTCCTACTTCGGGCACCACGAATCGCACGGTGACTTGCTATAATTGTGGCCGTCCAGGCCACGTCAGTTTGGAATGCAACTTTCCACCATTGAAGTGTCACACGTGCGGACAGATGGGGCATAGGGCGGCTTATTGTTTCGAACCAAATCAGACTTTGGACACTCGGGCTTCTGCCCCAGCACCACATGATCAAAGTATGAATCAACGTCAATCTTTTGGTCAACCTCAACAGAATTTCGGCCGGGGACGGGGTCAGAATGCTGGAGGGGGAAATTCTAGCGTCAGTTCGGTACAACCTCGGGTTTATGAGATGCGTCGAACAGACGAACCCGACGCAGCGGTGGCTTCAGGTACCATCCATATTTTATCTTATCCAGTCCTTGTACTCTTTGATACGGGTGCTACACATTCTTTTATATCTTTGGATTGTGTACGCCGTTTGAATATAACTTGTTTAACTGCTTGCGATCCCTTTATCGTGAAAGCGCCAAATGGGGGATAGGATTGTGGGGAATCGGAGATTAGAGATTTTCCGAGTATATCCGGTATGGAATGGTTATCGAATCTGATCGTAGTTGATATAGAAGGCGAGGATGTGATCCTCGGCGAGGATTGGCTTGATAATCATCAAGCGATTATGAACTACCGTACCAAGGTTATCACCATGATGACTAAAGACGGATCCGAATACTCATTTTTGGCGCATAAGTCGGGACTATCCAAGTTACTTATCAGTGCCATGAAGACCGTAAAACTTTTGAATAAAGGTTGTACGGGCTATTGGTGTTATGCCTTGAAAACGGAAGGAAACGAAATCGATTTCTCTTCGATTCCGGTTGTTAGTGAGTACCCCGACGTTTTTTCGGATGAACTCCCGGGATTACCGCCAGATCGAGAGATAGAATTTGCAGTGGACTTAGAGCCAGATGCGGCTCCGATTTCTAAAGCACCTTATCGGATGGCACCTTCCGAGATGCAAGAATTGAAGAATCAGTTGGGAGAACTTCTGGAAAGAGGGTACATCAGACCGAGCGCTTCGCCTTGGGGTGCGCCTGTTCTTTTCGTGAGGAAGAAAGATGGTTCACTACGTTTGTGCATCGACTACCGTGAGCTGAACAAAGTAACCATCAAAAACAAATATCCTTTGCCTCGTATAGACGATTTATTTGACCAATTGCAAGGGGCTACGGTTTTCTCGAAGATTGATTTAAGATCCGGATATTATCAACTCAGGGTGAGGGAGTCCGACGTTCCGAAGACGGCCTTTCGGACGAGATACGGGCATTATGAATTTGTAGTTATGCCTTTTGGGTTGACTAATGCACCGGCAGTATTCATGCAGTTAATGAATAAGATATTCATCGAGTACCTCGACAGGTGTGTAGTCGTCTTTATTGATGACATCTTGATATATTCTCGAGATAAGGAGGAACATGCCCGACACTTGCGTTTGGTTTTAGATATTTTGAGAACCGAGCATCTCTATGCAAAATTCTCGAAATGCGAATTTTGGTTGGAAGAAGTTATGTTTCTCGGCCATGTGGTCTCGGCCGGAGGGGTTCGTGTAGACCCGCAGAAGATTGAGGCAGTGCTAGATTGGGCACCGCCTAAAAATGTTAAGGAAGTTCGTAGCTTTTTGGGCCTTGCTGGATATTACCGTCGGTTTGTCGAGGGGTTCTCGAAACTCGCTCGGCCGCTTACGAAATTACTCCAGAAGACCGAAAAGTTCGTTTGGACGGATGAAAGACAACGAGCTTGATGAATCAAGAGGCGTTTGACTTCAAGACCGATTTTAACCTTGCCACATGGTAGTGAGGGCTTTGCGCTTTATAGTGATGCTTCGGGTCAAGGTTTGGGTCATGTACTTATGCGGTATGATAAGACGATAGATTTTGCGTCACGACAATTAAAGCCCTATGAGATGAATTATCCTACCCACGATTTGGAATTGGCCGCAATTGTCTTCGCACTCAAGATTTGGCGGCATTATTTGTATGGTTCACCGTGCGGATTTATACCGATCACAAGAGCTCAAGTATATTTTCATCGAAGGAGCTGAATATGAGACAGAGGCGTTGGTTAGAGTTGATAAAGGATTATGATTTAGAAATTCTTTACCACCCCTAAAAGCTAATGTCGCTATGATGCTTTGAGCCGCAAATCGGCATCTCTTCAAATGCTCGAGGTTCTTACATCTCGGACGAAAATTCGTCAGGATTTAATTGAGCAAGGGATAGAAGTTTGGCTTCATGAGGGCAGGTTGTGTACTCTCGAAATTACATCGTTCTTAGTTGATGACATCAAGGGGAAGCAGTGGAGTGACCCGATGATTTCTCAACTGAAGGAAGACGTAATTAAAGGAAAAGCTCCTGGCTTTATGGTTCACGAGGATAGTATTCTGAGATTTCAGGGCAGGCTTTGTGTCCCGAACGATTTAGAGTTGAGGCAGAGAATTCTCCGAGAAGCTCATGCTACGCCTTACTCAATCCACCCCGGGACGAGTAAGATGTACAAAGATTTGAAGCGTAATTTTTGGTGGAATAATATGA
Source organism: Orobanche coerulescens (assembly GCA_033398695.1). Lineage (NCBI taxonomy): Eukaryota > Viridiplantae > Streptophyta > Magnoliopsida > Lamiales > Orobanchaceae > Orobanche > Orobanche coerulescens. The sequence goes on from JAWKAU010000154.1 coordinate 250,349, forward strand.
GGAAGGATGTTACGGAGTTTGTACTACGGTGCTTGACGTGTCAACAAGTCAAGATCGAACATCAACGACCAGCGGGGTTGTTGAAACCGCTTCCCATTCCCGAGTGGAAGTGGGAAGACATCTCTATGGATTTCATCACTGGCATGCCGAGGACTCGAGCCGGAATGAATATGATTTGGGTAATTGTCGATCGATTGACCAAGTCAGCACACTTCTTGGGTATTAAGGATACTTGGGGACCAGATAGACTGGCTCGAACCTTTATTGCTGAGATCATGAGGTTACACGGAACCCCCAAGACCATTGTTTCGGATCGAGACGGCCGTTTCGTATCGCATTTTTGGCAGGCCGTTCATCAGGCTTTGGGTATGGAGTTGAGATTGAGCACTTCTTTTCATCCTCAGTCGGACGGTCAGACAGAGAGGACGATTCAGACGTTGGAAGATATGTTACGAGCTTGTGCCTTAGATTGGAGTAATGATTGGGAGCTTCATTTGCCATTGATCGAGTTTGCTTACAATAATAGTTGGCACGCGTCAATCAAAATGGCACCCTTCGAGGCACTCTATGGTAGGCGATGTAGGTCGCCATTATGTTGGGACGAGGCTTCTGAGCTAGTTGGGACGGAGCCGGACATGTTGATAGAGACTAAGGAAAAGATTTCTATCATCCGGGACCGATTGCTGACGCCTGCAGTCGCGAAATCTTATGCTGATACTCATCGTCGACCCTTGGAGTTTGAAGTGGGAGATCATGTCTTACTCAAGGTGTCGCCGACCAGAGGGGTCTTCCGCTTTGGGAAAAAGGGGAAACTTAGTCCGAGGTATATTGGGCCCTTCGAGATTTTGGATAGAGTTGGGGATCTAGCTTATCGCTTGGCATTGCCTCCAGCTTTGAGTCACGTCCACAGTGTTTTTCATGTGTCTCAGTTGAGGAAGTACGTACCGGATCCGAGCCACATTATCGACTACAGCGAGATTGACGTAGCCGAGGATGTTACCTTTCCAGAGAAACCAGTGAGGATCCTTGAGCATCGCGAGAAACAACTTCGGCATAAGACCATTCCACTGGTTAAAGTGCAATGGTCGAGACATGGAGTCGAGGAAGCAACTTGGGAGACGGAAGAGAAGATGCGGGTGGAATACCCCGAATTATTTATTTCTTAAGTTTCGGGACGAAACTTCTTTTTAGAGGGGTAGAATGTAATAATCGTACTTTTGTTGACCGTTTGACCTTTCCGTTCTCCTTATTTTGTCGCTCTGTAAACGCATAGAGATGTTGTTGATATTGTTATTAAGTTTCGTGCCTTGTTTAGGCCACAATCATATTGTTTAGACCTTTCGGAAGTGTTCTGGGCCAGAGGAATAGCGCACGCTAGGCCTAGGCTAACGCACGCTAATTCAGCTTGATTAGCGCACGCTAGCTTTGAACCGTAGCGCACGCTAAGGGACCAGTCAGGTCAGAACCAGTAACTCAGACTGCTCTCTGGACTGGCGGATTAACGCACGCTAGGAGTTCGTTAGCGCGCGCTATTCGTGGTTAGTAGCGCACGCTAACATCCGTCCGTAGCGCACGCTAATGGCCGGGTCGGCAGAGGCAGTGAGGTTGTCAGGTTTCTGGACTATCAAGTAGCGCACGCTATGCTTCGGCTAGCACACGCTAAAACTGTTACGTAGCGCACGCTAAGGCATAATGGTAGCGCACGCTAATGTTTTGGTCAGTAGAAGCAGTGGAGTTTGGACTTTACGGACTAGCGGTAGCGCACGCTAGCGGCTGCCAGCGTACGCTATATGTGTTGTGTAACGCACGCTAGTGCTCGATAACGCACGCCAGCGGACCCGAGCGATGGCGAGGTTTTGGCGAGGCGGCGATTAGCGCACGCAAAGGATGTTTCGTAGCGCGCGCTAACATCTTATGGCCGTAGCCACTGGACTACCAGTAACCGCTAGCGCACGCTAATGAAGGAGGCGTAGCGTGCGCTAGACTGGGCAGATATAAATATGACAGTTGACTTCCATTTCGTCATTTCTCACCTACTTCACTCCTTTTCGATGGAAATCGCTCGGGAGAGACGATCTTGGGCGATTGGAAGCAATCTTCCTTCCAACAACAACATATTTGGTTGGAGAACAAGGATTTCTCAACATCTAATTCCTCCTAGCGTCCGAATCAAGGTAAAAATCCTTAGAACCCTACTTTTTGGGAATTTTTGGGTTTTTCGTAGATTCATCCGATTTATCCATTTGGAAGCTTTAGAACCTTGAGATTATGATGTATCTATACCGTATGCATGCTTTTCCTACGATTTTATGGTTTGGATTGTGCCGTTTTCGGACTTGTGAGATTTTGGACGACTTTCCAACCTCTAGTTGATTATCCGTATATCTTTATGAATCGTAGACGGGTTTCGGGGGTTTCTTCGTGTAATTTGAATATGGATAATTGATTATCATATTCCTTGCGAATCGTTTAGGTGCTGGAAGCGCGTTCTTGGACCTACCGATCTCATACCCCTTTTTCCGTTCGTTTTCTCGATGTCTCAAAGGCAAGTATACATTTATGATTGTGCGTTCTCGACTTTGAAAGTAAGAAATATTGATGGTATGACATGAACGAACCGTTTCTACGGCATTCATAGATATATTGATGGCATGATATGAACGAACCGTTTCTACGGCATTCATATATGAATTGATGGCATGATATGAACGAACCGTTTCTACGGCATTCATACATGTATTGACGGATGATATGAACGAACTGTTTCTACGGTATTCATATACGTCTTGATGTGGCACTATGAGATTTTAGTTATTCCGGAATACTAGTCTTGAATTGACGGTTACATTTACCTTTTTGTCGAGAAGTATTGTGTTTCATACTTGATATCCTTGCACTAGCTATTCGACGGCTAACCCCTTTATGGGGGAAATACGTTTTATGTATTTCAGGTTCCAAGAGAGCGGACAGGCAGGTATCGGGTCGGCATGAAGATGGTGGGCAAGTGTGATACTGTGTTTTTCTTCCAGTTATGTTTGGAGTTTCCCATTCAGTGTTGTTGTACTGGATTGGCTATTGAATACTCGAGTATTGTTTTCCATTTTCCTTGATGTTCCGGCCTGTGTTTGCCGAAGTATTGATTCGAGTTGTGTTGTTTGTGAATACATTGGTTATGTTTTGAATACCTTTGTATTGTTTTTCATCCCTTTGTGTGTAGACCTTATCGGTCAAAATTTATGGTTCCGCGTATGTTTAGCCTTGTGGGTCCCACGGCGGGACTTACGGCGCTGTAATATCCCTGAATAACTCGGGGGTGTTACACTCCAAATGATACAGGGAAATCTCTAGTTTCTAAGTTTCCCACAATCCTCTCTCCACTCGGTAAACCCACAACATAAGGCTCACAATTATGAAAACTAGAAATATTCAAACGATTTACACAAGACAAGGATATAAATGAATGCGTAGCTCCTGTATTGAATAAAACTCTAAATGGCTGTGAAAGGATCTAAACAGTACCTGATGCGATAGCAACATCCTGATCGTCTACCCTCCTCATCTGGTACAGACGTGGGGGAGCGGATCTGACACTCGAGGCTCTCTTGCAGTCGAACTATCCTTTGCCTCGACCTCGACTGAAATTTTGGGGCAGCTGAACACTCTGCTGCGTCTGCTGAATACTTGCTTCCTTCTGAGTCGGTTGTGAAGTACGAATCCCAATAAACTTAGTGGCATCCTTGTAGAACATCGCATGGTGCCCCTCCTGTCCGCTATCATAACATGTCACTGGAGTACGGAAACAATCACATCAAAGGTGTCCTGGGCGACCACAGTTAAAGCACTTCCTAGTTGCATCCGTCGTGGATGATACTGCTCCGGAATTCTTTTCGCTCTTAGATGGGTGCGGAGGTTTCTTGAACAAATGAAAGGATGACTGGGCCTTACGAGGCCCACTGCTCTTGTGCTCTGTGAAACTACCAGAGACTTTCTGTTTCTTGGATTCTACAAACTTTTCCATCGCTGCTTCTTTGATTTCATACGCCAATGCTTTATCCTGATATTGACGGAGAGTGGTACATTCAAGACCGGACATGTACCTCTGGATCTCTAGTTTCATTCTCATATCAAAATGTATCATCATTTCCGCGTCTGTTCTGACCAGGTGTCGAACAAATGCCATCTGTTGATTAAACATTTTAATCGTCTGGGATACTGGCTCGTCTGACGGCTGTGCGGAGAAAAATTCCCGAATTTTGGCTTCCCTCACTGGACGAGGGCAGTACTGAGCTTCCATCATCAATTTAAATTCTCTCCAGTCGGAATCATGATCTATAGGCCGGATGGCTTCCCACCACTCGGACGCTTCCCCTATCAGAAAGTACTGGGCAATAGAGGCTCTCCGGTCGTCTGGGCAATTAATCCCGACAAAAATTTTCTCTAGTTCTTTTAACCAATGATCCCACGTCGGTGTCTTAGAAAAGCCGTCGAATTTGGGTGGTTGCATCTTCACGTCTATCTCCCTGTTGTAATCCTACTGCCACCTGCATTCGGTCCACGACCTGGGCAAACTGGGTCATCTGGTTAACCACCTGGCGAATGATTTCGAGAACAGCAGGTTCTGGTTCATTGTTAATAGATCTTTGTGGCTCGCCTGAGCTGTGGCTGGCCTGATTAGAAGGCGAAGCTTCTATTTCAGCATTTCTTCGTCCGCGTCCGCGACCGCGACCACATCCACGTCCACCTCTCAACATACTGTTAAGCATAAATACTCAATATACAGGAAACAATATCGTTCAAATGTTCAAGTATACAGAGGTATAACATGTAAAGGACGAGATAAAGTTTAGGAACTTACAACCACTGTTCGCACGAAGACTAGGCAGTACAGTGATGTTATTCACGGCCGGTTACCTCAAAAGACATATATAAACCCTATTTTAATCCAATGACCAAGATATCCATAATCTTAGCTCCGATACCATATTCTGTAACACCCTTGACATATTCAGGAATATTACAGCGCCGTAAATCCTTTACATAAGAATTTACAAGGCTAGAGAAATGAAAAGACAATAATAGATACCAACATATGAAAGGAACTGAAATAAAATACAACAATTCTGGACCAATACCGAGAATACTGTTAGGAGTATGCCCTCGAATGCCACTCAGAGGTTGTTGAGTGAGGGCATTGTACTTGAAATTATGTAAACCATTTATATAAGGCAAATGAATGTTTCTTTATTTACTGGTAGTTACTGGCATTCCTAACTCGTAAATAAACATATAAAAACTAGTCCGTGTATTTGAGAGCAAAATGTTCCACTGCTTATTGGATAAGGGGGTCGGCACTGGAAAGGTTATAGCTCAAATACTTAATCGTTCGCAAGTCGATGAAACTTGACTGGGCGTTAAGTTTATGTGAAGACTTGTATGACGTGTTCTTTGACATGGAGAGTGCCTGTCGAACACTAATGGTTAGTGGGAGCACACGTTATAGGTATGTTAATTGGATTAGTATACTCGAACCGACTCACCCTCGATTCGTCACGTGGATTTCACTCTGGGACAGTCAATGACGGAATCGAAAGGTAGTGATAGGTATTCGTGAACCTTCGACTTGAGGATTTATTAGGGATGTGCTTGTGACGTCAAGATTTTCATTAGAGTAGTTCGACCCTGTAAACCGGAAGGCGGGGGTCAACCTCGACGTGCATCTTGACGGGCAAGTAGCAGGTCCTACTGAATACCAAGATAGAATTCTTTCTCCCGTTAGTGAGCGGGTTATATGTCCTATGCGGTTATTGGCAGATGAGATCATAAGTCTTTGGCCAAAGCATTGGAGCTAGTTGTATTAGATACACGACAGCTCGATGATCTCGATTTGCATTAACGCATGCATAGCGTCAATCTGAGATAGGGTTTGGTCGACCGTGACCCTATAACTTGATCGGGACATTTGAAAGAAGGGTTTATATGTATACCGGTATTCACGACGAGAATGGTTCTTGAATGATCCCAATCATTCGTTCTCGATTAAGTCTGAGTGTAGGCCGCCAGTGGCTAGGTGGTGCTACTACTCTTTGGTTCCTCCCATTCTTGATCGAGACGGACCTACCGAGTCGCGATAGGATTCTGACGGAATGAATCAAGCTTATTCTCTCTTTATAAATATTGGATATTGGATATCTAATTTATTGGGACATTGGATGTCTAAATTGATTTATTGGATAAATTAATTTACGGCCTAATGAATTAAATAAATTACTGGGTGATTAATTTAATTCATGAATATAATTATTTCTTGGAGAAATTAATTATGTTATTATGTATTTGATATGATTAATTAATTAGATTAATTAATTGATATAAATACATCGGAACGGAATCGGAGTTTATCTGTTTGGACTCACGGGAGTCCGAAACGGACCGAATTTTTCCTACCCTTCTAGATGGCCGCCCCCTCTTTGTCTTCCACCTAATGTGGTGGAAGACTTCATGATTTTATATCATGATATGTTTATCAATAGGGGACATGGAATCTCTTTTATTATAAAAGTGATTTGATGAGTTGTTGAATGAAGAATAAAAGGAGTAGACTAACTCTTCCTCCTTGAATATAAGTTTCCTACGTGAGTTGTAAGCCTTTTAAGAGAGAGAATTATTTTCTCATATAATCTTCCTTTTTATTCTTCATCTTCATCACAAGTTCTTGGTTTTTTCTTGGAGAAAACATCAAGACATAAAAGAGAAATTCTGAGTTATACACTTAGAGTGTTATTATTTCATATTGGAAGCTTCATCACCTAGCTCTAGCTGTATCCTCGGAGGATAGCAAGGTGTTGTCATTCCGTTCGTTTTTCCGGCGCGTGGCAAGTAGAGACGCGGTGCTTTCGGCGTTGGATCGTTCAAGAGCTTGGGGAATAGCTCAAGAGAAGGTTATCCATCTAATCAACGGACTACAAGGGTGAGTTTCTATATCTCTTGTGAATTCGTTTTTTGATATTCGTATATACGTAGCTCGATCGATCCTCGTAGGGATTCGGATCGAATTAATTTTCGTTTTACCGCTTCCGCTGGGCCTTCGTTTTAAGGCACCGAATCCCAACAGTGGTATCGGAGAGTAGGTCTTGCGATCGTATATACGATATTGGCATTTGGAATGCTCGATTAGATGGTGAATGATTTGGAATCATTTTAGTCATAATCGTGGTATATGTTTTTCGTTCGTAATAATTGTATTTTTCGTAAGTTTATGTCTAAATATAAATCTTAAATTTCTGGGAAATATAGTTTATATTGAAGATATGAAAGTCGAAAAATATTGATATTAGATATCCGGTCGAAAATCTAGCCCCGAATCGTCGTCGGACGACTTTTTGGACAAAAAGGGTAATCTGGCCGAGAGTGACTCGACCGTGTCCTGGGTGACACGGTCGTGTCCGGCAGTGTGGCCAAGTCACTGCCAGTGCACCCGACCGTGTCTGGTGACTCGGTCGTGTCTGGCGGCATCTTCCGAGCGTGACTCGGCCATGCCAGCGTGATCGCTGGCAGCCGAGAGTGACTTTGGTCATGCCGCGATTTCACCCGGCTCGATTTTTCCGTGTATTCTTATAAATTAATCTCCCGCATATTAAATTGGATTTTGTAACACCCCAATACACAAATGGGACGTTACACGCCGTAGAACCCTCATGAGGTCTACCAGGCTGACATTTGACACATAAACCACAATATAATCCCAAATGATGCATTCAAAAAGTAAGTAAGGCCGTGGCCTCGGCCAAAACATTTTAACAGAGTACATGAAACATAATGTAAATATCAATTCATTGCCCACGCAGGGGACTTAAACCAAGTTCAGAAATAAGCAGTTTAACTCCAATACTCGACAAATGCAATGACAAAACAAAAAAAACGATACAGACTCGAGCCACTATCATCAAGCCATCCCATCCTTTGCGTGCCCCGTGCCTGCTCCTCAGCTCTCCCGGTACCTGAAATGCATAAGACGCATTTCCCCCATTTAAGGGGTTAGCATTCGAATAGCTAGTGCAAGTACACAATTACACAGCATTATATACAAAAATACGGTTTTACACAATCATCTCAAACATAGGTCATTTGCCACATATATATTCCGGAATACTACATTGGCAATCACATCGATTTTCAGTCATCACGATATCACAAAATCACAACTGGTATCCCATGGCCGTACCCCTTAGTATCGACCCCCAGACATCCCGTCGAACACTCCGGGTGGGATACCACTTCCGCGGCCGTACCCCTTAGTATCGACCCCCAGACATCCCGTCGAACACTCCGGGTGGAAGTTCAATCACACACGCACCCAAGTCCACTTCCGCGGCCGTACCCCTTAGTATCGACCCCCAGACATCCCGTCGGACACTCCGGGTGGAAGGAACACAACTCACGCACCCATAAATCACCATTCATCATTCATTTCGAAAATCACAATATACATAACGAAATGTAATACATGTACTTGCCTTGAATGAAACGAAACGAAGGAAACGACGGAATAGGTTTCGGTCCGAACAATCCTCCCAAATCCGTTCCTAACACAATAACGGTATAAACCAATCTCAACACCATGAATACGAAGAAATTCATCCTAGTTCTACCCGTAGGGACAATTCATCGGACACTACGCGTGCGTAAGGAAAAGAAATCGGTCAACGGTGGAATAACGGGATTTCATCCCAACCAATAACAAGAAAACCAAGGGTTACGAGTATACTATCAAAATCTAACAACAACATCAGTAAATTCGAATTAAAACACAAGATCACCACCAAACCCTCCCCAAAATCATACTAGGATTGAAGGAGTTCTTACCTCTTGAAGATTCAATCCCTATAATCCGAAGAACACGTGCTAAATCCACAATCCGAGCTAAACGATCGAAGGAGGATGAAGAAAATAAAACACTCAAATGATTTGTGAAGGAAAAATCCTCCCTCAGGCTTTCTCTCTCGGTTGCAGGTGGAGAAAAGGGAAAAAATGAGCTGGAAAGCCTAAAAAACGAATTTATAGGGCGGACAGACTCGACCGTGTCCGACATGACACGGTCGTGGCGCGCATCGGCCGGCAGGGCTCGACCGTGTCCCGCATGACACGGTCGTGTCGCGAAGGGGCCTACCGATAGAGACATGTACGCGGCGGTCGGCAATTACTCTACCGTGTCATGGAACACGGTCGGGCCTCAAGGCGATCGCTTGGCTTATCCGGAAGAGTTCGGCTCGGCCGTGCCGGGCGACAGTCGGGTCCCGAGGCGAGACTTCTGGCCTATCCGGACGAGTATGGCACGGGCCGTGTCGGACGACACGGCCGAGTCCGGTCGGCAGTGATCGGCCGAAAGCTGAAAAAATGAGCGGGTGAACGAAAACGATCATAACTCTCTCGTCCGGACTCCGATTGACTCACCGTTTGAACCATTGGAAAGCTAATTCGATGCTCTATAATATTGCAAGGATTTAGAATTTTTGAAGTTACCAAAAATTAATGGTGATCTAGCAAAGTCGAATTCATATGATGAAAGTTGAAACAATTAACAATACTGATACACAACTCGAAGTTTTTTCGAACGGTGAACACGGTGAATGAATATGATTGATGAATGATTATAATTGAGTGAAATACACTGAGTGACAATTACAGGCTGATAATTACTGAATGAAAATAAATGAATTACGACCGGGTATTACATTATCTCCCCCTAAAAATAAGTTTCGTCCCGAAACTTACAACACGAATAACTCGGGGTATCTCGACCTGATACTCTCCTCCGTTTCCCACGTGGCTTCCTCGGATCCATGCCTCGACCACTGCACTTTGACCAAAGGAATGGTTTTGTGCCTGAGTTGCTTCACTCGACGCTCTAAGATCTGAATCGGCCTCTCCTCGAAGGTAATGTCGGGCCCCAACTCGATCTCTCCAAAATAAATAATATGGCTAGGGTCCGATACGTACTTCCTAAGCTGGGAAACATGAAATACGTTATGCACGTGGCTCAGGGACAGCGGCAAGCCTAACCGATACGCAAGCTCTCCAACTCTATCTAAAATCTCAAACGGTCCGATATATCTCGGACTAAGTTTACCCTTCCGACCGAAGCGGTAAACTCCCCGTGTCGGAGACACCTTAAGCAAGACGTGATCTCCCACCTCAAACTCCAACGGTCGGCGACGTGTATCGGCATAAGACTTCTGCCGACTCTGGGCCGTCAGCAATCTACCACGAATCAAGGTAACCTTCTCCCTCGTCTCAACTATCATGTCGGGCTCGTGCATCGATTAGCTCGGGCGTATCATCCCAACACGGCGCGATCTGCACCTCCTCCCATACAGCGCTTCGAATGGTGCCATTTTGATCGTGGCATGCCAACTATTGTTGTACGTGAACTCGATCAATGGCAAGTGTGTCTCCCAATCATCCTTCCAATCTAAAGCACAGGCTCGTAACATATCCTCTAGCGTCGTATCGTCAGGCCCATCCCGTCTGCATCTCGAGGGTGGTAGGATGTACTAAGTCTCAACTCGGTTCCCAAAGCTCTATGAACGGCCTGCCAAAAATGTGATATGAACCGGCCATCACGATCCGAAACAATACTCTTAGGGGTCCCATGCAATCTCACTATTTCCGCAACAAACACTCGTGCAAGCCTCTCCGGCCCCCAAGTGTCCTTAATACTTAGAAAATGAGCTGATTTGGTTAGTCGATCAACAACGACCCAAATCATGTTCATTCCCGTCCGAGTCTTAGGCATATTGGTAATGAAATCCATAGAAATGTCCTCCCATTTCCACTCCAGAATAGGAAGTGGTCGTAAAAGCCCCGCGGGTCGCTGATGCTCGATCTTAACCTGCTGACAGGTGAGACACCTCGACACAAACTCACTAACGTCTGTCTTCAAATTACTCCACCAGTAGTTGCTCCTCACATCCTTGTACATTTTACTCGTACCAGGATGTATGGAGTAAGGCATGGTATGAGCTTCACTCAAGATCTTCTGTCTCAGCTCAAAATCATTCGGTACGCATAGTCTGCCGCGAAATCTCAGAACGCCATCATCGTGAACCACAAATCCAGGGGCTTTCCCTTTCCTCACATGCTCCCTCAACTGGACCAAACACGGATCATCATACTGTTTCGCCTTGATATCATCAGTCAAGGATGAAGTGATATCTAATGCACATAACTGGCCCTGAACTTTCTGAACCCAAACCTCAATATTCTGACAAATAAGATCTCGCTGGATCCTACTCTGCGGTGTAAGTATTTCTAACATCTGCAACGCCATCGGATTACGGCTCAACGCATCTGCCACTACGTTAGCCTTACCCGGATGGTAAAGTATCTCGAGGTCGTAATCTTTAATTAGCTCCAACCACCTACGCTGTCTCATATATAACTCCCTCTGACTGAAGATATACTTCAAGCTCTTGTGATCGGTAAAAATCTTACACGACGACCCATAGAGATAATGCCTCCAGATCTTTAAGGCGAAAACGACCGCAGCTAACTCCAAATCATGCGTGGGATAATTCACCTCGTAAGGTTTCAACTGGCGGGACGCATAAGCAATGACTCTATCTCTCTGCATCAAAACACATCCGAGCCCGAGGCCCGAAGCGTCACTATATACCACAAAATCTTCGTTCCCCTGAGGCAATGCTAACACGGGTGCGGTAGTTAATCGTCTCTTCAACTCGTCAAAGCTACTCTGTCTGCCTGCGGTCCACTCGAATTTCTGAGTCTTCTGAAGCAACTGAGTGAGCGGTTTAGCAATCTTAGAAAATCCCTCAACAAATCGACGGTAGTAGCCGGCAAGACCCAGAAAACTCCTCACCTCCTTCACATTCTTAGGCGGCTCCCAAGCCATCACTGCCTCTATCTTTTGCGGATCTACCCGAACTCCCTCTGCTGAAATCACATGCCCAAGGAACATCACTTCCTCGAGCCAAAACTCACACTTAGAGAACTTCGCATACAACTGCTCGGCTCTCAAAATGTCTAATACAGTCCGGAGATGTAAGGCGTGCTCCTCCCGACTCCGAGAATAGACAAGAATATCGTCGATGAAAACGACCACGAATTTGTCTAGATACTCAATGAAAACTTTGTTCATTAACTGCATGAACACTGCTGGGGCATTGGTTAGCCAGAAAGGCATCACCACAAACTCGTAATGGCCATATCTCGTCCGAAAGGCAGCTTTCGGAATATCGACATCCTGAATTCTCAACTGGTAGTAGCCCGATCGCAAATCAATCTTCGAAAAGACTGTCGCCCCCTGAAGCTGATCAAACAAATCGTCAATCCTGGGCAAAGGGTATTTATTTTTGATGGTCAACTTGTTTAATTCTCGAAAATCGATGCATAAACGAAGCGACCCATCCTTCTTCTTAACAAAGAGTACGGGCGCACCCCAAGGCGATGCGCTCGGTCGAATATACCCTTTGTCTAACATTTCTCCCAACTGGTTCTTCAACTCTAACATCTCCGACGGTGCCATACGATACGGTGCTCGAGAAATAGGGGCTGCATTCGGCTCAAGATCGATAGGAAACTCCACCTCTCGCTGCGGTGGTAATCCCGGCAAGTCGTCTGGGAAAACATCGGGATACTCACCAACAACTGGAATTGACGACATGCCAACTCCACCATCTTCCGCCCTCAGAGCGTAACACCAGTAGCCGACACAACCCTGGTTCAGAAGTTTCATCGCCTTCAAGGCGTTAATCACGCTCCCCGATTTACGGCTTACGGTAGACGAGTATGCTCGGTGCCATCCTCGGCCACGATCGAGATAGTACGAGTCCGATAGTTCATGATAGCACCGTGACGCTCTAACCAATCGTCCCGAGGATTAAATCCTCACCCTTGAGGTCGATAACAATGAGGTTTGAGGCCAATCTCGGCTCCGATCCTCAGGGCAATCCCTAACTTCCCGGTCCCCAACCATGTGATCCCGCTGGCGTACCCACCACAAACGGTTCACATTCAAACAAGCAGTTAAAGCCAATACGATTCACACAATCCGATGCAATAAAGGAATGGGTAGCACCGAATCAAAAAGTACTAAACTGGATGAGTAAGGATCCGAGTGGTACCTGACGCCACCGGAATGTCTGCCTCCTCTGTGCGCCTCATCTGATACACTCGGGGGTGAACTGAACCCGAACTCGAGGCTGCACGGCGATCCGGCTGACCCCGTCCTCTACCACGACCCGAACTTTGCGGAATATGAGTAGCTGGAGTGTTGTGGTCCCTCTGATCGGTAGTGGTAGTCGGAACTCTAATGCACAGGTGGCCCGCTCACAATGAGTCGCCCGATGCCCGTGCATCGCAAGTGAAGCAAGTAATCGGGGAAAAGGGCAATTCTTCATCAAATGCTCATATTGGTTGCAGTTAAAACAAACCACCGCCACGAAGCAACGTCAACGGCCCGAGCAGTTACCACGAGATCCACCGTCCCGATGGAACGGCCTCTTCCCGGTATGGGAGCGAGCGAGACCTCGAAACCGGCCACCCTTCGGCCGAGAATCCACCGGTAGTCTTCGCTTCTTAGCTTCCGAATCGACTCGATTCGGAACCGCCATCTCGATCGCTAGGCGCGATCACGTATTCCTTCAAAGTGGCACACATGAGCGGTGCCATACTCGCCTAATATGCGGCTTCATGCGCATATTGAAGTAACGGATTTTATCACCTCCGTCCTCACCGATCTCTCACGAAACCCAATGCTGATTGTAAGAAATGATGGCACGAGAAATAGGCACATCCTGAGGTGTAGCGGTGAAGAACTCCACAATTCTGCGCTCCTTGACTGGCGGCGGACAATATTCTGCTTCCATAGCAGCCCTGAACTCCTCCCAAGTGGCCCGACGATCTCTGGGCGCAACGGCCTCCCACCACTCCGCAGCTTCCTTATCCAGGAGGTACTGGGCAATATGTACCCTCCTGTCTTCGGGACAAGCTACGGCATCAAAGGTCCTGGACAACTGAAAGAGCCAATTCTCCCAACCGAGGGAGTCAGAAGATCCGGAGAAACGAGGAGGGTGCATCTTAGACACCGTCTGAAGCCACTTACTAGCTTCCTCTTCAGGTGTCGTGGGCGGATTCTGGCGTCCACCCTGAGCTATCTGAGCAAGCTGGTCTACTAACTGCTGAAGTACGGCAGTAGCCCCGGCGTCGGCATTATTACCCGACGGTACTGAGTGAGAGGCTGAATCCGCAGAGGACTGGGAAAGTGAGCCCTCCTCATTATCAGCACCACGACCACGGCCTCGGCCGCGTCCCCTAGCCGGTCTACCACGACCTCTCAACATACTGAAGGAAAATAAGAAAAGAACAAGATCAGAAACACTCACAATTCACAAGGTTGGTAATACAAGTCACAACCCCGAACAGTACAAGAAAACGGATTACAGAAATATAAGAGTTCGAGGAGACTTACAGCCACGGGTCGCACGGAAAGACGGTAGCATGATGATATTAGGCTCAACAACTGACTCTAATGACGCAACTGACAGACCCAAAATTCACCGACAGCCTAGGTATTCAAAACCTAGCGCTCTGATACCATAAATGTAACACCCCAATACACAAATGGGACGTTACACGCCGTAGAACCCTCATGAGGTCTACCAGGCTGACATTTGACACATAAACCACAATATAATCCCAAATGATGCATTCAAAAAGTAAGTAAGGCCGTGGCCTCATTAAAGCATTTTAACAGTACATGAAACATAATGTAAATATCAATTCATTGCCCACGCAGACTTAAACCAAGTTGAAATAAGCGGTTTAACTCCAATACTCGACAAATGCAATGACAAAACAAAAACGAGCAATCTGAGACTCGAGCCACTATCATCAAGGCATCCCATCCTTCGCGTGCGTGCCGTACTGCTCCTCGGCTCTCCGTGACAAATGCATAAGACACATTTCCCATTTAAGGGGTTAGCATTCGAATAGCTAGTGCAAGTACACAATTACACAACATTATATACAAAAATACGGTTTTACACAATCATCTCAAACATAGGTCATTTGCCACATATATATTCCGAATACTACATTGGCAATCACATCGATTTTCGTCATCACGATATCACAAAATCACAATCGGTATCCCATGGCCGTACCCTTAGTATCGACCCCGGACATCCCGTCGAACACTCGGGTGGGATACCACTTCCGCGGCCGTACCCCTTAGTATCGACCCCGGACATCCCGTCGAACACTCCGGTGGAAGTTCAATCACACACGCACCCAAGTCCACTTCGCGGCCGTACCCCTTAGTATCGACCCCGGACATCCCGTCGGACACTCCGGTGGAAGGAACACAACTCACGCACCCATAAATCACCATTCATCATTCATTTCGAAAATCACAATATACATAACGAAATGTAATACATGTACTTGCCTTGAATGAAACGAAACGAAGGAAACGACGACGGAATAGGTTTCGGTCCGAACAATCCTCCCAAATCCGTTCCTAACACAATAACGGTATAAACCAATCTCAACACCATGAATACGAAGAAATTCATCCTAGTTCTACCCGTAGGGACAATTCATCGGACACTACGCGTGCGTAAGGAAAAGAAATCGGTCAACGGTGGAATAACGGGATTTCATCCCAACCAATAACAAGAAAACCAAGGGTTACGAGTATACTATCAAAATCTAACAACAACATCAGTAAATTCGAATTAAAACACAAGATCACCACCAAACCCTCCCCAAAATCATACTAGGATTGAAGGAGTTCTTACCTCTTGAAGATTCAATCCCTATAATCCGAAGAACACGTGCTAAATCCACAATCCGAGCTAAACGATCGAAGGAGGATGAAGAAAATAAAACACTCAAATGATTTGTGAAGGAAAAATCCTCCCTCACGCTTTCTCTCTCGGTTGCAGGTGGAGAAAAGGGAAAAAATGAGCTGGAAAGCCTAAAAAACGAATTTATAGGGCGGACAGACTCGACCGTGTCCGACATGACACGGTCGTGGCGCGCAGTCGGCCGGCAGGGGCTCGACCGTGTCCTGCATGACACGGTCGTGTCGCGAAGGGGCCTACCGATAGAGACCTGTCCGCGGCGCTCGGCAATGACTCGACCGTGTCCTGGAACACGGTCGGGCCTCTGGGCAGTCGCTTCCGGCTTATCCGGAAGAGTTCGGCTCGGCCGTGCCAGACGACACGGTCGGGTCCTGAGGCAGAGACTTCTGGCCTATCCGGACGAGTATGGCACGGGCCGTGTCGGACGACACGGCCGAGTCCGGTCGGCAGTGATCGGCCGAAAGCTGAAAAAATGAGCGGGTGAACGAAAACGATCATAACTCTCTCGTCCGGACTCCGATTGACTCACCGTTTGAACCATTGGAAAGCTAATTCGATGCTCTATAATATTGCAAGGATTTAGAATTTTTGAAGTAACCAAAAATTAATGGTGATCTAGCAAAGTCGAATTCATATGATGAAAGTTGAAACAATGAACAATACTGATACACAACTCGAAGTTTTTCCGAACGGTGAACACGGTGAATGAATATGATTGATGAATGATTATAATTGAGTTAAATACACTGAGTGACAATTACAGGCTGATAATTACTGAATGAAAATAAATGAATTACGACCGGGTATTACAGATTTAATATGATTAAAATGATTTATGGTATTTCATTTTATAAGGGAAATTTGATTAATTGGAATATTTATGGTCGACCGAATTATTTTGAACGTTATCATATTACCGATTGTGTGAATCGATTGGATCGGTTCGTATTGTTGATTGGATCAATGTATCTCTACGCTTTCCATTTATATAGTATTTATTGGATGAATGCTTTTTGAATGGGGATGTGGTTCGTGGACTTAGTTTTGAATCGTTCGTTTTATTCGATTGGGTTGTAAAGGCCGTTTTGAGCCTATTTATTTTACTAGAAATGTTTGTATCTAGGATGCAATTTTCAATGTAAAATTTATATGTAATGACGAAGACCGGAGGAAGATCCATTTCGAGAAGACGAAGATTCAAGACGAAGACTTGTAATTAGATTACGGAGTTTTTGTTTTCTAGGAACGGTCCATGAACCACATGTTGGTAGCAACTAGGTTGTGAATGGTTGTTTCATATTGTATGAATGCCACAAACGCGCTTAAACGATTAATGTTCAAAGTGTAACATTAATCGCGAAAATTCTCCCACGATAAATTATTAAGTTTATAAGGTTTCAAGGTTTTTCTTCCCTCCATCGAGTTTTCGGGAAATTGAAATCCAAACCGGATGTGCTATGCTTCCGAGTTATCGGGGTAGTCGTTCGGGGAGGACGGATAAATTACCGGGAGCGCATTGGATGCCTTCGGTTGTAGCAAATTTTATCCCTAGAAACCTGATAGGTTGCCGGATAAGATTCAATTGTGAAACTGATTTGCGTCGATGGTATAAACTTAACTTTTTCACGAACCATAGAAACCGTATAGGTTGAGGGGAGTGAACAAGGGGAAAAAGAAGATCGAATCATCCATTAGATGGGTTGGTGTTGGACACCACTTTATGAAAATTAATAGACTAGAAACCTGTTCGGTTGCCCTCCATTAAGATTTATAAAGAACTCGATCACCACTATGAAGTAGAGCGACGATACTTCCGGATTTCACATGGGAGTGTGTTATTCCGATAAAAATAGTGGGAGCTGGGTAACAAGAATAGAAAAGACCTTAATTCTATACTCAGAACATAATTGAATGAGTCACTAATTAATCTGTTATACTTAATGCAGACAAATCTCAATATGACAATGAATCCACTCGCAATTCTACTCGAAAAGAACACCTTAATGGGACAAAACTTTGTGGATTGGCTCCGCAATCTGATGATTGTCCTCAGTATAGAGGCACTGGGATACGTCTTGGAGACGGACATTCCGGCGCCTCCTGTGCGGACCCGAGCCAATCAGGAAGAGATTGAAAACCACGAAAAGTGAGTTAAGGATGACGTGAAAGTCCGTGCTTATATGATGGCTTCCATGTCTAATGAGCTTCAGAGAGCTCATGAGAAAATGACTTCTTCTTCTAGGCAGATTCTATCTCACTTAACCGAGCTTTATGGTGAGCACAGCAGAACTGCTAGATATGAGATATCCAAGCAACTGTTCGGTGCAAGGATGAAGGAAGGTGAGAAGGTTGGGGAACACGTCCTCAAAATGATATCCATGATCGAGAGATTGGAGGCTCTTGATTTTAAAATGGATACTTCTCTCCAAACCGACCTTATCCTACAGTCTCTCCCTGATTCCTTCTCACAGTTTGTTATGAACTTCAACTGCAATGAGATTGCATGTAACTTAGATGGGCTAATGAACAAACTGGTGACCGCTCAGTCTCAGATAAAGACCCCGCGGATGAAGGAGTCTGCACTTGTGATTTCTTCTGGACTTCGGAAGTCTAAGAACAAGAAGAAAAAGACCAAGAAGCAAACTGGACCACAAGTTAAGGACCTTAAGGGTAAGGGCAAGGCCCCGATGGTTCCAAAGAACAAGAAGAAGAAGGATGTTTGTCTAAAGTGCGGTGAGCTGGGCCACTGGGCTAGAGACTGTCCGATTCTTCATGGCACTTCAGGTACAGAACTTTTAGTTTTGGAAACAAATTGTTCTGCTACTGTATTTTCTACTTCCTGGATACTGGATTCTTCAGAAAATTATCATAGTGGTTAGTACAAGGAAAATGGGAGAAAATCGAGTCAGACTATTTTCTTCATTTTTTCATATTTGTCCCTATGTTTTTATAAAATTTGACACGCTTTTATTTAGGGTTGTTCGGAATCGAATCGGAGCTGATACGATGAGAACTCGATTTTCGGAAAATTCTCATAGGGGTTAGCACACCGAAATGAGAGAAAATTGAGTCGGTCCATTTTCTTGATATTTTTTCATGATTTGTCCCTATGTGTTTATAAAATTTGACACGCTTTTATTTGGGGTTCTTCGGACCCGAATCGGAGCTGATATGATGAGAACTCGGTTTTCGAAAAATCCTCATAAGGGTTAGTACACCGGAAATGGGAGAAAATTGAGTCGGTCCGTTTTCTTGATATTTTTTCATGATTTGTCCCTATCGGTTTATAAAATTTGACATGCTTTTATTTGGGGTTGTTCGGATTCGAATCGGAGCTGATGCGATGAGAACTCGATTTTTAGAAAATTCTCATAGTGGTTAGTACACGGAAAATGGGAGAAAATCGAGTCGGACTGTTTCTTCATTTTTCCATAATTTGTCTCTATGGGTTTATATAATTTGACACGCTTTTATTTGGGGTTGTTCGGACCCGAATCGGAGCTGATACGATGAGAAATCGATTTTCGGAAAATTCTCATAGGGGTTAGTACACCGAAAATGGGAGAAAAATGAGTCGGTCCATTTTCTTGATAGTTTTTCATGATTTGTCCCTATGTGTTTATAAAATTTGACACGCTTTTATTTGGGGTTGTTCGGACCCGAATCGGAGCTGATGCGATGAGAACTCAGTTTTCAGAAAATTCTCATAGTGGTTAGTACACGGAAAATGGGAGAAAATCGAGTTAGACTGTTTCTTCATTTTTCCATAATTTGTCTCTTTGGGTTTATAAAATTTGACACGCTTTTATTTGGGGTTGTTCGGATTCGAATCGGAGTTGATGCGATGAGAACTCGATTTTTAGAAAATTCTCATAGTGGTTAGTACACGGAAAATGGGAGAAAATCGAGTCGGACTGTTTCTTCATTTTTCCATAATTTGTCTCTATGTGTTTATAAAATTTGACACGCTTTTATTTGGGGTTGTTCGGACCCGAAACAGAGCTGATACGATAAGAACTCGATTTTCGAAAAATTCTCATAGGGGTTAGTACACCGAAAATGGGAGAAAATTGAGTCGGTCCATTTCTTGATAGTTTTTCATGATTTGTCCCTATGTATTTATAAAATTTGACATGCTTTTATTTGGGGTTGTTCGGACCCGAATCGGAGCTGATATGATGAGAACTCGGTCTTCGGAAAATCCTCATAAGGGTTAGTACACCGGAAATGGGAGAAAATTGAGTCGGACCGTTTTCTTGATATTTTTTCATAATTTGTCCCTATGGGTTTGTAAAATTTGACACGATTTTATTTGGGGTTGTTCGGATCCGAATCGGAGCTGATGCGATGAGAACTCGGTTTTCAGAAAATTCTCATAGTGGTTAGTACACGAAAAATGGGAGAAAATTGAGTCGGTCCATTTTCTTCATTTTTCCACAAATTGTCCCTATGAGTTTATAAAATTTGACACGCTTTTATTTGGGGTTGTGCGGACCCGAATCGGAGCTGATATGATGAGAACTCAGTTTTCGGAAAATCCTCATAAGGGCTAGTGCACCGAAAATGGGAGAAAATTGAGTCGGGCCGTTTTCTTGATATGTTTTCATGATTTGTCCCTATGGGTTTATAAAATTTGACACGCTTTTATTTGGGGTTGTTCGGATTCGAATCGGAGCTGATGCGATGAGAACTCGGTTTTCGGAAAATCCTCATAAGGGTTAGTACACCGGAAATGGAAGAAAACTGAGTCGGGCCGTTTTCTTGATATTTTTTCATGATTTGTCCCTATGGGTTTATAAAATTTGACACGCTTTTATTTGGGGTTGTTCAGATTCGAATCAGAGCTGATGCGATGAGAACTCAGTTTTCAGAAAATTCTCATAGTGGTTAGTACACAGAAAATGGGAGAAAATCGAGTTAGATTGTTTCTTCATTTTTTCCATAATTTGTCTCTATGGGTTTATAAAATTTGACATGCTTTTATTTGGGGTTGTTCGGACCCGAATCGGATCTGATACGATGAGAACTCGATTTTCGGAAAATTCTCATAGGGGCTAGTACACCGAAAATGGGAGAAAATTGAGTCGTGCCGTTTTCTTGATATTTTTTCATGATTTGTCCCTATGGGTTTTTAAAATTTGACACGATTTTATTTGGGGTTGTTCGGATCCGAATCGGAGCTGATGCGATGAGAACTCGGTTTTCAGAAAATTCTCATAGTGGTTAGTACACGGAAAATGGGAGAAAATCGAGCTGACTGTTTTCTTCATTTTTCCACAATTTGTCCCTATGTGTTTATAAAATTTGACACGCTTTTATTTGGGGTTGTTCGGACCCGAATCGGATCTAATACGATGAGAACTCTATTTTCGGAAAATTCTCATAGGGCGTACACCGAAAATGGGAGAAAATTGAATCGGTCCATTTTCTTGATATTTTTTCATGATTTGTCCCTATGTGTTTATAAAATTTGACACGCTTTTATTTGGGGTTGTTCGGATTCGAATCGGAGCTGATGCGATGAGAACTCGATTTTTAGAAAATTCTCATAGTGGTTAGTACACGAAAAATGGGAGAAAATTGAGTCGGTCCATTTTATTCATTTTTCCACAAATTGTCCCTATGAGTTTATAAAATTTGACACGCTTTTATTTGGGGTTGTGCGGACCCGAATCGGAGCTGATATGATGAGAACTCAGTTTTCGGAAAATCCTCATAAGGGCTAGTGCACCGAAAATGGGAGAAAATTGAGTCGGGCCGTTTTCTTGATATGTTTTCATGATTTGTCCCTATGGGTTTAAAAAATTTGACACGCTTTTATTTGGGGTTGTTCGGATTCGAATCGGAGCTGATGCGATGAGAACTCGGTTTTCGGAAAATCCTCATAAGGGTTAGTACACCGGAAATGGGAGAAAACTGAGTGGGCCGTTTTCTTGATATTTTTTCATGATTTGTCCCTATGGGTTTATAAAATTTGACACGCTTTTATTTGGGGTTGTTCAGATTCGAATCAGAGCTGATGCGATGAGAACTCAGTTTTCAGAAAATTCTCATAGTGGTTAGTACACAGAAAATGGGAGAAAATCGAGTTAGATTGTTTCTTCATTTTTTCCATAATTTGTCTCTATGGGTTTATAAAATTTGACATGCTTTTATTTGGGGTTGTTCGGACCCGAATCGGATCTGATACGATGAGAACTCGATTTTCGGAAAATTCTCATAGGGGCTAGTACACCGAAAATGGGAGAAAATTGAGTCGTGCCGTTTTCTTGATATTTTTTCATGATTTGTCCCTATGGGATTTTAAAATTTGACACGATTTTATTTGGGGTTGTTCGGATCCGAATCGGAGCTGATGCGATGAGAACTCGGTTTTTAGAAAATTCTCATAGTGGTTAGTACACGGAAAATGGGAGAAAATCGAGCCGGACTGTTTTCTTCATTTTTCCACAATTTGTCCCTATGTGTTTATAAAATTTGACACGCTTTTATTTGGGGTTGTTCGGACCCGAATCGGATCTAATACGATGAGAACTCTATTTTCGGAAAATTCTCATAGGCGTACAGAAAATGGGAGAAAATTGAATCGGTCCATTTTCTTGATATTTTTTCATGATTTGTCCCTATGTGTTTATAAAATTTGACACGCTTTTATTTGGGGTTGTTCGGATTCGAATCGGAGCTGATGCGATGAGAACTCGATTTTTAGAAAATTCTCATAGTGGTTAGTACACGAAAAATGGGAGAAAATTGAGTCGGTCCATTTTCTTCATTTTTCCACAAATTGTCCCTATGAGTTTATAAAATTTGACACGCTTTTATTTGGGGTTGTTCGGACCCGAAACAGAGCTGATACGATAAGAACTCAGTTTTCGGAAAATCCTCATAAGGGCTAGTGCACCGAAAATGGGAGAAAATTGAGTCGGGCCGTTTTCTTGATATGTTTTCATGATTTGTCCCTATGGGTTTATAAAATTTGACACGCTTTTATTTGGGGTTGTTCGGATTCGAATCGGAGCTGATGCGATGAGAACTCGGTTTTCGGAAAATCCTCATAAGGGTTAGTACACCGGAAATGGGAGAAAACTGAGTGGGCCGTTTTCTTGATATTTTTTCATGATTTGTCCCTATGGGTTTATAAAATTTGACACGCTTTTATTTGGGGTTGTTCAGATTCGAATCAGAGCTGATGCGATGAGAACTCAGTTTTCAGAAAATTCTCATAGTGGTTAGTACACAGAAAATGGGAGAAAATCGAGTTAGATTGTTTCTTCATTTTTTCCATAATTTGTCTCTATGGGTTTATAAAATTTGACATGCTTTTATTTGGGGTTGTTCGGACCCGAATCGGATCTGATACGATGAGAACTCGATTTTCGGAAAATTCTCATAGGGGCTAGTACAGAAAATGGGAGAAAATTGAGTCGTGCCGTTTTCTTGATATTTTTCATGATTTGTCCCTATCGGTTTTTAAAATTTGACACGATTTTATTTGGGGTTGTTCGGATCCGAATCGGAGCTGATGCGATGAGATCTCGGTTTTAGAAAATTCTCATAGTGGTTAGTACACGGAAAATGGGAGAAAATCGAGCCGGACTGTTTTCTTCATTTTTCCACAATTTGTCCCTA
This sequence comes from Orobanche coerulescens, assembly GCA_033398695.1. Lineage (NCBI taxonomy): Eukaryota > Viridiplantae > Streptophyta > Magnoliopsida > Lamiales > Orobanchaceae > Orobanche > Orobanche coerulescens. Next base: position 273,859 of record JAWKAU010000154.1, read on the forward strand.
TGTGTTTATAAAATTTGACACGCTTTTATTTGGGGTTGTTCGGACCCGAATCGGATCTAATACGATGAGAACTCTATTTTCGGAAAATTCTCATAGGGCGTACACCGAAAATGGGAGAAAATTGAATCGGTCCATTTTCTTGATATTTTTTCATGATTTGTCCCTATGTGTTTATAAAATTTGACACGCTTTTATTTGGGGTTGTTCGGATTCGAATCGGAGCTGATGCGATGAGAACTCGATTTTTAGAAAATTCTCATAGTGGTTAGTACACGGAAAATGGGAGAAAATCGAGTCGGACTGTTTCTTCATTTTTCCATAATTTGTCTCTATGTGTTTATAAAATTTGACACGCTTTTATTTGGGGTTGTTCGGACCCGAAACAGAGCTGATACGATAAGAACTCGATTTTCGGAAAATTCTCATAGGGGTTAGTACACTGAAAATGGGAGAAAATTGAGTCGGTCCATTTCTTGATAGTTTTTCATGATTTGTCCCTATGTATTTATAAAATTTGACACGCTTTTATTTGGGGTTGTTCGGACCCGAATCGGAGCTGATATGATGAGAACTCGGTTTTCGGAAAATCCTCATAAGGGTTAGTACACCGGAAATGGGAGAAAATTGAGTCGGACCGTTTTCTTGATATTTTTTCATAACTTGTCCCTATGGGTTTGTAAAATTTGACACGCTTTTATTTGGGGTTGTTCGGATTCGAATCGGAGCTGATGCGATGAGAACTCGATTTTTAGAAAATTCTCATAGTGGTTAGTACACGGAAAATGGGAGAAAATCGAGTCGGACTGTTTCTTCATTTTTCCATAATTTGTCTCTATGGGTTTATAAAATTTGACACGCTTTTATTTGGGGTTGTTCGGTCCCGAATCGGAGCTGATACGATGAGAACTCGATTTTCGAAAAATTCTCATAGGGGTTAGTACACCGAAAATGGGAGAAAAATGAGTCGGTCCATTTTCTTGATAGTTTTTCATGATTTGTCCCTATGTGTTTATAAAATTTGACACGCTTTTATTTGGGGTTGTTCAGACCCGAATCGGAGCTGATGCGATGAGAACTCAGTTTTCAGAAAATTCTCATAGTGGTTAGTACACGGAAAATGGGAGAAAATCGTGTTAGACTGTTTCTTCATTTTTCCATAATTTGTCTCTATGGGTTTATAAAATTTGACACGCTTTTATTTGGGGTTGTTCGGATTCGAATCGGAGCTGATGCGATGAGAACTCGATTTTTAGAAAATTCTCATAGTGGTTAGTACACGGAAAATGGGAGAAAATCGAGTCGGACTGTTTCTTCATTTTTCCATAATTTGTCTCTATGTGTTTATAAAATTTGACACGCTTTTATTTGGGGTTGTTCGGACCCGAAACAGAGCTGATACGATAAGAACTCGATTTTCGGAAAATTCTCATAGGGGTTAGTACACCGAAAATGGGAGAAAATTGAGTCGGTCCATTTCTTGATAGTTTTTCATGATTTGTCCCTATGTATTTATAAAATTTGACACGCTTTTATTTGGGGTTGTTCGGACCCAAATCGGAGCTGATATGATGAGAACTCGGTTTTCGGAAAATCCTCATAAGGGTTAGTACACCGGAAATGGGAGAAAATTGAGTCGGACCGTTTTCTTCATATTTTTTCATAATTTATCCCTATGGGTTTGTAAAATTTGACACGCTTTTATTTGGGGTTGTTCGGATCCGAATCGGAGCTGATGCGATGAGAACTCGGTTTTCAGAAAATTCTCATAGTGGTTAGTACACGAAAAATGGGAGAAAATTGAGTCGGTCCATTTTCTTCATTTTTGCACAAATTGTCCCTATGAGTTTATAAAATTTGACACGCTTTTATTTGAGGTTGTGCGGACCGAATCGGAGCCGATGCGATGAGAACTCGATTTTTAGAAAATTCTCATTTTGGTTAGTACACGGAAAATGGGAGAAAATCTAGTCGGACTGTTTCTTCATTTTTCCATAATTTGTCTCTATGTGTTTATAAAATTTGACACGCTTTTATTTGGGGTTGTTCGGACCCGAAACAGAGCTGATACGATAAGAACTCGATTTTCGGAAAATTCTCATAGGGGTTAGTACACCGAAAATGGGAGAAAATTGAGTCGGTCCATTTCTTGATAGTTTTTCATGATTTGTCCCTATGTATTTATAAAATTTGACACGCTTTTATTTGGGGTTGTTCGGACCCGAATCGGAGCTGATATGATGAGAACTCGGTTTTCGGAAAATCCTCATAAGGGCTAGTGCACCGAAAATGGGAGAAAATTTAGTCGGGCCGTTTTCTTGATATGTTTTCATGATTTGTCCCTATGGGTTTATAAAATTTGACACGCTTTTATTTGGGGTTGTGCGGACCCGAATCGGAGCTGATATGATGAGAACTCGGTTTTCGGAAAATCCTCATAAGGGCTAGTGCACCGAAAATGGGAGAAAATTGAGTCGGGCCGTTTTCTTGATATGTTTTCATGATTTGTCCCTATGGGTTTATAAAATTTGACACGCTTTTATTTGGGGTTGTTCAGATTCGAATCAGAGCTGATGCGATGAGAACTCGATTTTTAGAAAATTCTCATAGTGGTTAGTACACGGAAAATGGGAGAAAATCGAGTCGGACTGTTTCTTCATTTTTCCATAATTTGTCTCTATGTGTTTATAAAATTTGACACGCTTTTATTTGGGGTTGTTCGGACCGAAAGCAGTGATACGATAAGAACTCGATTTTGGAAAATTCTCATAGGGGTTAGTACGAAAATGGGAGAAAATTGAGTCGGTCCATTTCTTGATAGTTTTTCATGATTTGTCCCTATGTATTTATAAAATTTGACACGCTTTTATTTGGGGTTGTTCGGACCCAAATCGGAGCTGATATGATGAGAACTCGGTTTTCGGAAAATCCTCATAAGGGTTAGTACACCGGAAATGGGAGAAAATTGAGTCGGACCGTTTTCTTCATATTTTTTCATAATTTATCCCTATGGGTTTGTAAAATTTGACACGCTTTTATTTGGGGTTGTTCGGATCCGAATCGGAGCTGATGCGATGAGAACTCGGTTTTCAGAAAATTCTCATAGTGGTTAGTACACGAAAAATGGGAGAAAATTGAGTCGGTCCATTTTCTTCATTTTTGCACAAATTGTCCCTATGAGTTTATAAAATTTGACACGCTTTTATTTGAGGTTGTGCGGACCCGAATCGGAGCTGATGCGATGAGAACTCGATTTTTAGAAAATTCTCATTTTGGTTAGTACACGGAAAATGGGAGAAAATCTAGTCGGACTGTTTCTTCATTTTTCCATAATTTGTCTCTATGTGTTTATAAAATTTGACACGCTTTTATTTGGGGTTGTTCGGACCCGAAACAGAGCTGATACGATAAGAACTCGATTTTCGGAAAATTCTCATAGGGGTTAGTACACCGAAAATGGGAGAAAATTGAGTCGGTCCATTTCTTGATAGTTTTTCATGATTTGTCCCTATGTATTTATAAAATTTGACACGCTTTTATTTGGGGTTGTTCGGACCCGAATCGGAGCTGATATGATGAGAACTCGGTTTTCGGAAAATCCTCATAAGGGCTAGTGCACCGAAAATGGGAGAAAATTGAGTCGGGTTGTTTTCTTGATATGTTTTCATGATTTGTCCCTATGGGTTTATAAAATTTGACACGCTTTTATTTGGGGTTGTGCGGACCCGAATCGGAGCTGATATGATGAGAACTCGGTTTTCGGAAAATCCTCATAAGGGCTAGTGCACCGAAAATGGGAGAAAATTGAGTCGGGCCGTTTTCTTGATATGTTTTCATGATTTGTCCCTATGGGTTTATAAAATTTGACACGCTTTTATTGGGGGTTGTTCAGATTCGAATCAGAGCTGATGCGATGAGAACTCAGTTTTTAGAAAATTCTCATAGTGGTTAGTACACATAAAATGGGAGAAAATCGAGTTAGATTGTTTCTTCATTTTTTTCATAATTTGTCTCTATGGGTTTATAAAATTTGACATGCTTTTATTTGGGGTTGTTCGGACCCGAATCGGATCTGATACGATGAGAACTCGATTTTCGGAAAATTCTCATAGGGGCTAGTACACCGAAAATGGGAGAAAATTGAGTCGTGCCGTTTTCTTGATATTTTTTCATGATTTGTCCCTATGGGTTTTTAAAATTTGAAACGATTTTATTTGGGGTTGTTCGGATCCGAATCGGAGCTAATGCGATGAGAACTCGGTTTTTAGAAAATTCTCATAGTGGTTAGTACACGGAAAATGGGAGAAAATCGAGCCGGACTGTTTTCTTCATTTTTCAACAATTTGTCCCTATGTGTTTATAAAATTTGACACGCTTTTATTTGGGGTTGTTCGGACCCGAATCGGATCTAATACGATGAGAACTCGATTTTCGGAAAATTCTCATAGGGCGTACACCGAAAATGGGAGAAAATTGAATCGGTCCATTTTCTTGATATTTTTTCATGATTTGTCCCTATGTATTTATAAAATTTGACACGCTTTTATTTGGGGTTGTTCGGATTCGAATCGGAGCTGATGCGATGAGAACTCGATTTTTAGAAAATTCTCATAGTGGTTAGTACACGGAAAATGGGAGAAAATCGAGTCGGACTGTTTCTTCATTTTTCCAAAATTTGTCTCTATGTGTTTATAAAATTTGACACGCTTTTATTTGGGGTTGTTCGGACCCGAAACAGAGCTGATACGATAAGAACTCGATTTTCGGAAAATTCTCATAGGGCGTACACCGAAAATGGGAGAAAATTGAATCGGTCCATTTTCTTGATATTTTTTCATGATTTGTCCCTATGTGTTTATAAAATTTGACACGCTTTTATTTGGGGTTGTTCGGATTCGAATCGGAGCTGATGCGATGAGAACTCGATTTTTAGAAAATTCTCATAGTGGTTAGTACACGGAAAATGGGAGAAAATCGAGTCGGACTGTTTCTTCATTTTTCCATAATTTGTCTCTATGGGTTTATATAATTTGACACGCTTTTATTTGGGGTTGTTCGGACCCGAATCGGAGCTGATACGATGAGAAATCGATTTTCGGAAAATTCTCATAGGGGTTAGTACACCGAAAATGGGAGAAAAATGAGTCGGTCCATTTTCTTGATAGTTTTTCATGATTTGTCCCTATGTGTTTATAAAATTTGACACGCTTTTATTTGGGGTTGTTCAGATTCGAATCAGAGCTGATGCGATGAGAACTCAGTTTTCAGAAAATTCTCATAGTGGTTAGTACACAGAAAATGGGAGAAAATCGAGTTAGATTGTTTCTTCATTTTTTCCATAATTTGTCTCTATGGGTTTATAAAATTTGACATGCTTTTATTTGGGGTTGTTCGGACCCGAATCGGATCTGATACGATGAGAACTCGATTTTCGGAAAATTCTCATAGGGGGCTAGTACACCGAAAATGGGAGAAAATTGAGTCGTGCCGTTTTCTTGATATTTTTTAATGATTTGTCCCTATGTGTTTATAAAATTTGACACGCTTTTATTTGGGGTTGTTCAGACCCGAATCGGAGCTGATGCGATGAGAACTCAGTTTTCAGAAAATTCTCATAGTGGTTAGTACACGGAAAATGGGAGAAAATCGTGTTAGACTGTTTCTTCATTTTTCCATAATTTGTCTCTATGGGTTTATAAAATTTGACACGCTTTTATTTGGGGTTGTTCGGATTCGAATCGGAGATGATGCGATGAGAACTCGATTTTTAGAAAATTCTCATAGTGGTTAGTACACGGAAAATGGGAGAAAATCGAGTCGGACTGTTTCTTCATTTTTCCATAATTTGTCTCTATGTGTTTATAAAATTTGACACGCTTTTATTTGGGGTTGTTCGGACCCGAAACAGAGCTGATACGATAAGAACTCGATTTTCGGAAAATTCTCATAGGGGTTAGTACACCGAAAATGGGAGAAAATTGAGTCGGTCCATTTCTTGATAGTTTTTCATGATTTGTCCCTATGTATTTATAAAATTTGACAAGCTTTTATTTGGGGTTGTTCGGACCCAAATCGGAGCTGATATGATGAGAACTCGGTTTTCGGAAAATCCTCATAAGGGTTAGTACACCGGAAATGGGAGAAAATTGAGTCGGACCGTTTTCTTCATATTTTTTCATAATTTATCCCTATGGGTTTGTAAATTTTGACACGCTTTTATTTGGGGTTGTTCGGATCCGAATCGGAGCTGATGCGATGAGAACTCGGTTTTCAGAAAATTCTCATAGTGGTTAGTACACGAAAAATGGGAGAAAATTGAGTCGGTCCATTTTCTTCATTTTTGCACAAATTGTCCCTATGAGTTTATAAAATTTGACACGCTTTTATTTGAGGTTGTGCGGACCCGAATCGGAGCTGATGCGATGAGAACTCGATTTTAGAAAATTCTCATTTTGGTTAGTACGGAAAATGGGAGAAAATCTAGTCGGACTGTTTCTTCATTTTTCCATAATTTGTCTCTATGTGTTTATAAAATTTGACACGCTTTTATTTGGGGTTGTTCGGACCCGAAACAGAGCTGATACGATAAGAACTCGATTTTCGGAAAATTCTCATAGGGGGTTAGTACACCGAAAATGGGAGAAAATTGAGTCGGTCCATTTCTTGATAGTTTTTCATGATTTGTCCCTATGTATTTATAAAATTTGACACGCTTTTATTTGGGGTTGTTCGGACCCGAATCTGAGCAGATATGATGAGAACTCGGTTTTCGGAAAATCCTCATAAGGGCTAGTGCACCGAAAATGGGAGAAAATTGAGTCGGGCCGTTTTCTTGATATGTTTTCATGATTTGTCCCTATGGGTTTATAAAATTTGACACGCTTTTATTTGGGGTTGTGCGGACCCGAATCGGAGCTGATATGATGAGAACTCGGTTTTCGGAAAATCCTCATAAGGGCTAGTGCACCGAAAATGGGAGAAAATTGAGTCGGGCGGTTTTCTTGATATGTTTTCATGATTTGTCCCTATGGGTTTATAAAATTTGACACGCTTTTATTTGGGGTTGTTCAGATTCGAATCAGAGCTGATGCGATGAGAACTCGATTTTTAGAAAATTCTCATAGTGGTTAGTACACAGAAAATGGGAGAAAATCGAGTCGGACTGTTTCTTCATTTTTCCATAATTTGTCTCTATGTGTTTATAAAATTTGACACGCTTTTATTTGGGGTTGTTCGGACCCGAAACAGAGCTGATACGATAAGAACTCGATTTTCGGAAAATTCTCATAGGGGTTAGTACACCGAAAATGGGAGAAAATTGAGTCGGTCCATTTCTTGATAGTTTTTCATGATTTGTCCCTATGTATTTATAAAATTTGACACGCTTTTATTTGGGGTTGTTCGGACCCAAATCGGAGCTGATATGATGAGAACTCGGTTTTCGGAAAATCCTCATAAGGGTTAGTACACCGGAAATGGGAGAAAATTGAGTCGGACCGTTTTCTTCATATTTTTTCATAATTTATCCCTATGGGTTTGTAAAATTTGACACACTTTTATTTGGGGTTGTTCGGATCCGAATCGGAGCTGATGCGATGAGAACTCGGTTTTCAGAAAATTCTCATAGTGGTTAGTACACGAAAAATGGGAGAAAATTGAGTCGGTCCATTTTCTTCATTTTTGCACAAATTGTCCCTATGAGTTTATAAAATTTGACACGCTTTTATTTGAGGTTGTGCGGACCCGAATCAGAGCTGATGCGATGAGAACTCGATTTTTAGAAAATTCTCATTTTGGTTAGTACACGGAAAATGGGAGAAAATCTAGTAGGACTGTTTCTTCATTTTTCCATAATTTGTCTCTATGTGTTTATAAAATTTGACACGCTTTTATTTGGGGTTGTTCGGACCCGAAACAGAGCTGATACGATAAGAACTCGATTTTCGGAAAATTCTCATAGGGGTTAGTACACCGAAAATGGGAGAAAATTGAGTCGGTCCATTCTTGATAGTTTTTCATGATTTGTCCCTATGTATTTATAAAATTTGACACGCTTTTATTTGGGGTTGTTCGGACCCGAATCGGAGCTGATATGATGAGAACTCGGTTTTCGGAAAATCCTCATAAGGGCTAGTGCACCGAAAATGGGAGAAAATTGAGTCGGGTTGTTTTCTTGATATGTTTTCATGATTTGTCCCTATGGGTTTATAAAATTTGACACGCTTTTATTTGGGGTTGTGCGGACCCGAATCGGAGCTGATATGATGAGAACTCGGTTTTCGGAAAATCCTCATAAGGGCTAGTGCACCGAAAATGGGAGAAAATTGAGTCGGGCCGTTTTCTTGATATGTTTCCATGATTTGTCCCTATGGGTTTATAAAATTTGATACGCTTTTATTTGGGGTTGTTCAGATTCGAATCAGAGCTGATGCGATGAGAACTCAGTTTTCAGAAAATTCTCATAGTGGTTAGTACACAGAAAATGGGAGAAAATCGAGTTAGATTGTTTCTTCATTTTTTCCATAATTTGTCTCTATGGGTTTATAAAATTTGACATGCTTTTATTTGGGGTTGTTCGGACCCGAATCGGATCTGATACGATGAGAACTCGATTTTCGGAAAATTCTCATAGGGGCTAGTACACCGAAAATGGGAGAAAATTGAGTCGTGCCGTTTTCTTGATATTTTTTCATGATTTGTCGCTATGGGTTTTTAAAATTTGAAACGATTTTATTTGGGGTTGTTCGGATACGAATCGGGTGATGCGATGAGAACTCGGTTTTAGAAAATTCTCATAGTGGTTAGTACACGGAAAATGGGAGAAAATCGAGAAGGTCTGTATTCATGATTTTTCAAAAAGTTTTGACTATGTGTTTATAAAATTTGACACGCTTTTATTTGGGGTTGTTCGGACCCGAATCGGATCTAATACGATGAGAACTCGATTTTCGGAAAATTCTCATAGGGCGTACACCGAAAATGGGAGAAAATTGAATCGGTCCAATTTCTTGATATTTTTTCATGATTTCTCCCTATGTGTTTATAAAATTTGACACGCTTTTATTTGGGGTTGTTCGCATTCGAATCGGAGCTGATGCGATGAGAACTCGATTTTTAGAAAATTCTCATAGTGGTTAGTACACGGAAAATGGGAGAAAATCGAGTCGGACTGTTTCTTCATTTTTCCATAATTTGTCTCTATGTGTTTATAAAATTTGACACGCTTTTATTTGGGGTTGTTCGGACCAAAACAGAGTAATACGATAAGAACTCGATTTTCGGAAAATTCTCATAGGGCGTACCGAAAATGGGAGAAAATTGAATCGGTCCATTTTCTTGATATTTTTCATGATTTGTCCCTATGTGTTTATAAAATTTGACACGCTTTTATTTGGGGTTGTTCGGATTCGAATCGGAGTCGATGCGATGAGAACTCGATTTTTAGAAAATTCTCATAGTGGTTAGTACACGGAAAATGGGAGAAAATCGAGTGACTGTTTCTTCATTTTTCCATAATTTGTCTCTATGGGTTTATATAATTTGACATGCTTTTATTTGGGGTTGTTCGGACCCGAATCGGAGCCGATACGATGAGAAATCGATTTTCGGAAAATTCTCATAGGGGTTAGTACACCGAAAATGGGAGAAAAATGAGTCGGTCCATTTTCTTGATAGTTTTTCATGATTTGTCCCTATGTGTTTATAAAATTTGACACGCTTTTATTTGGGGTTGTTCAGATTCGAATCGAGTGATGCGATGAGAACTCGCTTTGAAAATTCTCATAGTGGTTAGTACACAGAAAAAGGGAGAAAATCGAGTTAGATTGTTTCTTCATTTTTTCCATAATTTGTCTCTATGGGTTTATAAAATTTGACATGCTTTTATTTGGGGTTGTTCGGACCCGAATCGGATCTGATACGATGAGAACTCGATTTTCGGAAAATTCTCATAGGGGCTAGTACACCGAAAATGGGAGAAAATTGAGTCGTGCCGTTTTCTTGATATTTTTTCATGATTTGTCCCTATGGGTTTTTAAAATTTGAAACGATTTTATTTGGGGTTGTTCGGATCCGAATCGGAGCTGATGCGATGAGAACTCGGTTTTTAGAAAATTCTCATAGTGGTTAGTACACGGAAAATGGGAGAAAATCGAGCCGGACTGTTTTCTTCATTTTTCAACAATTTGTCCCTATGTGTTTATAAAATTTGACATGCTTTTATTTGGGGTTGTTCGGACCCGAATCGGATCTGATACGATGAGAACTCGATTTTCGGAAAATTCTCATAGGGGCTAGTACAGAAAATGGGAGAAAATTGAGTCGTGCCGTTTTCTTGATATTTTTCATGATTTGTCCCTATGGGTTTTAAAATTTGAAACGATTTTATTTGGGGTTGTTCGGATCCGAATCGGAGCCGATGCGATGAGAACTCGGTTTTAGAAAATTCTCATAGTGGTTAGTACACGGAAAATGGGAGAAAATCGAGCGGTTTATTTTCTTCATTTTTCAACAATTTGTCCCTATGTGTTTATAAAATTTGACACGCTTTTATTTGGGGTTGTTCGGACCCGAATCGGATCTAATACGATGAGAACTCGATTTTCGGAAAATTCTCATAGGCGTACACCGAAAATGGGAGAAAATTGAATCGGTCCATTTTCTTGATATTTTTTCATGATTTGTCCCTATGTGTTTATAAAATTTGACACGCTTTTATTTGGGGTTGTTCGGATTCGAATCGGAGCTGATGCGATGAGAACTCGGTTTTTAGAAAATTCTCATAGTGGTTAGTACACGGAAAATGGGAGAAAATCGAGCCGGACTGTTTTCTTCATTCTTACATAATTTGTCTCTATGTGTTTATAAAATTTGACACGCTTTTATTTGGGGTTGTTCGGACCAAAGCAGTGATACGATAAGAACTCGATTTTCGGAAAATTCTCATAGGCGTACAGAAAATGGGAGAAAATTGAATCGGTCCATTTTCTTGATATTTTTCATGATTTGTCCCTATGTGTTTATAAAATTTGACACGCTTTTATTTGGGGTTGTTCGGATTCGAATCGGAGCCGATGCGATGAGAACTCGGTTTTAGAAAATTCTCATAGTGGTTAGTACACGGAAAATGGGAGAAAATCGAGCCAGTTATTTTCTTCATTTTTCAACAATTTGTCCCTATGTGTTTATAAAATTTGACACGCTTTTATTTGGGGTTGTTCGGACCCGAATCGGATCTAATACGATGAGAACTCGATTTTCGGAAAATTCTCATAGGGCGTACACCGAAAATGGGAGAAAATTGAATCGGTCCATTTTCTTGATATTTTTTCATGATTTGTCCCTATGTGTTTATAAAATTTGACACGCTTTTATTTGGGGTTGTTCGGATTCGAATCGGAGCTGATGCGATGAGAACTCGATTTTTAGAAAATTCTCATGGTGGTTAGTACACGGAAAATGGGAGAAAATCGAGTCGGACTGTTTCTTCATTTTTCCATAATTTGTCTCTATGGGTTTATATAATTTGACATGCTTTTATTTGGGGTTGTTCGGACCCGAATCGGAGCTGATACGATGAGAAATCGATTTTCGGAAAATTCTCATAGGGGTTAGTACACCGAAAATGGGAGAAAAATGAGTCGGTCCATTTTCTTGATAGTTTTTCATGATTTGTCCCTATGTGTTTATAAAATTTGACACGCTTTTATTTGGGGTTGTTGATTCGAATCAGGTGATGCGATGAGAACTCGCTTCAGAAAATTCTCATAGTGGTTAGTACACGTAAAATGGGAGAAAATCGAGTTAGATTGTTTCTTCATTTTTTCCATAATTTGTCTCTATGGGTTTATAAAATTTGACATGCTTTTATTTGGGGTTGTTCGGACCCGAATCGGATCTCGATACGATGAGAACTCGATTTTCGGAAAATTCTCATAGGGGCTAGTACAGAAAATGGGAGAAATTTGAGTCGTGCCGTTTTCTTGATATTTTTCATGATTTGTCCCTATGGGTTTTTAAAATTTGAAACGATTTTATTTGGGGTTGTTCGGATCCGAATCGGAGCTGATGCGATGAGAACTCGGTTTTAGAAAATTCTCATAGTGGTTAGTACACGGAAAATGGGAGAAAATCGAGCCGGACTGTTTTCTTCATTTTTCAACAATTTGTCCCTATGTGTTTATAAAATTTGAAATGCTTTTATTTGGGGTTGTTCGGACCCGAATCGGATCTGATACGATGAGAACTCGATTTTCGGAAAATTCTCATAGGGGCTAGTACACCGAAAATGGGAGAAAATTGAGTCGTGCCGTTTTCTTGATATTTTTTCATGATTTGTCCCTATGGGTTTTTAAAATTTGAAACGATTTTATTTGGGGTTGTTCGGATCCGAATCGGAGCTGATGCGATGAGAACTCGGTTTTTAGAAAATTCTCATAGTGGTTAGTACACGGAAAATGGGAGAAAATCGAGCCGGACTGTTTTCTTCATTTTTCAACAATTTGTCCCTATGTGTTTATAAAATTTGACACGCTTTTATTTGGGGTTGTTCGGACCCGAATCGGATCTAATACGATGAGAACTCGATTTTCGGAAAATTCTCATAGGGCGTACACCGAAAATGGGAGAAAATTGAATCGGTCCAATTTCTTGATATTTTTTCATGATTTGTACCTATGTGTTTATAAAATTTGACACGCTTTTATTTGGGGTTGTTCGGATTCGAATCGGAGCTGATGCGATGAGAACTCGATTTTTAGAAAATTCTCATAGTGGTTAGTACACGGAAAATGGGAGAAAATCGAGTCGGACTGTTTCTTCATTTTTCCATAATTTGTCTCTATGTGTTTATAAAATTTGACACGCTTTTATTTGGGGTTGTTCGGACCCGAAACAGAGCTGATACGATAAGAACTCGATTTTCGGAAAATTCTCATAGGGCGTACACCGAAAATGGGAGAAAATTGAATCGGTCCATTTTCTTGATATTTTTTCATGATTTGTCCCTATGTGTTTATAAAATTTGACACGCTTTTATTTGGGGTTGTTCGGATTCGAATCGGAGCTGATGCGATGAGAACTCGATTTTTAGAAAATTCTCATAGTGGTTAGTACACGGAAAATGGGAGAAAATCGAGTCGGACTGTTTCTTCATTTTTCCATAATTTGTCTCTATGGGTTTATATAATTTGACATGCTTTTATTTGGGGTTGTTCGGACCCGAATCGGAGCTGATACGATGAGAAATCGATTTTCGGAAAATTCTCATAGGGGTTAGTACACCGAAAATGGGAGAAAAATGAGTCGGTCCATTTTCTTGATAGTTTTTCATGATTTGTCCCTATGTGTTTATAAAATTTGACACGCTTTTATTTGGGGTTGTTCAGATTCGAATCCGAGCTCATGCGATGAGAACTCAGTTTTCAGAAAATTCTCATAGTGGTTAGTACACAGAAAATGGGAGAAAATCGAGTTAGATTGTTTCTTCATTTTTTCCATAATTTGTCTCTATGGGTTTATAAAATTTGACATGCTTTTATTTGGGGTTGTTCGGACCCGAATCGGATCTGATACGATGAGAACTCGATTTTCGGAAAATTCTCATAGGGGCTAGTACACCGAAAATGGGAGAAAATTAAGTCGTGCCCTTTTCTTGATATTTTTTCATGATTTGTCCCTATGGGTTTTTAAAATTTGAAACGATTTTATTTGGGGTTGTTCGGATCCGAATCGGAGCTGATGCGATGAGAACTCGGTTTTTAGAAAATTCTCATAGTGGTTAGTACACGGAAAATGGGAGAAAATCGAGCCGGACTGTTTTCTTCATTTTTCAACAATTTGTCCCTATGTGTTTATAAAATTTGACATGCTTTTATTTGGGGTTGTTCGGACCCGAATCGGATCTGATACGATGAGAACTCGATTTTCGGAAAATTCTCATAGGGGCTAGTACACCGAAAATGGGAGAAAATTGAGTCGTGCCGTTTTCTTGATATTTTTTCATGATTTGTCCCTATGGGTTTTTAAAATTTGAAACGATTTTATTTGGGGTTGTTCGGATCCGAATCGGAGCTGATGCGATGAGAACTCGGTTTTTAGAAAATTCTCATAGTGGTTAGTACACGGAAAATGGGAGAAAATCGAGCCGGACTGTTTTCTTCATTTTTCCACAATTTGTCCCTATGTGTTTATAAAATTTGACACGCTTTTATTTGGGGTTGTTCGGACCCGAATCGGATCTAATACGATGAGAACTCTATTTTCGGAAAATTCTCATAGGGCGTACACCGAAAATGGGAGAAAATTGAATCGGTCCATTTTCTTGATATTTTTTCATGATTTGTCCCTATGTGTTTATAAAATTTGACACGCTTTTATTTGGGGTTGTTCGGATTCGAATCGGAGCTGATGCGATGAGAACTCGATTTTTAGAAAATTCTCATAGTGGTTAGTACACGGAAAATGGGAGAAAATCGAGTCGGACTGTTTCTTCATTTTTCCATAATTTGTCTCTATGGGTTTATATAATTTGACATGCTTTTATTTGGGGTTGTTCGGACCGAATCGGGTGATACGATGAGAAATCGATTTTCGGAAAATTCTCATAGGGGTTAGTACACCGAAAATGGGAGAAAAATGAGTCGGTCCATTTTCTTGATAGTTTTTCATGATTTGTCCCTATGTGTTTATAAAATTTGACACGCTTTTATTTGGGGTTGTTCAGATTCGAATCAGAGCTGATGCGATGAGAACTCAGTTTTCAGAAAATTCTCATAGTGGTTAGTACACGTAAAATGGGAGAAAATCGAGTTAGATTGTTTCTTCATTTTTCCATAATTTGTCTCTATGGGTTTATAAAATTTGACATGCTTTTATTTGGGGTTGTTCGGACCGAATCGGATCCGATACGATGAGAACTCGATTTTCGGAAAATTCTCATAGGGGCTAGTACAGAAAATGGGAGAAAATTGAGTCGTGCCGTTTTCTTGATATTTTTCATGATTTGTCCCTATGGGTTTTAAAATTTGAAACGATTTTATTTGGGGTTGTTCGGATCCGAATCGGAGCCGATGCGATGAGAACTCGGTTTTAGAAAATTCTCATAGTGGTTAGTACGGAAAATGGGAGAAAATCGAGCTGATTTATTTTCTTCATTTTTCAACAATTTGTCCCTATGTGTTTATAAAATTTGACATGCTTTTATTTGGGGTTGTTCGACCCGAATCGGATCTAATACGATGAGAACTCGATTTTCGAAAATTCTCATAGGCGACACCGAAAATGGGAGAAAATTGAGTCGGTCCATTTTCTTGATATTTTTTCATGATTTGTCCCTATGTGTTTATAAAATTTGACACGCTTTTATTTGGGGTTGTTCGGAAACGAATCGGAGCTGATTAGATGAGAACACGATTTTTAGAAAATACTCATAGAGGTTAGTACACTGAAAATTGGAGAAAATCGAGTCTGACTGCTTTCTTCATTTTTCCATAATTTGTCTCTATGTGTTTATAAAATTTGACAAGCTTTTATTTGGGGTTGTTCGGACCAAACAGAGTGATACGATAAGAACTCGATTTTCGGAAAATTCTCATAGGGGTTAGTACACCGAAAATGGGAGAAAATTGAGTCGGTCCATTTCTTGATAGTTTTTCATGATTTGTCCCTATGTATTTATAAAATTTGACACGCTTTTATTTGGGGTTGTTCGGACCCGAATCGGAGCTAATATGATGAGAACTCGGTTTTCGGAAAATCCTCATAAGGGTTAGTACACCGGAAATGGGAGAAAATTGAGTCGGACCGTTTTCTTCATATTTTTTCATAATTTATCCCTATGGGTTTGTAAAATTTGACACGCTTTTATTTGGGGTTGTTCGGATCCGAATCGGAGCTGATGCGATGAGAACTCGGTTTTCAGAAAATTCTCATAGTGGTTAGTACACGAAAAATGGGAGAAAATTGAGTCGGTCCATTTTCTTCATTTTTGCACAAATTGTCCCTATGAGTTTATAAAATTTGACACGCTTTTATTTGAGGTTGTGCGGACCCGAATCGGAGCTGATATGATGAGAACTCGATTTTCGGAAAATCCTCATAAGGGCTAGTGCACCGAAAATGGGAGAAAATTGAGTCGGGCCGTTTTCTTGATATGTTTTCATGATTTGTCCCTATGGGTTTATAAAATTTGACACGCTTTTATTTGGGGTTGTGCGGACCCGAATCGGAGCTGATATGATGAGAACTCGGTTTTCGGAAAATCCTTATAAGGGCTAGTGCACCGAAAATGGGAGAAAATTGAGTCGGGCCGTTTTCTTGATATGTTTTCATGATTTTTCCCTATGGGTTTATAAAATTTGACATGCTTTTATTTGGGGTTGTTCGGATTCGAATCGGAGCTGATGCGATGAGAACTCGGTTTTCGGAAAATCCTCATAAGGGTTAGTACACCGGAAATGGGAGAAAATTGAGTCGGGCCGTTTTCTTGATATTTTTCATGATTTGTCCCTATGGGTTTATAAAATTTGACACGCTTTTATTTGGGGTTGTTCAGATTCGAATCAGAGCTGATGCGATGAGAACTCGCCGTAAAATTCTCATAGTGGTTAGTACACGTAAAATGGGAGAAAATCGAGTTAGATTGTTTCTTCATTTTTTCCATAATTTGTCTCTATGGGTTTATAAAATTTGACATGCTTTTATTTGGGGTTGTTCGACCCGAATCGGATCTCGATACGATGAGAACTCGATTTTGGAAAATTCTCATAGGGGCTAGTACACGAAAATGGGAGAAAATTGAGTCGTGCCGCTTTCTTGATATTTTTCATGATTTGTCCCTATGGGTTTTTAAAATTTGAAACGATTTTATTTGGGGTTGTTCGGATCCGAATCGAGTCGATGCGATGAGAACTCGGTTTTAGAAAATTCTCATAGTGGTTAGTACACTAAAATGGGAGAAAATCGAGCTGACTGCTTTTCTTCATTTTTCAACAATTTGTCCCTATGTGTTTATAAAATTTGACACGCTTTTATTTGGGGTTGTTCGACCGAATCGGATCTAATACGGTGAGAACTCGATTTTCGGAAAATTCTCATGTATGACACCAAAATGGGAGAAAATTGAATCGGTCCATTTTCTTGATATTTTTCATGATTTGTCCCTATGTGTTTATAAAATTTGACACGCTTTTATTTGGGGTTGTTCGGATTCGAATCGGAGTCGATGCGATGAGAACTCGATTTTTAGAAAATTCTCATAGTGGTTAGTACACTAAAATGGGAGAAAATCTAGTCTGACTTTTTTCTTCATTTTTCCATAATTTGTCTCTATGTGTTTATAAAATTTGACACGCTTTTATTTGGGGTTGTTCGGACCCGAAACAGAGCTGATACGATAAGAACTCGATTTTCGGAAAATTCTCATAGGGGTTAGTACACCGAAAATGGGAGAAAATTGAGTCGGTCCATTTCTTGATAGTTTTTCATGATTTGTCCCTATGTATTTATAAAATTTGACACGCTTTTATTTGGGGTTGTTCGGACCCGAATCGGAGCTAATATGATGAGAACTCGGTTTTCGGAAAATCCTCATAAGGGTTAGTACACCGGAAATGGGAGAAAATTGAGTCGGACCGTTTTCTTCATATTTTTTTCATAATTTATCCCTATGGGTTTGTAAAATTTGACACGCTTTTATTTGGGGTTGTTCGGATCCGAATCGGAGCTGATGCGATGAGAACTCGGTTTTCAGAAAATTCTCATAGTGGTTAGTACACAAAAAATGGGAGAAAATTGAGTCGGTCCATTTTCTTCATTTTTCCACAAATTGTCCCTATGAGTTTATAGAATTTGACACGCTTTTATTTGGGGTTGTGCGGACCTGAATCGGAGCTGATATGATGAGAACTCGGTTTTCGGAAAATCCTCATAAGGGCTTGTACACCGAAAATGGGAGAAAATTGAGTCGGGCCATTTTCTTGATATTTTTTCATGATTTGTCCCTATGGGTTTATAAAATTTGACACGCTTTTATTTGGGGTTGTGCGGACCCGAATCGGAGCTGATATGATGAGAACTCAGTTTTCGGAAAATCCTCATAAGGGCTAGTACACCGAAAATGGGAGAAAATTGAGTCGGGCCATTTTCTTGATATTTTTTCATGATTTGTCCCTATGGGTTTATAAAATTTGACACGCTTTTATTTGGGGTTGTTCGGATTCGAATCGGAGCTGATGCGATGAGAACTCTGTTTTCGTAAAATCCTCATAATGGTTAGTACAACGGAAATGGGAGAAAACTGAGTCTGGCCGTTTTCTTGATATTTTTTCATGATTTGTCCCTATGGGTTTATAAAATTTGACACGCTTTTATTTGGGGTTGTTGATTCGAATCGAGCCGATGCGATGAGAACTCGCTTTCGTAAAATTCTCTTAGTGGTTAGTACACATAAATTGGGAGAAAATCGTGTTAGTTTGTTTCTTCATTTTTTCCATAATTTGTCTCTATGGGTTTATAAAATTTGACATGCTTTTATTTGGGGTTGTTCGACCCGAATCGGATCTCGATACGATGAGAACTCGATTTTCGGAAAATTCTCATAGGGGCTAGTACAATCAAAATGGGAGAAAATTGAGTCGCCGCTTTCTTGATATTTTTCATGATTTGTCCCTATGGGTTTTTAAAATTTGAAACGATTTTATTTGGGGTTGTTCGGATCCGAATCGGAGCCGATGCGATGAGAACTCGGTTTTAGAAAATTCTCATAGTGGTTAGTACACGGAAAATGGGAGAAAATCGAGTTTGATCGCTTTCTTCATTTTTCAACAATTTGTCCCTATGTGTTTATAAAATTTGACACGCTTTTATTTGGGGTTGTTCGGACCCGAATCGGATCTAATACGATGAGAACTCGATTTTCGGAAAATTCTCATAGGGCGTACACCGAAAATGGGAGAAAATTGAATCGGTCCATTTTCTTGATATTTTTTCATGATTTGTCCCTATGTGTTTATAAAATTTGACACGCTTTTATTTGGGGTTGTTCGGATTCGAATCGGAGCTGATGCGATGAGAACTCGATTTTTAGAAAATTCTCATAGTGGTTAGTACACGGAAAATGGTGTGATATCCGCAAATTTTCGATTTTCAGTAAATTTCTTTTTCGGTGAAGTCGTTTTGACGATCGCTTTGACCGTCATTCGAGAATATTTAATTTCGCACTTTTGTCATCGAGTTCGTTTGGTCTGCTTGTTGAGTTCCGTGCTTTTAGCGACTTTTCAGCTTGAGTTCGGTTCTTGCGAATCAGCCGCTTGGGGATTTTGGGTATTTTGGTTGTTCGTCCGATTAACCGATTTAACTTGGTATTATGATAGATTGATGATTATTAAGATGTATTACATCTTTTCCTTGTTATCCCATGGTCGATCGTATCGATTCGTTGTTTTAGTCGAGTTCTTGACGCTTGAAGGTGTCCGCAAAATGTCATAGAGGGTTTTCGGCGTTCTACGATTATTCTTCCTCGTATGATCGATGATTTATTGAATTTATGTTGGTCGGTTTCTTGTGAAGAACTCGAGTCGAACCTTCCGTTCATTGTCTTCTTGGTCCGGCCGTCAATCGCAGTTCTTCGAGCGTTTGGTAGCGGTTATTAAGGCAAGTATCTTACTATCGACTTGTATCTTGCGACTAGTATTACGCATGAGATGTGTAATGACTTTGCTTGCCTTCGTGAATATGTTCCGCTTGAGTTGGTTGTGTTATTTGCGCAATGCGATTTTGTGGTGATCAAGGTGATTGATTAATGGTGCTCGTTGTTGTATGTACGTGAATGTGAATATGTGTGTGACCGCTAAGTTCACTCGTGTTGGTTCGACGGACCTACGAGGATTCGCGGGCGATCACGGGATCGAACTTAGTGAGGTATCGAGGTCGTCACCGCACGAGGCCTACGATAACGCATGGCGATGGACCATGAGTTTCGGACCGGTGAGCTCGACGGGCTTACGGTGACACGTGGCGGTGGACTACGGTGTCGATCGCGTGTGATTGTTGTGATTGATATAGCCGCGCGGTTGTTATGCCTACGAGACACGCGAGGTGGATCACGGTGTCGATTGGTTATGTTTGTTAATAGTCCGTGTGGGTTGTTGAACCTACGAACACGCGACACCGATCACGGTGTCGAATTGGTTATGTTTGGTTAATAGTCCGTGTGGGTTGTTGAACCTACGAAACACGCGATGGATCACGGTGTCGAATTGGTTATGTTTGGTTAATAGTCCGCGTGGGTTGTTGAACCTACGAACACGCGATGGATCACGGTGTCGGAATTGGTTATGTTTGGTTAATAGTCGCGTGTTGTTGAACCTACGGAAACACGCGATGGATCACGGTGTCGGAATTGGTTATGTTTGGTTAATAGTCTGTGTTGTTGAACCTACGAAACACGCGACAGTGGATCACGGTGTCGGAATTGATTATGTTTGTTTAATTGCGTGATGTAGCGCGGATGGGTTGTTGAACCTACGGAGACACGTGACAGTGGATCACGGTGTCATGAGCATGATACTTTTCAAATCAAAACTTTTCCTGTAAAAACTTTGATTTGAAAAGTATCATGCTCATGACACCGTGATCCACTGTCACGTGTCTCCGTAGGTTCAACAACCCGCACGGACTACATCACGCACAATTAAACAAACATAATCAATTCCGACACCTTGATCCACTGTCACGTGTTTCCGTAGGTTCAACAACCCACACGGACTATTAACCAAACATAACCAATTCCGACACCGTGATCCACTGTCACGTGTTTCCGTAGGTTCAACAACCCACACGGACTATTAACCAAACATAACCAATTCCGACACCGTGATCCACTGTCACGTGTTTCCGTAGGTTCAACAACCCACACGGACTATTAACCAAACATAACCAATTCCGACACCGTGATCCACTGACACGTGTTTCCGTAGGTTCAACAACCCACACGGACTATTAACCAAACATAACCAATTCCGACACCGTGATCCACTGTCACGTGTTTCCGTAGGTTCAACAACCCACACGGACTATTAACCAAACATAACCAATTCCGACACCGTGATCCACTGTCACGTTTCTCCATAGGCATAACAACCCGCACAGACTATATCAATCACAACAATCACACACACAGTCCTGACACCGTAGTCCACTGCCACGTGTCACCGTAAGCCCCGTCGAGCTCACCCGGTTGGACGCACTGTGTCCGAGACTCATGGTCCACTGCCATGCGTTATCGTAGGCCTCGCTGCATCAAAGACGATCGACCTCGCACTCACTAAGTTCTGATCCCGTAGTCCACTGCCACGAATCCTCGTAGGTCCCGTCGAACCAACACGAGTGAACTTAGCGGTCACACACATATTCACATTCACATTACATACAACAACGAGCACCATTAATCAATCACCTTGATCACCACAAAATCGTACATTGCACGCAAATAACACAACCAACTCAAACGGAACATATTCACGAAGGCAAGCAAAGTCATTACACATCTCATACGTAATTACTAGTCGCAAGATACAAGTCGTATAGTAAGATACTTGCCTTAATAACCGCTACCAAACGCTCCGAAGAACACGGTTCGACCGGGAAGCTCGGACCCCGAAGAAGACAATGAACGGAAGGGTTTCGACTCGAGTTCTTCACAAGAATTCGACCCTAACAACATAAATTCAATAAATCATCGATCATACGAGGAAGAATAATCGTAGAACGCCCGAAAACCCCTCTATGACATTTTACCGGACACCTTCAAGGCGTCGGTCAAGAACTCGACCAAAACAACGAATCGATACGATCCAACCATGGGATAACAAGGGAAAAGATGTAATACATCTTAATAATCATCAATCTATCATAATACCAAGTTAAATCGGATTAATCGGACGAACACAACCAAAATACCCAAAATCCCCAAACGACAGTTTCGAACGAGATTCGCAAGAACCGAACTCAAGCGCGGAAAAGTCGCTAAAAAGCACGGAACTCAACAAAGCAGCACCGAAACGAACTCGGATGACAAAAAGTGCAGAATTAAATATTCTCCGAATGACGAAACGGTCAAAAGCGAGTCGTCAAAACGGACTTCGGCCGAAAAAAGAAATTTACCGAAAATCGAAAATTTGCGGATATCACATTCTACCCTCCTTAAAAGAAGTTTCGTCCCGAAACTTAAAACAAGTAGGGGGAAGAAATATTCCGCCAGGAAAAACTCAACAAGATACACAAGAATGCGTAACTAACGCCCAACGGCGAAATGTTACAATCAACGCAAAGGAATATACGGCGTGAAAACACGCTCCACGGCGACCAACACAACGTCGCCGTTGGGGATATAATAAAACCAACAAATGACAAGCGTCATCAAACGGATAATATAGCCAAGTCAATTATCCGACAATCACAAAACACAACGAACGAAAATCAATATTATTGACCAACCCAACGGTACATCAATCAAAACGCGAGCCAACCGCTGAACAAATACGGAATCCCACCGCCCAAGGGTTGGAAGATCGAAAACGAGACTAATTTCCCGAACTTAAGGGAATTAGGAAGGAGCCTGAATGCTCAACAATCACGAAACGAGAACAAAACTGAACAAACAAACGATCGAACCACAACGATCGAGACAACAAAAATCGAACAATCATGTTCGAAACACGAAGGATAAGAAAATTCAAACAACAACTCCCAGGATGATCTGTGAGAACAACAAGACGTGCATTCCCATAAGATCCACAGGAAAGGGAATAGCGATTGAAAAGTCACAACGACAAATGAGTTATTCCAAAACAATACCACACTCGTTCGATCAACAAAAGCAAGGGGCAGGACAAGCTCAGAAATGTCAACGAACATAGTGAGTCGACAGAGTCGAAAACACAAGAGTTCCAAATCCGATCCACTTCGAATAAAAGAACTAATAGAACCAGATGAGGTCACTCCCGAACAAGGTTCACAAGAATCGAACTGAACCCAAAAAGTCACATCGATAACCAGATCGACCCACAACAAGATCACTTGCTCGAACGTTTAAACCGAAATACAGAACAAGTTCATAAAGTATCAACGAACACGACGAGTCAATAGACCTGAGAAAGAGGAAATGCAGAAGTCAAAACGATACAGGCATTACATTCGACCTCTTATAAAAGAAATGTCGTTCCCGCAACTCACAACAACTGGAGTAAGGTGACAACACAAAAAGCAAACGACAGAAATATCTCCCATGGGCCTCTCAGATCCGATCCTCATATCTTTATCAAGTTCGCGCCCGAAAGACTCGGAACCCAACTCGCAAAATCGATCTTGTGTCCCTCGGGTCCACACTTGAAAAGCGCATCGACGAGAAGGACAATTGGCACGTACATGCCCCCGGCACAATACGTTCGAAATGCCTCGGCTCGGCATATCAAAAATACAGATGCTAGATACAATGGAACATAACACCGCAAAACAACATACCGAAGATGCCAACTCAGCATAA
Organism: Orobanche coerulescens; assembly: GCA_033398695.1. Lineage (NCBI taxonomy): Eukaryota > Viridiplantae > Streptophyta > Magnoliopsida > Lamiales > Orobanchaceae > Orobanche > Orobanche coerulescens. The sequence continues at coordinate 297,398 of JAWKAU010000154.1, forward strand.
TAAAGAATCATAACACATATCATATACAACGATTACCATCGTAAAGTAATACACACACAAACACTACAACAACGATGATTGTTCGCGACATCAACGGCCCGAACGATAATCGCACATAATTACAAACATTATGAAAAAATCACAAAATTACACAAAATTACAAACACAAGCTTCAACATCTCACACTCGTGAGACAACACGCAAATCGCCACGAGGCGATAAACAAGAACACTACTCACACCTCGCAGAGGGCTAGTACAATAATTGCGTGGCAATGCCTCGACGTTAATGCCACCATTTCGATCTTACTGGAGGAACATCAAAACGACAAAGCAAAACTCATACATACATTCCCAAACGCAAACGGAATTGATAGGTTTTAAAAAAAAAACAAGAAATAAAAACCACCTTTTGAAAATAATTTAGAAAAACAGGTTGATCTTGAGTATCACCTTTCAAAAAAGTACAAACGTGAAACATCGTTATCGAGACTTTGGAAAACCATTTCGCATTTGAGAAAAATGAGGACACTTTCTCTTAGTGGAAAACTTTCAGAATATTCGACCCTGGGTCTAAGTAAAAGTGTTTATAAAACATTGAAAAATATCTCAAAACATTTTGGTCCTCGAGGTAGAAGAATTGAAACATATCGTGGCACCTTGGAAGTACGATGAGAAAACAATTCATTTTAAACGTACGTCTCGAAATTTATTTCTAGGATACTCAAGATTTTCAAAGATAATTCAATGGGCTAGAATGCCCAAAAATCTCAGATAATTACACGGAACATTATAGCGTTGTGGGTCCCGCGCCGGAACCCACCAGGATAAAAACTATTTACAAAAACGCCAAAAGGGCCGATGACGGTAATATTTCAAAAACTCACAAAAGCCATTTACAAAATACTAAATACCGTCATAAGAATTTCGCCAAAACGATCAAGGCCATAATGTCAAAACTCGGTTAAGGGAATCGATTTTCAAAATAAAACTCAATCGGTAAAATACTGAAAGCCATTACAAAAGAACTCACGCAGTGGATAAAAAAAAATACAGTCCAACATGCACAATACAATTGAATACGTCTCACAGCATCTAGTTTAAACATATAACAAAACCATTCCTCGGAGTTTCCCACGAACTCAGTCGCCGATACCTTTTCGAAATCCATCAAGGTTTACAACTTCCACACCATACCACACCACCCGGTGGTTCAAAGATAAAACAATAATGTGCCCAGTTCTATACACATACTATATGCCACAAGTACTAAACACAATTATATTACACAATACTGTGTAAAGAAAATCATGCACCGCAATTAACTCACTAAGATAAAATCGAGATACACAGGTACGTCGCATAAAAGAGGAGACTTACATCCACAGGTCGCACGGAGGTGACGGTCGCCCACGATACTAATCTCGTCCGACAACATAACCGACACGTTGTGACTACGCACAACTCAACTTGTCACCTGATGACTCAAACGACATGACAACACATTGTTGTTAGTGTTTGATCCCTGCGATACGTGTGTGGTTTTGACCGTGTTTGAATTGGTAAGATCCAAACATCTCTGTTGATGTGACTGTGTGGATTGTTTTTAATGAAGTTCTAAAATTACAGTGTTAGTTCGTGCACTTGTGTGATGACTTAGAGTTGATGTTTTAACGTGCTGCTAATTATTGTCTTATCTTGACGTTGTGATATTTGTTTGGATGTGTTATTCTTATTGGTCGTTCGTCCAGTATGCCGAGAGGCCGTGGCCGAGGACGTGGTCGTAGTCGTGGTCGTGATCAGCAGCAATCATCCAGAGGTAATGTTGATATTGGCGCCGCCACCATCCTTCGTCAGGTGACTGACCGGTTGGCGCTTATGAATCAGACCGTACACCGAGACGGGATTCCGGATGAAGATAACGGAGCTGGTAAGTGGTTACGAGATGTGATGAGAATGCACCCGCCCTGTTTTGTAGGTTCTTCGGACTCGTTAGGCTGGGAGAATTGGCTCTTCCAGTTGGACAGAACATTTGATGCTGTAGCTTGCCCCGATGAGAGAAGAGTGCCTATTGCTCAATACCTACTCGACAGGGAATCTGCAGACTGGTGGGAGGCCGTAGCGCCTAGTGATCGTACCGCTACTTGGACTGAATTCAAAACTGCCATGGAGGCCGAGTATTGTCCGCCGCCTGTTAAAGAGCGTAGGATTGTCGAGTTTTTCTCGGCTACGCCCCGAGACGTGTCGATATCCCAGGCGATAGTCGATTATAATCGACAGCTTTGTTATGTTCGGGATCAGGTGAAAAGTGAGGCAGATAAGGTTCGTTATTTCGATATGCGTATGAAACCTCAGATTCGGCAGTGTATGGCTCCTTTTATGTGTACAACCTTGAAAGACTATCAGGATCGAGCCTTGGCGTTTGAGATGGCTATAATGTCTACCGAGCCCGTGTCGGTAGCGAAAAAGCAGAAGATTTCCGATGACGCATCGGGAAGTAAGGGAATTGGGATTCCCACACCTCAACCCTCGTATCAGCCGAGTATGGGACCTTCTCGGTCAGTTAGAGAACCCAAAAGACCCAAGTCGGTGTCTTTGAGTTCTGGTAATGCTCCTAGGTGTTTCAATTGTAACGTTCTCGGCCATGAACGCGCGCATTGTAAGAGTCCGCCAGTGACTTGTTATAATTGTGGACACGAGGGGCATCGAGTTCAGTACTGCGAGATTGTTGCCGAGATGATAAGGGACCGGAATTATATTCCTACTTCCGGAGGGCCCAGTGATGTCTAGTGATGGTGTTTTTGGTACCCGCTACACGGATTGTTTCGCGTGTAGAGATGTTTCTGTGACGCTTTTACATTTGGAACTTGTTGAATGATATTTTGTTTTGTGTAAGTTCCCGTTTAGTTGTTGAACCTACGGAGGCGTGTCAGTGGACCACGAGGTCATGATCATGGTATTTTATTATGTGTCGTTATATTTTGTTTCGTATCACTGTGATAACCTTAGTTTAAGTTTCGGGGCGAAACTTATTTTTTTGTGTGATAGAATGTAATATCCGGTATTCTCATTTTCTGTTATCTTGAAATTATTGGTGTTCTGACGTCGGACATTTTCTTGTTGATGAGTAATGGAATGATTTCTATCATGTTACTCTATTTGTTTCTTTCACATAGCCGTTCTAGTCGGGTGCGGCTTGTTGTCGCGTGCGTTTCTTTGATTTAATGTGTGCATGTGATGTGACGTAAATTGCTCGTTACTGTTTCAAATCATAGGCAGTGGCGTTGTGTTGATCGTCGCGTAGCGTGTTTTCACGCCGTATATTCCTTTGCGTTGTTTGTAACATTTCGCCGTTGGGCGTTAGTTACGCATTCTTGTGTATCTCGTTGAGTTTTTTTTCTGGCGGGATATTGCTTCTCCCTACTTGTTTTAAGTTTCGGGACGAAACTTCTTTTAAGGAGGGTAGAATGTAATATCCGCAATTTTCGATTTTCGGTAAATTTCTTTTTTCGGCCGGAGTCCGTTTTGACGACTCTCTCATGACTGTTTCGTCATTTCGAGAATGATTAATTCTGCACTTTTTGTCATCCGAGTTCGTTTCGGTATCGTTTGGCTGAGTTCCGAGCTTTTTAGACGCTTTTCCGCACTTGAGTTCGATTCTTGCGAATCTCGTTGGAAACTGCTATTTCGAGTTTCCCGTAAGTCCGTTTAACTCTGTTAGACGTGTTGTGAACTTCGGTTTGGTTATTCGATCACGTATCGTGATTTTCGGACGTTTTGGGCCATTTTTGTAATTTCCCAAAGTTTGGGGTAATTACTTCCGTTGTCGAATTTTGAGCCTTCGGGTGGTCGGAATCGTGTGTTCTCTTAGCGCTTGGATTCGTCTTTGCAAGTGCTTCGTAACCGTATCTTCGATTCATATTCAGGTTCGGGTTTTGGGGTCGTCGGGGCCGTCGGAAGTGGCCACGGCCGAGACGGCCGCAGCAGTCGGGCCTGGCCGAGTTACGGCCGTAAGGTGCCGGTTACGGCCGTAAGTGATCGGCAGGCATGGCCTGACGAATGCTGGTTACGGCCGTAAGGGCCGAGAGTTACGGCCGTAAGGTGCCAGGCAACTTCCGGACGAATGCTGGTTACGGCCGTAAGGGCCGAGAGTTACGGCCGTAAGGTGCCAGGCAACTTCCGGACGAATGCACGTTACGGCCGTAAGGACTGCCGACGGCCGTAAGTGCCGAGTTACGGCCGTAAGGCCGGCCGTTCTGGCCGTAAGTGATCGGCAGTCGGCTATTTAAAGGCCTGGACGTGGATCTTTCGGCCATTTTCCATTTTTCCTTCGTTTTTCGCGACCCTTCGACGGAATTTGAGGGTTTTTGATCGGGAACATCATGGAACATCATTTGTGGAAGGCTTGTGTTGATTATATCATCATCTAATCCGTGTTCTTCGTCCAAATCGAGGTATTTTGGCTTGAACCCTTGTTTTTGAAGATTTTAGGGGTTTTCCTTTTGATTTCGATTCCAATCCGTTTTTGATCAATTAGTTGTTGTATAAACGTTGTTTTGGACATGTTCTACGGATTGTATATCCGTATTTCGAGTTCGTTGGAACCCAATCGGGATTTTTGGTTTTCTTAGGAACCTTGAACATTTAGTATCCGATTAAATGTCTCAGAGGGTTCCCTTCAATTCTTGACCGTGTTTTCCTTTGTTTTCAATTGTTAATCTCATAGTAACCGTGTTTCCGTTGGATTTCACGGAGGATTGTAGGTGTTCGGGGTTTTCCGGGTTGTGCCGTATTCGTCGGAATATTCGGGTGCCGACTATCGAGGCAAGTATCTTATTATACGACTTGTATCTTGTGAATAGTAATTACGTATGATTTGTATGACGATTTTGCTTGCCCCCGTAAATATGTTCCGTTGAGTTGGTTGTGTTTTCCGAAATTTGAAGGCTTTGTGATAATAGTGATATATTGGTATACGTGTTAGGCGTTGTGCCATTTGTGCAGGATTGCGATGTACATATGAGATGGTTGTACACGTGTTTGTTCAATGTATTGTGTACCGAATGTGTGTTGTGTTGGTTAAGAGTCGTTGTGATGATCATGATGTTTGTGTTGTTTTGGTTTACATGCTTGATTGTACATTTCGGCGTAATGTGGAATGACTTGACATTTAATGATTATGAATTGTGTCGAGTCGATGTGTGTGTGATCCAGGTAGGGTCTGACGAGGCCTCTGGAGTTCGGTACATGATGTGTACGAACAAAGTGTGTGAACCAGGTAGGGTCTGACGAGGCCTCTGGAGTCCGGTACATGACGTGTACGGACAAGGTGTGTGATCCAGGTAGGGTCTGACGAGGCCTCTGGAGTTCGGTACATGATGTGTACGAACGATGTTGTAGCCGGGTAGGGTCCGTTGAGGCCTCCGGAGTTCGGTACATGATGTGTACGAACAGTATGTGTGATCCGGGTAAGGTCCGTTGAGGCCTCCGGAGTTCGGTACATGATGTGTACGAACAGTGTGTGTGGTCCGGGTAAGGTCCGTCGAGGCCTCCGGAGTTCGGTACATGATGTGTACGAACAGTGATCGTGTAGCAGTGATTGTTTGGGTAACATTTTAAATATGGATCTCGGACTCATAATGATATATTATTTAGTATGCTTTGAAACGAGAATCGGGCTAAGGCCCTATTGTTTACGAAAAGGTTTTGTAAATTGGGACTCGAGGTCCAAAAGATTTTCTGCTTTAAAAATCCCCGAGATGATGTGTTCCTTTTCAAATATCTCTTACTTGAGTTCGAAATTCTAAAACTTCTCGGGAACATTTTGATAATGGATTTCCGTATTAAATTCGTAGTAGCTTTTTGCTTGTTACATTTCGTATGGTTTGATACTTGCACTAGTAAAACAGTGGAGTTTTACTAACCCCAGATTATTCGGGGGGTGGATGTCTGTTTTGCGTCCAGGTACATGCAGATTCAGGGGAGCAGTCACAGGATTGGCACAAGAGGATGACGAGCTGCGATACTAATCATGAGTCGAGAGTTGTTTTATTTTTGTTGTGTTGTCAGAGTTGATTTCAGTCTTCCGATGTATTGTATTTCGACCCCTGCGTGGGTAATGTTGTTAGTCAGTCTTGTTGATAGAGTTGTGTGACCTCATCGGTCTGTGTGTTTATGTGTAAGTGACCTTAACGGTCTGTATTATTATATTGTTTGACCCTGGCCGGGCAAGCATTTGGTTGTTTATGGACGTTTAGCCTGGTAGATCCTTGCGGAAAGGGTTTACGGCATGTAATATCCCCATACGGTTTTGGGGTGTTACCATACGGTTTTGGGGGTGTTACATTTATGGTGTTACGAACGATGTTGTGGCCGGGTAGGGTCCGTTGAGGCCTCCGGAGTTCGGTACATGATGTGTACGAACAGTGTGTGTGGCCCGGGTAAGGTCCGTTGAGGCCTCCGGAGTTCGGTACATGATGTGTACGAACAGTGTGTGTGGCCCGGGTAAGGTCCGTTGAGGCCTCCGGAGTTCGGTACATGATGTGTACGAACAGTGTGTGTGGCCCGGGTAAGGTCCGTTGAGGCCTCCGGAGTTCGGTACATGATGTGTACGAATAATGATCGTGTAGCAGTGATTGTTCGGGTAACATTTTAAATATGGATCTCGGACTCATAATGATATATTATTTAGTATGCTTTGAAACGAGAATCAGGCTAAGGCCCTAATGTTTACGAAAAGGTTTTGTAAATTGGGACTCGAGGTCCAAAAGAATTTACCTTTAAAAATCCCGAGATGATGTGTTCCTTTTCAAATATCTCTTACTTGAGTTCGAAATTCTAAAACTTCTCGAACATTTTGATAATTGATTTACGTATTAAATTCGTAGTTGCTATTTGCTTGTTACATTTCGTATGGTTTGATACTTGCACTAGTAAAACGGTGGAGTTTTACTAACCCCGAGTATTCGGGGTGGATGTCTGCTCTGCGTCCGGTACATGCGAGTTCGGGAGCAACACAGGATTAGCACAAGGGGATGACGAGTGCGATACTAATCAAGAGTTGAGAGTTGGTAGAGTTTAGTTGTATTGTTAGAGTTGATTCGGTCTTCATTGTATTGTATTTCGACCCCTGTGTGGGTAATGTTGTTAGTCGATCCGTTGATAGAGTTGTGTGACCTCATCGGTGCATTGTGTTTATGTGTAAGTGACCTTAACGGTCTGTATTATTATATTGTTTGACCCTGGTCGGGCAAGCATTTGGTTGTTTATGGACGTTTAGCCTGGTAGATCCTTGCGGAAAGGGTTTACGGCGTGTAATATTCCCATACGGTTTTGGGGGTGTTACATTTATGGTATCACGAACGATGTTGAAAGAATGTTGGGCCGAGCCCCACGAGATTTATGGAAATGTTTCCGGTATTGTAAACTGTTGAATTATGAAACAAGTTTTGGGTTAAGGCCCTTAAGTTTTTCGAAAGGTTTTGTGAATAAGGACTTGAGGTCTTAAGGTTCTGAAATTCTAAAAATAATTCCCGAGATGATAATCTTATTTTCGAGTGCTTCATAGCTTATCTTCTCTTGTGAAAACCTCCCGGGAATATTTGATACTTGATTATTATATTTGATCACGATTATTAATTGCTTGTTACATTTCGTATGATTTGATACTTGCACTAGTAAAACAGTGGAGTTTTACTAACCCCCGAGTAATCGGGGGGTGGATGTCTGTTTTGCGTCCAGGTACATGCAGATTCAGGGGAGTAGTCACAGGATTGGCATAAGAGGATGACGAGCTGCGATACTAATCATGAGTCGAGAGTTATTTTGATTTTTGTTGTGTTGTCAGAGTTGATTTCAGTTTTCCGCTGTATTGTATTTCGACCCCTGTGTGGGTAATGTTATTTAAGTCAGTTTTATCGATTGGGTTGTGTGACCTCATCGGTCTGTGTATTCACGTGTAAGTGACCATATCGGTCTGTATCATTTTATTGTTTGACCCTGGTCGGGCAAGCATTTGGTTGTTTATGGATGCTTAGCCTGGTAGATCCTTGTGGAAAGGGTCTACGGCTTGTAATATTCCCATACGGATTTGGGGATGTTACAAATGGGAGAAAATCGAGTCGGACTGTTTCTTCATTTTTCCATAATTTGTCTCTATGTGTTTATAAAATTTGACACGCTTTTATTTGGGGTTGTTCGGACCCGAAACAGAGCTGATACGATAAGAACTCGATTTTCGGAAAATTCTCATAGGGGTTAGTACACCGAAAATGGGAGAAAATTGAGTCGGTCCATTTCTTGATAGTTTTTCATGATTTGTCCCTATGTATTTATAAAATTTGACACGCTTTTATTTGGGGTTGTTCGGACACGAATCGGAGCTGATATTATGAGAACTCGGTTTTCGGAAAATCCTCATAAGGGTTAGTACACTAAAAATGGGAGAAAATTGAGTCGGACCGTTTTCTTGATATTTTTTCATAATTTGTCCCTATGGGTTTGTAAAATTTGACATGCTTTTATTTGGGGTTGTTCGGATCCGAATCGGAGCTGATGCGATGAGAACTCGGTTTTCAGAAAATTCTCATAGTGGTTAGTACACGAAAAATGGGAGAAAATTGAGTCGGTCCATTTTCTTCATTTTTCCACAAATTGTCCCTATGAGTTTATAAAATTTGACACGCTTTTATTTGGGGTTGTGCGGACCCGAATCGGAGCTGATATGACGAGAACTCGGTTTTCGGAAAATCTTCATAAGGGCTAGTGCACCGAAAATGGGAGAAAATTGAGTCGGGCCTTTTTCTTGATATGTTTTCATGATTTGTCCCTATGGGTTTATAAAATTTGACACGCTTTTATTTGGGGTTGTTCGGATTCGAATCGGAGCTGATGCGATGAGAACTCGGTTTTCGGAAAATCCTCATAAGGGTTAGTACACCGGAAATGGGAGAAAACTGAGTCGGGCCGTTTTCTTGATATTTTTTCATGATTTGTCCCTATGGGTTTATAAAATTTGACACGCTTTTATTTGGGGTTGTTCAGATTCGAATCAGAGCTGATGCGATGAGAACTCAGTTTTCAGAAAATTCTCATAGTGGTTAGTACACAGAAAATGGGAGAAAATCGAGTTAGATTGTTTCTTCATTTTTCCATAATTTGTCTCTATGGGTTTATAAAATTTGACATGCTTTTATTTGGGGTTGTTCGGACCCGAATCGGATCTGATACGATGAGAACTCGATTTTCGGAAAATTCTCATAGGGGCTAGTACACCGAAAATGGGAGAAAATTGAGTCGTGCCGTTTTCTTGATATTTTTTCATGATTTGTCCCTATGGGTTTTTAAAATTTGACACGATTTTATTTGGGGTTGTTCGGATCCGAATCGGAGCTGATGCGATGAGAACTCGGTTTTTAGAAAATTCTCATAGTGGTTAGTACACGGAAAATGGGAGAAAATCGAGTCGGACTGTTTCTTCATTTTTCCATAATTTGTCTCTATGGGTTTATATAATTTGACACGCTTTTATTTGGGGTTGTTCGGACCCGAATCGGAGCTGATACGATGAGAAATCGATTTTCGGAAAATTCTCATAGGGGTTAGTACACCGAAAATGGGAGAAAAATGAGTCGGTCCATTTTCTTGATAGTTTTTCATGATTTGTCCCTATGTGTTTATAAAATTTGACACGCTTTTATTTGGGGTTGTTCAGATTCGAATCAGAGCTGATGCGATGAGAACTCAGTTTTCAGAAAATTCTCATAGTGGTTAGTACACAGAAAATGGGAGAAAATCGAGTTAGATTGTTTCTTCATTTTTTCCATAATTTGTCTCTATGGGTTTATAAAATTTGACATGCTTTTATTTGGGGTTGTTCGGACCCGAATCGGATCTGATACGATGAGAACTCGATTTTCGGAAAATTCTCATAGGGGCTAGTACACCGAAAATGGGAGAAAATTGAGTCGTGCCGTTTTCTTGATATTTTTTCATGATTTGTCCCTATGGGTTTTTAAAATTTGAAACGATTTTATTTGGGGTTGTTCGGATCCGAATCGGAGCTGATGCGATGAGAACTCGGTTTTTAGAAAATTCTCATAGTGGTTAGTACACGGAAAATGGGAGAAAATCGAGCCGGACTGTTTTCTTCATTTTTCAACAATTTGTCCCTATGTGTTTATAAAATTTGACACGCTTTTATTTGGGGTTGTTCGGACCCGAATCGGATCTAATACGGTGAGAACTCGATTTTCGGAAAATTCTCATAGGGCGTACACCGAAAATGGGAGAAAATTGAATCGGTCCATTTTCTTGATATTTTTTCATGATTTGTCCCTATGTGTTTATAAAATTTGACACGCTTTTATTTGGGGTTGTTCGGATTCGAATCGGAGCTGATGCGATGAGAACTCGATTTTTAGAAAATTCTCATAGTGGTTAGTACACGGAAAATGGGAGAAAATCGAGTCGGACTGTTTCTTCATTTTTCCATAATTTGTCTCTATGTGTTTATAAAATTTGACACGCTTTTATTTGGGGTTGTTCGGACCCGAAACAGAGCTGATACGATAAGAACTCGATTTTCGGAAAATTCTCATAGGGGTTAGTACAGAAAATGGGAGAAAATTGAGTCTGTCCATTTCTTGATAGTTTTTCATGATTTGTCCCTATGTATTTATAAAATTTGACACGCTTTTATTTGGGGTTGTTCGGACACGAATCGGAGCTGATATGATGAGAACTCGGTTTTCGGAAAATCCTCATAAGGGTTAGTACACTAAAAATGGGAGAAAATTGAGTCGGACCGTTTTCTTGATATTTTTTCATAATTTGTCCCTATGGGTTTGTAAAATTTGACATGCTTTTATTTGGGGTTGTTCGGATCCGAATCGGAGCTGATGCGATGAGAACTCGGTTTTCAGAAAATTCTCATAGTGGTTAGTACACGAAAAATGGGAGAAAATTGAGTCGGTCCATTTTCTTCATTTTTCCACAAATTGTCCCTATGAGTTTATAAAATTTGACACGCTTTTATTTGGGGTTGTGCGGACCCGAATCGGAGCTGATATGACGAGAACTCGGTTTTCGGAAAATCTTCATAAGGGCTAGTGCACCGAAAATGGGAGAAAATTGAGTCGGGCCTTTTTCTTGATATGTTTTCATGATTTGTCCCTATGGGTTTATAAAATTTGACACGCTTTTATTTGGGGTTGTTCGGATTCGAATCGGAGCTGATGCGATGAGAACTCGGTTTTCGGAAAATCCTCATAAGGGTTAGTACACCGGAAATGGGAGAAAACTGAGTCGGGCCGTTTTCTTGATATTTTTTCATGATTTGTCCCTATGGGTTTATAAAATTTGACACGCTTTTATTTGGGGTTGTTCAGATTCGAATCAGAGCTGATGCGATGAGAACTCAGTTTTCAGAAAATTCTCATAGTGGTTAGTACACAGAAAATGGGAGAAAATCGAGTTAGATTGTTTCTTCATTTTTCCATAATTTGTCTCTATGGGTTTATAAAATTTGACATGCTTTTATTTGGGGTTGTTCGGACCCGAATCGGATCTGATACGATGAGAACTCGATTTTCGGAAAATTCTCATAGGGGCTAGTACACCGAAAATGGGAGAAAATTGAGTCGTGCCGTTTTCTTGATATTTTTTCATGATTTGTCCCTATGGGTTTTTAAAATTTGACACGATTTTATTTGGGGTTGTTCGGATCCGAATCGGAGCTGATGCGATGAGAACTCGGTTTTTAGAAAATTCTCATAGTGGTTAGTACACGGAAAATGGGAGAAAATCGAGTCGGACTGTTTCTTCATTTTTCCATAATTTGTCTCTATGGGTTTATATAATTTGACACGCTTTTATTTGGGGTTGTTCGGACCCGAATCGGAGCTGATACGATGAGAAATCGATTTTCGGAAAATTCTCATAGGGGTTAGTACACCGAAAATGGGAGAAAAATGAGTCGGTCCATTTTCTTGATAGTTTTTCATGATTTGTCCCTATGTGTTTATAAAATTTGACACGCTTTTATTTGGGGTTGTTCGGACCCGAATCGGAGCTGATGCGATGAGAACTCAGTTTTCAGAAAATTCTCATAGTGGTTAGTACACGGAAAATGGGAGAAAATCGAGTTAGACTGCTTTCTTCATTTTTCCATAATTTGTCTCTTTGGATTTATAAAATTTGACACGCTTTTATTTGGGGTTGTTCGGATTCGAATCGGAGTCGATGCGATGAGAACTCGATTTTTAGAAAATTCTCATTGTGGTTTGAACACGTAAATTGGGAGAAAATCGAGTCGGACTTTTTATTCATTTTTCCATAATTTGTCTCTATGTGTTTATAAAATTTGACACGCTTTTATTTGGGGTTGTTCGGACCCGAAACAGAGCTGATACGATAAGAACTCGATTTTCGGAAAATTCTCATAGGGGTTAGTACACCGAAAATGGGAGAAAATTGAGTCGGTCCATTTCTTGATAGTTTTTCATGATTTGTCCCTATGTATTTAGAAAATTTGACACGCTTTTATTTGGGGTTGTTCGGACCCGAATCGGGTGATATGATGAGAACTTCGGTTTGGAAAATCCTCATAAGGGTTAGTACACCGGAAATGGGAGAAAATTGAGTCGGACCGTTTTCTTGATATTTTTTCATAATTTGTCCCTATGGGTTTGTAAAATTTGACACGCTTTTATTTGGGGTTGTTCGGATCCGAATCGGAGCTGATGCGATGAGAACTTCGGTTTTGGAAAATTCTCATAGTGGTTAGTACGAAAAATGGGAGAAAATTGAGTCGGTCCATTTTCTTCATTTTTCCACAAATTGTCCCTATGAGTTTATAAAATTTGACACGCTTTTATTTGGGGTTGTGCGGACCCGAATCGGAGCTGATATGATGAGAACTCAGTTTTCGGAAAATCCTCATAAGGGCTAGTGCACCGAAAATGGGAGAAAATTGAGTCGGGCCGTTTTCTTGATATGTTTTCATGATTTGTCCCTATGGGTTTATAAAATTTGACACGCTTTTATTTGGGGTTGTTCGGATTCGAATCGGAGCTGATGCGATGAGAACTCGGTTTTCGGAAAATCCTCATAAGGGTTAGTACACCGGAAATGGGAGAAAACTGAGTCGGGCCGTTTTCTTGATATTTTTTCATGATTTGTCCCTATGGGTTTATAAAATTTGACACGCTTTTATTTGGGGTTGTTCAGATTCGAATCAGAGCTGATGCGATGAGAACTCAGTTTTCAGAAAATTCTCATAGTGGTTAGTACACAGAAAATGGGAGAAAATCGAGTTAGATTGTTTCTTCATTTTTTCCATAATTTGTCTCTATGGGTTTATAAAATTTGACATGCTTTTATTTGGGGTTGTTCGGACCCGAATCGGATCTGATACGATGAGAACTCGATTTTCGGAAAATTCTCATAGGGGCTAGTACACCGAAAATGGGAGAAAATTGAGTCGTGCCGTTTTCTTGATATTTTTTCATGATTTGTCCCTATGGGTTTTTAAAATTTGACACGATTTTATTTGGGGTTGTTCGGATCCGAATCGGAGCTGATGCGATGAGAACTCGGTTTTTAGAAAATTCTCATAGTGGTTAGTACACGGAAAATGGGAGAAAATCGAGCCGGACTGTTTTCTTCATTTTTCCACAATTTGTCCCTATGTGTTTATAAAATTTGACACGCTTTTATTTGGGGTTGTTCGGACCCGAATCGGATCTAATACGATGAGAACTCTATTTTCGGAAAATTCTCATAGGGCGTACACCGAAAATGGGAGAAAATTGAATCGGTCCATTTTCTTGATATTTTTTCATGATTTGTCCCTATGTGTTTATAAAATTTGACACGCTTTTATTTGGGGTTGTTCGGATTCGAATCGGAGCTGATGCGATGAGAACTCGATTTTTAGAAAATTCTCATAGTGGTTAGTACACGAAAAATGGGAGAAAATTGAGTCGGTCCATTTTCTTCATTTTTCCACAAATTGTCCCTATGAGTTTATAAAATTTGACACGCTTTTATTTGGGGTTGTGCGGACCCGAATCGGAGCTGATATGATGAGAACTCAGTTTTCGGAAAATCCTCATAAGGGCTAGTGCACCGAAAATGGGAGAAAATTGAGTCGGGCCGTTTTCTTGATATGTTTTCATGATTTGTCCCTATGGGTTTATAAAATTTGACACGCTTTTATTTGGGGTTGTTCGGATTCGAATCGGAGCTGATGCGATGAGAACTCGGTTTTCGGAAAATCCTCATAAGGGTTAGTACACCGGAAATGGGAGAAAACTGAGTCGGGCCGTTTTCTTGATATTTTTTCATGATTTGTCCCTATGGGTTTATAAAATTTGACACGCTTTTATTTGGGGTTGTTGATTCGAATCGGAGCCGATGCGATGAGAACTCGATTTTGAAAAATTCTCATAGTGGTTAGTACACAGAAAATGGGAGAAAATCGAGTTAGATTGTTTCTTCATTTTTTCCATAATTTGTCTCTATGGGTTTATAAAATTTGACATGCTTTTATTTGGGGTTGTTCGGACCCGAATCGGATCTGATACGATGAGAACTCGATTTTCGGAAAATTCTCATAGGGGCTAGTACACCGAAAATGGGAGAAAATTGAGTCGTGCCGTTTTCTTGATATTTTTTCATGATTTGTCCCTATGGGTTTTTAAAATTTGACACGATTTTATTTGCGGTTGTTCGGATCCGAATCGGAGCTGATGCGATGAGAACTCGGTTTTTAGAAAATTCTCATAGTGGTTAGTACACGGAAAATGAGAGAAAATCGAGCTTTATGCTTTCTTCATTTTTCCACAATTTGTCCCTATGTGTTTATAAAATTTGACACGCTTTTATTTGGGGTTGTTCGGACCCGAATCGGATCTAATACGATGAGAACTCTATTTTCGAAAAATTCTCATAGGGCGTACACCGAAAATGGGAGAAAATTGAATCGGTCCATTTTCTTGATATTTTTTCATGATTTGTCCCTATGTGTTTATAAAATTTGACACGCTTTTATTTGGGGTTGTTCAGATTCGAATCGGAGCTGATGCGATGAGAACTCGATTTTTAGAAAATTCTCATAGTGGTTAGTACACGGAAAATGGGAGAAAATCGAGTCGGACTGTTTCTTCATTTTTCCATAATTTGTCTCTATGTGTTTATAAAATTTGACACGCTTTTATTTGGGGTTGTTCGGACCCGAAACAGAGCTGATACGATAAGAACTCGATTTTCGGAAAATTCTCATAGGGGTTAGTACACCGAAAATGGGAGAAAATTGAGTCGGTCCATTTCTTGATAGTTTTTCATGATTTGTCCCTATGTATTTATAAAATTTGACACGCTTTTATTTGGGGTTGTTCGGACCCGAATCGGAGCTGATATGATGAGAACTCGGTTTTCGGAAAATCCTCATAAGGGTTAGTACACCGGAAATGGGAGAAAATTGAGTCGGACCGTTTTCTTGATATTTTTTCATAACTTGTCCCTATGGGTTTGTAAAATTTGACACGCTTTTATTTGGGGTTGTTCGGATTCGAATCGGAGCTGATGCGATGAGAACTCGATTTTTAGAAAATTCTCATAGTGGTTAGTACACGGAAAATGGGAGAAAATCGAGTCGGACTGTTTCTTCATTTTTCCATAATTTGTCTCTATGTGTTTATAAAATTTGACACGCTTTTATTTGGGGTTGTTCGGACCCGAAACAGAGCTGATACGATAAGAACTCGATTTTCGGAAAATTCTCATAGGGGTTAGTGTAATACCCGTAATTTCGATTTCCGGTAATTTCTTTTTTTCGGAGAAAGTCCGTTTTGACGACTCGCTCATGACCGTTTCGTCATTTCGAGAATGATTAATTCTGCACTTTTTGTCATCCGAGTTCGTTTCGGTATCGTTTTGCTGAGTTCCGAGCTTTTTAGACGCTTTTCCGCACTTGAGTTCGATTCTTGCGAATCTCGTCCGAAACTGTTGTTTCGAGTTTCTCGTAAGTTCATTTAATGTTATTATTCTTGTTGCAAGCTTTGGTTTGGTGTTTCGATCGCGTATCGTGATTTTCGGACGTTTTGGGCCATTTTCGTAATTTCCCAAAGTTTTGGGTAATTACTTCCGTTGTCGGATTCCGAGCCTTCGGTTGGTCGGAATTGTGTGTTCTCTTAGTTCTTAGATTCGTCTTTGCGAGTACGTTGTAACCGTATCATCGATTCGTATTCAGGTTCGGGTTTCGGGGTCGTTCGGGCTGTCGGAGTTGGCCCCGGCCGACATGGCCGGCAACTGGCCCAGGGCAGTCTTGGCCGAGTCACGGCCGGTAGTGCTCGGCAGCTTCTGGCCGAGTCATGGCCGGTAGTGCTCGACAGCTTCTGGCCAAGCAGGCCGTACCGTGGGCCGCGGCACATGCTGGCAGGGCCGCGGCACACTCTGTGTGTCACGGGGTGCGGCTCACTGAGGTTCAGGCCGTCGAATTCGTGCAGCGGATCACGAATCACCCGTGCGCCTAGGAGACTTCCGAGTCTCCGTCCGGCTACCATCAACGAGATTTCATATAATACCAACATTAGAGATATCATGCACTGGTCCATTGTGCTATGCGTAAAACGCTAGGCACCCGCCTGTCCTTTGCCTCCGACCAACTAAGGGCCGGTATCTCATACCCTTCAATCTTAACCCGCAATGGCACTCGGCACTAAGGGTCACTCGCATGCCCGAAGTGCGATTCCTCGTGCTCGACACTCACTCGGGACTTCCTAGGTGCAGTACCTTGGCGCCCTTGAGAGTACCTCACTCGAGACGGACAACCTTTTAGATCTTGGCTTAGATTCATGCCATCAATAGATATTTGCCCCTCACAATGTTTGGGACTACTTCGCATACCGACGTATTACCTTCAATCCGCAATGTGGTGTTGTCTCGCAACCACATGTACAAGCCAACGATCCCCCGCAGCATAGCCGGAACCGATAGCTAATGCTTACGAGTAAGCTCACGAGGCGTATGATTTAAATGTAATATCCGTGTTTTCTATTTTTGGTAATTTCTATTTTTGGTGTATGTTCGTTTCGGACAACTCGCTTAGTACTGTTTTGGAATTCTGAATCTATTTTGTTCTTGGAGTTTTTCCGTCTGGATGAGTTTCGAGGATGTTTTTGCATAATTTCATCTTAATTTATATCTTGTCGTATGTGCGTTCGATTCTCGTAAAACTTGTTCGTTTCCGTTGTTTCTTGATTTGTATAAGTATGTATGGTTGAATTGGTCGTGTTGAAATTTTCGGTTTGTTAATCCGACGTTGCATCGTGATTTTTCGGGCTCTTGGGCCGTTTTTGTAATTTTCATAAGTTTGGGGAATTTCGCTTCATTTGCTTCATTTGAGACTCTCTAGTGATCGGGATTATATTCTCTTTCAAAACTCACTTCGTTGTTTCGATACCCCATGTTTATACTTTTGATTCTATCCTTGTGTTGCGTTTCGTCGTTGTATCATTTGTCTTTGAGCTAAGTGTTTAGCGATCTTTGACTGCTTTGCATGCATAACGACGTTATGCATGCTCCTTTACGTGCGTTATATAGGTATCATAACGTCGTTATACCCCATTGGTAACGACGTTATGGTTTCGCGAAAGTGTCCAGATTGTTCGTTACGTGCGTTAACTGAGAGGGGTTACGACGTAACCTTCATAACGCACGTTAACAATAGGCGTTAACGTCGTAACTCGCCGTCAGTCTTTTAATTCGACTTATTTCCGGTCGACTTATTTCACTCCTTTTCTTTCTTTCGCGACGTGAGTTTCCTTTGGGCGATTTCAAGCGATTCATCCGGTGCAATCCGTAGGAACCTTCTAAAGATCGATTTTTGCGTCCCAAGCAAGGTTTATCATCATCATAATCATCCTCCATCCGTCCGAATCGAGGTATACATCGATGAACCCTATTTTTTTGGGGATTTCGGGATTTTTGGCATAATTCTTCCTTTTAATCCGTTTTGGCTTCGACGACTTGTTAGATTACGATTGTGTAGTCGTAAATCCCTTGTTTCCAGTATAGTTTAATGGATTTAACCTAGTAATTTCTTCATTTCTAGATTATAGCCATCATGGACTTCGTATTTTCCGACAAATCGTCCCAAGGGGTAGAATTAGGATTAATTCTTACCTTTCCGCATTATTGAGACTTGTGTATACCGTTATTGTGTTAGGAACGGATTTGGGAAGATTGTTCGGACCGAAACCTATTCCTTCGTCGTTTCCTTCGTTTCGTTTCTTTCAAGGCAAGTACATGTATTACATTCCGTTATGTATGTTACGTTTTCAAAGTGAATGATGAATTGTGGTTTTCGGGTGCGTGAGTTGTGTTCCTTCCACCCGGAGTGTCCGACGGGATGTCTGGGGGTCGATACTAAGGGGTACGGCCGCGGAAGTGGACTTGGGTGCGTGTGTGATTGAACTTCCACCCGGAGTGTCCGACGGGATGTCTGGGGGTCGATACTAAGGGGTACGGCCGCGGAAGTGGTATCCCACCCGGAGTGTTCGACGGGATGTCTGGGGGTCGATACTAAGGGGTACGGCCACGGGATACCAGTTGTGATTTTGTGATATCGTGATGATTGGAACTGATTTGATTGCCAATGTAGTATTCCGGAATATATATATATGGCAAATGATTTCTGATTGAGATGATTGTGCTAAAAACCGTATTTTGTATATAATGTTGTGTAATTGTGTACTTGCACTAGCCATTCGAATGCTAACCCCTTAAATGGGGGAAATGCGTCTTATGCATTTCAGGTACCGGGAGAGCTGAGGAGCAGGCACGGGACACGCACGTAAAGGATGGGCTGGCTTGATGATGTGGCTCGAGTCTGTAATTTTATGTTTTGTCATTGCATTTGTCGAGTACTGGAATTAAACTGTCTACTTTTAAACTTGGTTTAAGTCCCCTGCGTGGGCAACGGATTGGTATTTATTTTATGTTCCATGTACTCCGTTAAAATTGTTTTGGCCGAGGCCACGGCCTTATTTACTTTGAGTGCATTGTTTTGGAATTACATTGCGGGTTATGTGTCATGTGTTAGCCTGGTAGACCTCACGAGGGCTCTACGGCGTGTAATGTCCCATTTGCGAATTGGGGTGTTACATTTTTGGTATCAGAGCTTAGGTTTTGAATACCTAGGCTGTCGGTTAATTTTTGGGTCTGTTAGTTGCGTCATTAGAGTCAGTCGTTGAGCCTAATATCATCATGCTACCGTCTTTTCGTGCGACCCGTGGCTGTAAGTCTTCTCAAACTCTTTTATTCTGTATTCGTTTTCTTGCGTTGTTCGGAATTGAGGATTATGATTACCAACCTTGTAAATTGTGAATTTTTCTGATCTTGTTCTTTTCGTATTTTCTTCAGTATGTTGAGAGGTCGTGGTAGACCAGCTAGGGGACGCGGCCGAGGCCGTGGTCGGGGTGCTGATAATGAAGAGGGCTCACTTTCTCAGTCCTCTGCAGACTCAGCCTCTCACTCAGTGCCGTCGGGTAATAATGCCGACGCCGGGGCTACTGCCGTACTTCAGCAGCTAGTAGACCAGCTTGCTCAGATAGCTCAGGGTGGACGCCAGAATCCGCCCCCGACACCTGAAGAGGAAGCTAGTAAGTGGCTTCAGACGGTGTCTAAGATGCACCCTCCTCGTTTCTCCGGATCTTCTGACTCCCTCGGTTGGGAGAATTGGCTCTTTCAGCTGTCCAGGGCCTTTGATGCCGTAGCTTGTCCCGAAGACAGGAGGGTACATATTGCCCAGTACCTCCTGGATAAGGAAGCTGCGGAGTGGTGGGAGGCCGTTGCGCCCAGAGATCGTCGGGCCACTTGGGATGAGTTCAGGGCTGCTATGGAAGCAGAATATTGTCCACCGCCAGTTAAGGAGCGCAGAATTGTGGAGTTTTTCACCGCTACACCTCAGGATGTGCCGATTTCTCAGGCCATTATTTCCTACAATCAGCAGTTGGGTTTTGTGAGAGACCAGGTGAGGACGGAGGCTGATAAAATCCGTTACTTCAATATGCGCATGAAACCGCATATCAGGCAGAGTATGGCACCGCTCATATGTGCCACCTTGAAGGAAAATCAGGATCGCGCTGGCGATCGAGATGGCTGTCCCGGAATCAGAGTCGGTTTCGGAAGCTAAGAAGCAGAAGACCACTGGCGGGTTCTCGGCCGGTAAAGGTGGTCAGTTTTCGAGGTCTCGTTCTGTTCCTACGCACGGGAAGAGACCGTTTCAGCCGGCTGGGGGATCTCAGGGTAATCGTTCAGTCCAGTCCGTTGCTTCTGGTGGCAGGGTTTGTTTTAACTGCAACCAATATGAGCATTTGATGAAGGATTGCCCTTTTCCTCCAGTTATTTGTTTTACTTGCGGGCAGACCGGGCATCGGGCAGCCCATTGTGAGAGGGCCACCAGGGCCGCTAGAGTCCCGACTACCACCGCCGATCGGAGGGAGCACAGCATTCCAGTTACTCATGTTCCGCAGGGTTCGGGCCGTGGTAGGGGTCGGGGTCAGCCGGATCACCGTACAGCGTCGAGTTCGGGTTCAGTTCACCCCCGGTTGTATCAGATGAGGCGTACAGAGGAGACAGACGTTCCAGTGGCGTCAGGTACCACTCAGATCCTTACTCATCCAGTTTCAGTACTTTTTGATTCGGGTGCTACCCATTCCTTTATTGCTTCGGATTGTGTGAGTCGTATTGGTTTTGACTGCTTGTTTGAGTGTGAGCCGTTTGTAGTGGGTACACCCAGTGGAGATCGTATGGTTGGGGACCGGGAAGTTAGGGATTGCCCAGTGAGGATCGGGAGCCGGGATTGGCCCTCGAATCTCATTGTTATAGACCTTAAGGGTGAGGATTTGATCCTCGGGGACGATTGGTTAGATCGTCACGGTGCTATCATGAACTATCGGACTCGTACCATCTCGATAGTTGCCGAGGACGGCACCGAGCATACTCTAGTCGGTTGTAAGCCGGGTAGATCGGGGAGTGTGATTAGCGCCTTGAAGGCGATGAAACTTTTGAACCAGGGTTGTGTCGGCTACTGGTGTTTCGCTCTGCAGGCGGAAGATGGTGGGGTTGACATATTGTCGATTCCAGTTGTTAGCGAGTATCCCGATGTATTTCCGGATGACTTGCCGGGATTACCACCACATCGAGAGGTGGAGTTTCCTATTGACCTTGAGCCGAACGCGGCCCCTATTTCTCGAGCACCGTACCGTATGGCACCGTCGGAAATGCTAGAGTTGAAGAATCAGTTGGGAGAGTTGTTAGATAAAGGGTATATTCGACCGAGCGCATCGCCTTGGGGTGCGCCTGTACTTTTTGTCAAGAAGAAGGATGGATCGCTTCGTTTATGCATCGACTATCGAGAATTAAACAAGCTAACCATCAAAAATAAATACCCTTTGCCCAGATTGACGATTTGTTTGATCGGCTTGGGGCGGTCTTTTCAAGATTGATTTGCGATCGGGCTACTACGATTGAGGATTCGGACGTCGATATTCGAAAGCCGCCTTCTGACGAGATATGGCCATTACGAGTTTGTGGTTATGCCTTTCGGGCAACTAATGCCCAGCAGTTGTTCATGCGGTTGATGAACAAAGTTTTTATTGAGTATCTGGACAAATTCGTAGTCGTTTTTATTGACGATATTCTCATCTATTCACGGAGTCGGGAGGAGCACGCCTTACATCTTCGGATTGTATTAGACACTTTGAGGGCTGAGCAGTTGTACGCGAAGTTCTCTAAGTGTGAGTTTTGGCTCGAGGAAGTTACGTTCCTCGGGCATGTGATTTCAGCAGAGGGAGTTCGGGTAGATCCGCAGAAGATAGAGGCAGTGATGGCTTGGGAGCCGCCTAAAAATGTGAAGGAGGTGAGGAGTTTTCTGGGTCTTGCCGGCTATTACCGTAGATTCGTTGAGGGATTTTCTAAGATCGCTAGACCACTCACTCAGTTGCTCCAGAAAACTCAGAAGTTCGAGTGGACTGCAGACAGGCAGGACAGTTTTGACGAGTTAAAGAGACGTTTGACTACCGCACCCGTTTTAGCATTGCCTCAGGGGAACGAGGATTTCGTAGTGTATAGTGATGGTTCGGGCCTTGGGCTTGGATGTGTTTTGATGCAGAGAGACAGAGTGATTGCTTATGCGTCCCGCCAATTGAAACCTTATGAGGTAAATTATCCCACGCACGATTTGGAGTTAGTCATGGTCGTTTCGCCTTTAAAGATATGGAGGCATTATCTCTATGGGTCGTGTAAGATTTTTACGGACCACAAGAGTCTGAAGTACATCTTCAGCCAGAAAGAGTTGAATATGAGGCAGCGTAGGTGGTTAGAGCTAATTAAAGATTACGACCTCGAGATACTTTACCATCCGGGTAAGGCCAACGTAGTGGCTGATGCGTTGAGCCGAAAACCGATGGCTTTACAGATGTTAGAGGTACTTACACCACAGAGTAGAATCCAGAGAGATTTCATCTGTCAGAATATTGAGGTTTGGGTTCAGAGAGTTCAGGGCCAGCTTTGTGCGTTAGAGATCACTTCGTCCTTGACTGATGATATTAAGGCGAAACAGTATGATGATCCGTGTTTGGTCCAGTTGAGGGAGGATGTGAGGAAGGGGAAAGCCCCTGGATTTGTGATTCAGGATGATGGCGTTCTGAGATTTCGCGGCAGATTATGTGTACCGAATGTTATTGAGCTGAGACAGAAGATCTTGAGCGAAGCTCATACCACGCCTTACTCCATACATCCTGGTACGAGTAAAATGTACAAGGACGTGAGGAGTAACTACTGGTGGAGTAATTTGAAGACAGACGTTAGCGAGTTCGTGTCGAGATGTTTGACCTGTCAGCAGGTTAAGATCGAGCATCAGCGACCCGCGGGGTTTTTGCGACCACTTCCCATCCCGGAGTGGAAATGGGAGGATATTTCTATGGATTTCATTACCAGTATGCCTAGGACTCGGACTGGAATGAACATGATTTGGGTTATTGTCGATCGACTGACCAAATCAGCTCATTTTCTGGGTATTAAGGACACTTGGGGTCCAGAGAGGCTGGCACGAGTGTTTATTGCAGAGATCGTGAGATTACATGGGACTCCTAAGAGTATTGTTTCGGATCGTGATGGCCGGTTTGTATCACATTTTTGGCAGTCGTTCATCGAGCTTTGGGACCGAGTTGAGACTCGACGCCTTACCACCCTCGCATCGACGGGCAATGAGCGGACGATCCAGACGTTGGAGGATATGTTGAGAGCTCGTGCCCTAGATTGGAAGGATGATTGGGAGTCGCACTTGCCGTTGATCGAGTTTACGTACAACAATAGTTGGCACGCCTCGATCAAAGTGGCACCATTTGAGGCATTGTATGGGAGGAGGTGCAGATCGCCGTTGTGTTGGGACGATGCGTCCGAGCTGATTGGTACTGAGCCCGATATGGTAGTTGAGACGAGGGAGAAGATTACTCGATTCGTGATAGATTGTTGACGGCCCAGTCGGCAAAGTCTTATGCCGACACGCGTCGCCGCCGTTGGAGTTTGAGGTGGGAGATCATGTTTTGCTTAAGGTGTCGCCGACACGGGAGTTTACCGCTTCGGAAGGGTAAACTTAGTCCGAGATATATTGGGCCGATTGAAATTTTAGAGAGAGTGGGAGAGCTTGCCAATAGGATGGGTTTGGCGCCTTCCTTGATTCACGATCATAACGTATTTCATGTTTCGACTTAGGAAGTACGTATCGGACCCTAGCCATATTCTTGATTTTGGAGAGATCGAATTGGGACCCGACATTACCTTTGAGGAGAGGCCGATTCAGATTTTAGAGCGTCGGGTGAAGCAACTTCGTCATAAAACCATTCCTCTGGTTAAAGTTCAGTGGTCGAGACATGGATCCGAGGAAGCCACATGGGAGACGGAAGAGAGTATGCGGTCGAGATACCCCGAGTTGTTCGCGTTGTAAGTTTCGGGACGAAACTTATTTTTAGGGGGAGATAATGTAATATCCGTGTTTTCTATTTTTGGTAATTTCTATTTTTGGTGTATGTTTGTTTCGGACAACTCGCTTAGTACTGTTTTGGAATTCTGAATCTATTTTGTTCTTGGAGTTTTTCCGTCTGGATGAGTTTCGAGGATGTTTTTGCATAATTTCATCTTAATTTATATCTTGTCGTATGTGCGTTCGATTCTCGTAAAACTTGTTCGTTTCCGTTGTTTCTTGATTTGTATAAGTATGTATGGTTGAATTGGTCGTGTTGAAATTTTCGGTTTGTTAATCCGACGTTGCATCGTGATTTTTGGGGCTCTTGGGCCGTTTTTGTAATTTTCATAAGTTTGGGGAATTTCGCTTTATTTGCTTCATTTGAGACTCTCTAGTGATCGGGATTATATTCTCTTTCAAAACTCAGCTTCGTTGTTTCGGATACCCCATGTTTATACTTTTGATTCTATCCTTGTGTTGCGTTTCGTCGTTGTATCGACTGTGCTGAGCTAAGTGTTTAGCAAGGTCTTTGAATCGCCGCATGCATAACGACGTTATGCATGCTCCTTTACGACGTTATATAGGTATCATAACGTCGTTATACCCCATTGGTAACGTCGTTATGGTTTCGCAAAAGTGTCCAGATTGTTCGTTACGTTAACCGAGAGGGGTTACGACGTAACCTTCATAACGCACGTTAACAATAGGCGTTAACGCACGTAACTCGCCGTCAGTCTTTTAATTCGACTTATTTCCGGTCGACTTATTTCACTCCTTTTCTTTCTTTCTCGCGACGTGAGTTTCCTTTGCGATTTCAAGCGATTCATCCTGCAATCCGTAGGAACCTTCTAAAGATAGATTTTTGCGTCCCAAGCAAGGTTTATCATCATCATACTCATCCTCCATCCGTCCGAATCGAGGTATACATCGATGAACCCTAGTTTTTGGGGATTTCGGGATTTTTGGCATAATTCTTCCTTTTAATCCGTTTTGGCTTGACGACTTGTTAGATTACGATTGTGTAGTCGTAAATCCCTTGTTTCAGTATAGTTTAATGGATTTAACCTAGTAATTTCTTCATTTCTAGATTATAGCCATCGTGGACTTCGTATTTTCCGACAAATCGTCCCAAGGGGTAGAATTAGGATTAATTCTTACCTTTCCGCATTATTGAGACTTGTGTATACCGTTATTGTGTTAGGAACGGATTTGGGAAGATTGTTCGACCAAACCTATTCCTTCGCTGCTTCCTTCGCTTTCGCTTCTTTCAAGGCAAGTACATGTATTACATTCCGTTATGTATGTTACGTTTTCAAAGTGAATGATGAATTGTGGTTTTCGGGTGCGTGAGTTGTGTTCCTTCCACCGGAGTGTCCGACGGGATGTCCGGGGGTCGATACTAAGGGGTACGGCCGCGAAGTGGACTTGGGTGCGTGTGTGATTGAACTTCCACCGAGTGTCCGACGGATGTCCGGGGTCGATACTAAGGGGTACGGCCGCGAAGTGGTATCCCACCCGAGTGTTCGACGATGTCCGGGGTCGATACTAAGGGGTACGCCACGGGATACCGATTGTGATTTTGTGATATCGTGATGATTGAATCGATTTGATTGCCAATGTAGTATTCCGGAATATATATATATGGCAAATGATTTCTGATTGAGATGATTGTGCTAAAAACCGTATTTTGTATATAATGTTGTGTAATTGTGTACTTGCACTAGCCATTCGAATGCTAACCCCTTAAATGGGGGAAATGCGTCTTATGCATTTCAGGTACCGGGAGAGCTGAGGAGCAGGCACGGGACACGCACGTAAAGGATGGGCTGGCTTGATGATGTGGCTCGAGTCTGTAATTTTATGTTTTGTCATTGCATTTGTCGAGTACTGGAATTAAACTGTCTACTTTTAAACTTGGTTTAAGTCCCCTGCGTGGGCAACGGATTGGTATTTATTTTATGTTCATGTACTCCGTTAAAATTGTTTTGGCCGAGGCCACGGCCTTATTTACTTTGAGTGCATTGTTTTGGAATTACATTGCGGGTTATGTGTCATGTGTTAGCCTGGTAGACCTCACGAGGGCTCTACGGCGTGTAATGTCCCATTTGCGAATTGGGGTGTTACATTAAATGCATGCCTCGATTGCCCTATCGACATAGAGGAAGTGTATATGGCCGACGGCATCCCTCCGGTCACACTTTAGCCTCAATGCCAACCTTAAGCCCAACGCAGACCACTCAGGTCCTACGCCGCCCTAACGATTTCCAACTCGCTCGGGAACTCCTCGCACACTTCGAATGCTTAGAGTTGGCTCCCTAGAGGCCCCCCATACCTCTAGGAAGATTGCACGTTTGGTGCTCGACAGCACGAGGAAGACTGGCCGCTTGCCCACCATTGCCCATCTAAGGACTGTCCCCCCTATAATAGGCTTAAACAAATAATCCCTTGTAATCGCACTAGACATTGAAAAGCCGAGGAACCACATCGGGTGTAACTCCCTCATATGAACTCCAAATCCTTATCCGCTCGAACTGTAGAGTATCTTACGACATTATCTATAAGTCCTCAAAGTTTCAGCCCCATCCGATACTCGAGGAGTGAGGAATTGCCTCTGCAATATTCTGAAACTACGATAATGCCACTGCACTGCAGCATCTCGATCCTTCGCATCGTTCGCTACTCAAACGGAACCGTCTAGTTGTGAAACTTGGTGGAGACCTTCCCAACACTCCAAGGAACTCCCCATTACAAGCATTTCACGAAACTCTTAGTCTAAAGCCCTCTGCCCCCCGACTCAAGGTCCTGATCGCGCACGGACACACTCCAGACGCCGACCACTGTCGCACGTCCCCAACCTTATTCGTGTCGCAGGGCAACTATCCAACATGATCCTTCGTAATTCCGGGGCAATCCCGGGTACTCCGAATAATATGGAAAGCGCCCTGTGACATCCTCCCCCTCTCGATCCGTTGACGTCCTCGTCAACGCATGCACACACAACCTGCTCCATGTACATGCGCTGCCCATCTCATCATGAAAATACTTGGGCAACGAACCCGACACTCTACCTCCATCTCCTCAACTCGTGTGCTTCAAAGACAAAGACTCTTAGTTCCATCAAGTGGCGCCGCTTGTAAAGTCCGAGGCCCAACTCGAAGAACGCCCGCACGGCAACTTGATGATCGCAATTTCGCCGCCGCCTGCAACTCTTGCGCCTCGCGCATTCAAACTCATTGCTCGTAGGGATGCAGTGCATGCGATCAATGCACTCTCCCTCCTCTCGGATGTTGCCTCTCTTCGGCGCACACCCACTCATATCTTGGCAGGAATCATTCTCTCCATGCCTCGATATAACCAAAAACCAACCGATGGTGTTAGATTGCCACTCTAGCTCAAATCAAGCTACTCCCTCATTGTCAAGTCCTAGACTAGCGACAAGTTCTCCGAATTAAACCGGGTCGATTTGCCTGAACATCTGGAGTACATGATACTTATAAGAGTGCTCACTAACACCAATAACCCATCCAAAGGAGCCTTGCGCTCCGCTCAAATACCACCGCGGCTGCCCTCTCA